>CM029459.1:53647212-53959678 GCA_017140185.1 Eucalyptus polyanthemos subsp. polyanthemos
AGTGGCTCACCCTCACCCGGCCTATTGCTATGGACAGCTAGCTACTGAAAAAGATAAAGAATAAAGCCAAAAAGAAAAAGAATGGAAAAAATATTTAAAATATTAAAATATTATTAAAATTATCTATGTTAGCGCTAGCGATTCTTCATGACATCACTAGCGTCCACATCAGCATTTTCCGGTTAAAATTAGCTGGATGGACTCGATTGGCAAAAAGTAAAGAAGTTTATGACTAAATTAGTAAAAGTATAATATATTTAGAATTTTTTGGACAATTCTTCCCAATAATTCGAGATATGTAATGAGAAATTCGTTTCCATCATTTCCTACAGAGCAAATCTGAAGCAGAGCTTCTTCCAAGTGGCGAAGTAGTCGAAATCGATGGGGAGGTGGGAAAGATGATGGAGCGGAGACTAGTTCGAGCTTTGCGGATAGTCGAAGCCCAGCTCAAAATCTCTTTTGTTGGATCTTTTTGAATTTTCTGAAAAACACTAGGATGCTTTGCTGAAGATTCTTAACGAAGTACATATACCTGGTCAATTGGGGGAGTTCGTTGGATCCATATTGTCAAAAGACCAAATTTCCTTCGTTGACGTACGAAAGTTTTGTATATTTCTGTGAGATACCATGATATGGCTGTTGCGAGAGTGCTGATTGACAGCAGCTCCACATTGAATATATGCCCTTTAGCCACATCCATCGTTTAGGAGTTGACATAGAGAAAATTTGAACTGTGAAATCAACCGTTCGTGCTTTTGACCTCCATCACACAAGCGAGATGGCAAAGTCGTAAATAAATCAACAATTTTGCTGAAGTGAGGCATGTAATTCGTAATTTTACAGATAGAATTATATCTTTTGTACTGGGAGTGAAAATCAAGAATATTTTTTGGTATCTTCTGTTTTCGTTCTTGACGTTTTCACATATCTGAGTCATCCCTATTGGGTCGTCCCAAAGTAAAAACCGAGCTCGACTCAGCACGACCATCTAAGATACGACCACCACTCGAATCATTTTTGTCAGGTTTAACGAATTGAATGGACAATTGAGATGCCATGCCTCGAAAAAGTAGGTCCCAGACGTGATCAGAGATTTGATTCATTATATAACCATCAGATCGCGACAAAAGGGCTTTCTTTATCGGTGAACAGTTGCCACGTTCTAAACGTTAAGGCCCTATTCATTTATTTTTGTTTCTATTCCTCATAACAAAAATTTATGTTCTTTTGTTCCGAAAAATAAAAAAGAACAAAGACACATTTGGTAAAACTTTTATTCCCGGAAATAAATTTGAAACAAAAACAAAAAATAAAAATAAAAATAAAAATTATTTCTTGTTCTTAGGAACAATTTCTAAGAAAAAAAAGAACAAAAATTCAACACTCTTCGTTTATTTATTTCTCTTCAGTCGGTGCCCTCTTCAGCCGGTGCCCTCTATCTCAAGTCCCTCCTTTCGCCAGTGTCTCAGCTTCTCCACCATCATCCTCTTCGGCCGACGAGGGCTAGCAACCTTGCCAGAGCATCGTCGCCCTCGCAGCTCGGCCGCCATGGCGGGCGAGCTCGAGCTCGCCCAAATCTAGCGAGGCTAAGCTTGCCCAGCCACCGGCGAGGCCGAGCCTTGTGCCATCTAGGCAAGGTCGAGCCTCGCCGGTGGCCCGGCGAGGCTCGCCTAGCCACCAAGGCCGCCGGCAAGACTTGGCCTTGCCCAGCCGGTAGCCGGCCATCAACGACCAGCCACAAAGGAGAGAAGGAAAAAAAAAAAAAAGAAGAAAGAAGAAAAAAATGAAAAATATTATAAAAATATTGAAAAATTAAAAGAAACAACAAAATTGTACAAATTTACCAAACTTATTTCTGTTCCTGGAATAAAAAAATTTACAGTTACCAAGCGCATTCTTATACTCAAAAATTATTCCCAGGAACAGAAACAAAAAAAAAAAAACTATTTATGTTTAAAAATTGTTCCCCAAAACATAAACTTACCAAATGCGCCCTAAGATGATCAGTCCACTGAGCAGAACTTTTCTCATAACCAAGCAAAAGCAAAAGGATTTTTCACTGCAATCCCTATTTCAGTTTGCTTCATCGCATCAAAATAACTCATGCGGTTTTTCATTCTCCAATGCATACAATTCATCAGTCCGTACATCAAACTCGACAATCTCCCGTTATATTAGTAAAACTGGTTCAGACGAAGCTTATCTGATACGAGGCTTCAAATTCTTCTTCAGTTTCAGCTACCTGAGACATTTATGGTTACTGGTTTCCACCAGCATCGCCCAGTAAGCAATCCAAAACTGAATGAGACGTGAACAAATAAGAGAATATGGCTAGACGGAATCCATGAATTGCCTGTAAGTTGCTGCATGTTCACTATAAGGCAATCTCAGCTCATGCTACATTTCTTCTATCATGGCAAAAAGAGAAGCTTTGAATACATATGGACAAGTCTAATTCTATGACCACATATAACTTGTGAGACCCATATTGAAACAATGGAAAGAATATAGAACTGCAAAAACAACAGGCACCTTTACGAGACTCGGATCTCAATCTATTCATTCATCTTTTGGATCAGCCTCCAAAATTGTTTTTTCTGTTTCGTCCACGTTGCTAGACCGGGCCTCCTCGGAATGTGGAGAAGCTCCATTCTCTAGAATGGGTAATTCACCATTCACAGATGTGGTTCTTTCTACAACAGGTGTCGAGGTTTTGGGTACTTCTACTGCAGGAGAAACTGTTAACAGACGGCTGAGTCCATCACAAAAACCTTTTGCATCCATGACAAGAGCCACTCCCCCCGGATAACATCGCCCAAAGCAAGTGGCACAATGAGGATAAACAACCTGAAAAGGAAAAGAAAGAAGATTAGATCCCAAAGATGCAAAAGTAATTTTTGAACAGTAGGGTGGATGAACACTAGTGTCAATACCTCGATAAATGCTCGGCAAAGGGAAAGAAAAAGGCTAGATTCATTTTCTCTCAGTATCTGAGTTGCATTATATCTTAATAGAGACTCGGCCACTTCTCGCAATCCCTTAATTAATTCTTGAGCAATGATATGCTTCAAGCTAATCGGGGCACAAGGGCGTAGTTCATTCATTGCCGCAGATACACCTACAACCACCATAGTTGAGAAGTTAGCACAGGCAACAAACCCCGGAATACCTCTACAAATATCTGTTTACATTCTTCAAACATATTTCCATCCTAAAAATACACTCACCATTGACAAATACAGCAAGAGGTGGATGTTCCATCAGATGAGATGGAGGAGTGACATCCTCTTGACCATCTTCCGTGACACTGTTGGCCGAAAAACCAACAGCTGGTAGAGGAACCCAACGATGTGAATTCAGGACCAACTGGGTCAACAACACTAAGATGAGAATCACTGCGCTTAATACTTTCACCATATCTCCAGTAATAACATATAAGTACATTTAAATGTGTGTTCTGCAAACATCATACTCATCCATGCACCTGAAAATTTTCGACTGCAGTGCTCATATTTTTCGAGAACAGATTAAGAACCGCCCTGCATGGTAGACCAAAGTCAAACTTTTGCATGAAGATAGTGAAAAGCCAATAAGCAGCTGGAAACAAAGATGAGATATATTTTACTCTTCAAACAGTGATGGAAGTAAGCCTCGAAAGTCGAGCCCTACCCAGCCAAGGCCCATAGCACAGTACTGCAGCAAAAGTAAACTTATCATCAACTTGGGATGCAATAGAACTTGACTATTTGCACGAGATCATCAAGAATAGCAGAGAACTAGAATTCACCATTCATGAGCAGTTCTTTGTGTTACTTATCTTTTTAGGCAAATAACAAAGGTATGTAAGAGATTTATCAACAAAATAAATAAAGAATTGCCAGCACATGCATATAAAACCAAACTATCATATATCTCACCATGCATTGATCCAATATATTTGATAAAGACCCTCCTTCAGTTATTTTGGGTAGCATGACTTTCAAAGTTTTGAGATGTGAGGTAATCTGATGCATTGCCCAGTTAAAAAGGAGGCCACCATCGTAGTTTTCTTCACTTCCTGACGTATCATCAGCGAATATTGCCCGATATTGATTAACCACATCGAAAAGATGCATCCTATGACAGTTTATCATGCCTTTTAAGTACTCATAAGGGCTTCTCTGGTCCAAGTCCTCGAGAATCCCAGTAAGCCAAGCCTCTCTACATCGTAAGAACTGAAATAAAAGAAAGAAAGAAAGAAAGAAAGAAAGAAATAAGAGAGAGAAGTGAGATATAAGTAAATTGTCTAACATGCAAAACAGAATTAATAGAAGCACCATATTTCATCTGCTGAGTTTGACATGCCCCTTGTGAAACTTTAGACATCATGAAAAATCTAAATGCAACATGAAATGATCCCCTCGTAATAAATGCAGAACAGGTTTTACCTGCAACCGCATTTCATATTCACTAAAAACTCCTATTCGGCGTAGATATCCAATAATCCGGAGGCATTCAGGTAACTGTCAAGGAAAATGGGTAAAATCAAATTCAGAATGCTAAATCCATGCATAGATATCCAGGTGAAGCAAGATATGCTCAATACCAAATAGGCAAGGTTACCTGAATATTTGACTTGAGTTTCAGTAGGAGCTGTGAAAGAAGAGACTGAGTGGTTTGCTTAACCTCAGCTGCCAATGATTGAATCACAGGTAATCTTGGACAGAAGCACAAAGCCACAGCAAGCTAATTAGATAAAAGTGATATTTAAGGCATAACTCACGGCAAAGTGATAAAAGAAACTCACTTGGGGTGCATCGTTGAAAGTTTGCAGACAAATGCTTCTAAATCAAGAGCTTCATCATAGTTTCCATTCCTCACACATCTGCAGCATGTTTAGAGTCAGTGGCTATCAAAAATTAGTCAAGGGGCAAGGTATAACATTTTCTCAGGGCAAGCCACTCAAGGGCCAGTAATTCTCTGCTTGAGAAATGGCAGAAAATGAAGGATATGAAAATTTGAGTGGAAAGTTTTGAAAAAATTAAAACTTTTGTGAGAAGGGAAAGGAGAAAAAGATTTAAAATAGAGGGTATTTTCTTTTTGCATTTTAATCTCTCATGGTGCTTCCCGGCATATCATTAATGTTCACATATCAGCATATACTTTCCTCAGAAAATTTGTAATTACTACCCTCCAAAGAGAAGCCATGCAAAGGAAGAGCTCCAATGCTATCACAGAAGGCAAGGCTAAATTGTCTTCAGATTGTAAATTTATTGAATACCCCAAAAATACTTCCCATTCCAAAATGCTAAGATGTCAGACTCCTTGCTTTTAAGAAATGAGGAATTCTTTGTTGGTCTAAGCTATCCAGCAATTCTCTTGACAATAGTCTGGGATAGCATCCTACTATGTGGTAGTCTCCAGTCAAACCTTCTAGACCTCCAACTTAGATGCTTTAATTATTCTAATAAGACTGATCATGTTCAATTTTTCAAATGCCTATCGCCAGATACCCAAAATGACGAAAGACCATAGGTTGTAGTGCATTTCCTTCACAAATAAGTTCAAAATTTGTTTGATCTCCATATCAATCAACTGGATCAAACTGAAACAGCAAGCAGACAACTCTTTACTCTATGACAACCTAACAAAGCTCACATAGCCAGAGAACAAATAAGCCATCTAAAGGATGACATATTAAGCGATTCGCCAAATGTCCCATGAGACACATACAATGAGATCAAACCAATGATTGACTTATAAATTTGGCAAACACATACGTGTCCATGAGTTGAGGAATTTCGAGTAAGTCAAGCAATGTACTGTGATTGCCAAGCAAAGTCTGATTCATCTTCCTCTTCTCCAAAATTTGTTCACCAGATTCAACAAATTCAGTGCAACCGGAAGTGAGCTTGGGTATCTCACTTATCTGCAAACAGATAGAACACCATCATCCCCAACGACCATTCACCATACTGGTCAAAACTCGATTTCTCCACAAAAATGCAAAAATTTCTGATGCAAGCAAGCATTAAAACAACAGATAGTGCAGAAGCAGGAGCGCGTCACCACAGTACACAAAGCACAATTCTCGACAGCGCTCGAAGCTAAATCAACAGAAGAAAGCGAGAATTACGAGAGACTCGAGATGCTTGTCGATAGACGAAACTTCCTCCCGGATCGCGAGCAACGCGTCGGCGGCCGCGATGAAGGCCCTGTAATTGCCGACCGCGACTTCCTGCATTTGCCTCTGAATCCGCTCCGCATCCACCCGGAGCAGCTCCGGTTCCTGCAGTTTCGACCACACACACGACGAATCAGCCGCTTCCGCGGATCAAAAACGATCGCGTCCGGCGCCGAACGGGCCGGAGATCGTCATCATCATCATCATCGTCATCATTCGAGACGGCACCTTGTGGAGGCGGTCGAGGGTGAAGGAGAGGAGCTCGGAGACGTACGGCTGCTGCGCCGCGGAGGCGAGCGGGAGGAGAAGGCCCTCCGCCGCCTCCGCCTCCTCCCCGTTGTCCGGCTCCATTGTGCCCCGGGGTTTTCCTCGGAGCTCCGGCGGATCGGGATTCGGACGATGCGGTTCGGAATCGAGGGAGGTTCCGTCGACGGGGATCTAGCGCGCGAGGACGGCGATCCGGCGGGCGGACTGAACCAGCTCAGGTTCGAGCTTCCATTGACGATGGATCTGAAGCTTTCTTCCTCTGCGACGAACCGGTTTGAGATGTCCCGTGGCCTTGCTGGTTCTGGTCGCCATGGTCGAGGATGGGAGGAGCGAGATGGGCTCCCGTTCATGGGCCGCGTGAGCAGCTCATGGGCCTCTACTGGTGACTCTCACGTGGGCTCAAAATTGGGCTTTGGCCCAACATGGAGGTCAGTTAGACCTGTCGATTCTTGTTTAAGTTGTCGAATCAGGGCTTTGGCCCAACACATAGGCCCAGTTGGGCCTGTCAATTCTTGTTCGGTTTTTTTGGGGGGGGGGGTTTGGAATTCTTGTTCAAGTTGTCTAGCTTCTTTTGGACTCGTATTTAAATGGGATAAATGTATTGAAAGTCCTAAATTTTATCATAAAAAAGTACAATTAAGTCTTAAAATATTCAAAAAGTGCAATTAAATTATAAAACTTATCACAAAAGTACAATTGGGTTCTAAAACTTTCAAAAAATGCAATCAAGTTCTAAAATTTGTCAAAATGATTCAATCAAGTTCTCCGGTTAATTACACTTTTTGAAAGTTTTAGGACATAATTTCACTATCATGAGAATTTTTAAAATTCGATTGTATTTTTTTTTAAAATTTTAGAACTTAATTATACTTTTATAATAAATTTAGAACTTAATTACAGTTTTTGAAAATTTTAGAACTCAATCGCACTCTCATGGCAAGTTTTGAAACTTTTAATGCGCTTTATCCCTATTTAAATTTATGTATATGTGAAGGTGGTAACGCATTGATTTTCGTCACAAAATTCTTGTCGATCCATGTCAAGTTGAAGCTCATCGGTTTGTGCTTCCTCGGTCATGTCAAGTCTTGTTGAAAAGGGGACACTCTACGTCGTGCAGAGCGGACAAGCCACTCGTCGGTAACAGGAGCTTACCTCAGCAAACGACTCCAGCTCACACTTGGCAACGATCGCCTTTGACCCATATAACCAGTCGCGGTTTAACATATTCTATCTTAACTTTTATATAAAGCGCCGTGATGCACAAGAGAAATTATAACTTCCTTTTGGTAATTGATATCCAGCAAATTTGTCATCCAAAGTTAACGCGAATACATGCACGATGTGAGTTTCCCTAGCCATCATTTCTCGACATCTCTCGGTGCCCAGTTGCCAGACGCAGAAGCAACTTCTTCTCTATTCAACACGGTAGTCATTGGAATAAATCAGAAAAACATCCATCAAAATGTAGTACTTTACATACTGCTCATTCGTAATCCGCACGTACAGAAAAAATATCCGTCTCACCCGTATTGTAAAAGAAGCTGAAAATCATGAAAGCAATATGCCGTAATTACAGAGACGATTTCACCCCCCTAAAAGAACCTCCAACCGGTCAAAAGGGCCGAAAAGGGAGAAGAACATGGAGGAGCAACAAGGTACATGAGTAGGCAGGAAGAGAAGATTTGAAAGCAGCATTTGCGGAATAGTAGTAGTAGAAAGGAGAGGAGATATTATTGTGTGATGAAATTATAGGGGAGTACGGCTTTGACGGCGGCGAGGGCTTATCGGACTTGTAAGGCGGCGAAGGGGGAGCACCCCACACGGGATATATATTGGGTGGCTGAGGCGGCGGCAACGGGGGAGGACCCCATACAGGATTCATTTCGGGTGCCTGAGGCGGCGGCGGCGTCGGCAACGATGTAGGCGATGGAGGCAATGGCGGGTTAGTGTGGAAATATGGAGGCGGAGAGTGAGAAAGTGGCGGCGACGGCAGCGGTAATAGTGGAGAGGGAGGAAGAGTGGGATATGACTTGGACGACGGCGGAGGCGGCGGCGGGGAGCAGATGGTGGGGCATGTCGGGCATTCGCTTATGCACAGAATCCCGTACGCCGGCTCTCCAAATGCATCCTCGGATTTCACTCTTGCCGCGACAGCGATGAGTCCTATGAAACCGATGATCTTCACAAACCCTAGCGACCTTCTAATGACGGGAGCCAGGCTCTTTTCTCGTCCCATCGTGTCGCGTGAATGCTGTCTGAGAACTTTGCTTCTACTTATAGCAAAGCGAATTGCACCTCGAACTCCCCTTTATGCTTTGTTGATTCTTGAAACTTATAGGAGGATCGGAGCAGGCTTTGCTGTCGCACAGCGGACAGCCTCAGTTTCCATTTTTGTCGAGGTGAAAAAGATGAGTCTTTGGTCAAAAGCCAACAGAGAAATATACTCGGACCCGGTTAGCTTAGCGATTAATCAACGGAATTGTCCATGTAAATCAGGCTCACGACCCGGCAGGTTAATTCCCTGTGCCACGAGATGCTAATAATTCTACTTTTGGACCGCCCAGTAGAGTCTTGGCTCGCGTTTTATGTCATTCGGGAAGATAGTAAGGTGTTTGATAGGCTTAAAATTTACTTATTTAAAGATGGTTTCCTCGATATCGGAAAAAGAGAAATACATTAAACATATAGATTTGAATAATGCATGATGGATCAAGCTCAGGTTCACTTGGCTCATGGTACACGGTCATTGGTCACTCCTGCAAACTTTTTGGTCACGAGCATGAGAATCTGTTGGCCTTTGCACTCTTCATACGTTAAGGATGTGATTCTTCCAAGACTTCGATCTAAAGCCTTTCCATTTTTGAAAATGGAAGACATTTTAAAAGACATTAAGTCAAATCTCAATTAATCCAATAAATATGTGTCATCTCACCCGTCTTTCAAAGAATTAGTCACGAAATAAATTGTTACGAGTATATGCAAGAATCATGAAAAACCTTAAATCACCACGACCAATCTCGGGTGCCACACAATATAGCGATCGTGGTACTCTAGTAAAGTTTCGGCATCTCTATCATGAAAATTCCTTTCTCCAAACATAATCCATCTTCGAGTGCTTTGGCCATATGAAAGAAAGAAAGGCTATTCTTGGAGTGATGCTTTCTTCTCACTTCGGTACAGCACCCCACCTTTTTGCCCTCCTCTGCTTCAACGAGACGTGCCTTTTGAAGGTTTTGGCTTCCAAAGTTTCACCTTCAAGTTTAAGCGCACCTTTCTGGATTTGCAATGATTAACTTTCTTCAAGGCCTTACGGTTTTTTTAATTAACAGGAATTTCTCAGATTATTAAACCACATCGCACTCTATCCTTAGCTGAAGTGCCAAGAAATGTGCAAAACCTTTTTTTTTTTTAAACAAATAAATTAAAGCCAAAAACATGAAAACTTTGATGATAAGACTCTATTTAATAACGTGACAAATAATACGTGATTATATTCTTTTGTTCTCCGGAATAAAAACATAACAGAATTCCATTTGATAACTTTTTTTATTCCTAGGAATAGATTTGGAATGGAATCAAGAAATAAGAAAAAGTTACTTCTTTATTTGTGAGAACAACTCTAGAATCAAGTCCAAGTCATTTTCTTTTTTTCCTTTTCTATTTTCCTTTCTTTCTTTTTTTCCTCTTTTCTTTCCTCTAGCCGATCCCCGACCACGTGGTCGACGATCAGCTAGACAAGAGTCTATGGCAACCGGCTAGAGGAAGAAGAAGAGAGGGAAAAAAATTTAGAAAAATTAAAAGAAATTCTAAGTTAAAAAAAAAAAACTGAGGGTCATACCAAACACATTTTTATTTTGAGAATAGAAATTTTGAATAATTACTAAACATATTTAAATACTCATAAACTCGTCTAGGAAACATAATCAGAAAAAATCATTATTGAGTATAAATTATTCTCTAAAAACATAATGGTTACCAAATATATTCTAAGGCTTTCTTCATTTTATTAATTACAATAGGATTGGACATTGAAAGCTAATTCCATGTTGTTCATGAACCACTCGACTTTTGGCCCATTATCTACTTTTGCATGATTCTACTCAATTGCGTCTTCCCGTTCAATCACAATAGAGAAAAAGAAAATAAGTTCGAGTTAAATTGTAACATCTTTTCTACAACCATTGAATGGACTTCTGAATAGAATTAGCACTCGTTTTCATCAAAAACCTACGTACATAGAAATATAATAAAGTCAATCTTCACTTCTTTACAGAAAAATGGAAGTAACAAAGATTTATAAACCATACAACTTGAATATGTAAAGAAAAATGAATTTTAATCAATATTTTGACCAATGAGCGATCAAAATCCGGCATGGTCCCTGTCGCATCATAAATATCACATGCTTCTCGAAAACCCATGTATTATTTAATGAATGATATTACAGTTTGTCAATGCAGAACAACAGATCTCGAAAAAAAGTTAAAAAAAAAAATTAAAGAAAAGGGGACCAAACCACATTATATAATTATGAACTGCCTCATGTCTTATATTAGCCCGTGTTATTTATTGATAGTGGGAATGGGAAGGCCTTTTTTTTTGCATTTAATTTTATTTCTTTTTCTTTTTTTTTCGTTGCATGAGGAATAAATCGAAGAAGAAAAAAAAAAAAACACAGCAAGTGTCAGAAGACAGAGAATTAAATAGGAGAGGAATCCAAGTAGCTTCCAACCGACCATGCACTTTGGGGCCCACAACGTGTCGCATGAAATTTAGTGAAGCAGGAGCGAGTGGGTCCCGCGGCTTTCTTTTGGTTTTTGTCCTCGACGCCCAGCCACGATGGATGTCCCAATTTAAGATTTTTTTGGGAAGGACAAAGATATTATTATTAAATGGCGTTTTTTTTTTTTTGGTAAGAAGGGCAACATGTATCAATTATTACAATATATTGATTTTAATAAGACCGAGAATTAAATTGTTCTTGCCAGGCTACACTGTTTGCTGTGGATTTCTTCTGATGTATTGGTGTATAAAATGATAAACATAACTGAGAAAATAGATTATTAATTGGAGAGATTCTTGTTCGAGGATAAGATTTATTATGCCTTACCAACTCTTCAACGTGACGACATATGAAAAATTGTGAGACGTGTATCTCTAGCCAATTGTTATAATTGCAACGTTTGTTAAGAAGAAGAAAGTAGGCTGATGTAGCTAAGTGTTAGGGATAAAATATGTACCGCAATCTTGTCTCAATATGATTAGCTTATCAAAAGAATTCCACTCTATTGGAGAATAATTACACGTGAATATTGCTACACTGGATGGGTAATGCACTTTCAACTGATAAAACAATCAAAGTAGAGTATGGTGCATTTGAGTAGGGGATGCATATTTATTGTTCTATTGTGGATCCATCTATTGTATTCATTTTGAGATCGTGACAAGTGTCTACTCAATTCTAATTTGCGTCATACTCAATTCAAATCCCCCTAGCCATTTTTGGGCCTAATCTTTGTGCCTCCCCTAACCATTGCCATCAAAGAATATGCTACCATAAACAAGACAACCAATTGTTGTGCATCCAAGCTATTTAGGGCATGTTTGGTAATGTGTCAAATAGTGCTTAATTCTATTTTTATTTTTATTTTTTTTAATGACCTAGGGAATCTGTACAGCCGGCAGCCGGCGGGCAAACCCTAGGGCGAGGCTAACGGATGACCCATCACCTCGACGTCGCGCTTAAGATCCCATGTGTCCCACGGGATTTCCTTCGTCTTGGGTAAACTTCAATGAGCCTTATCTAGCCTAGCCACCGCAGCAGCAGTGATTGCTTAATTCTATTCTTTTATTCCACTAAAAAAAAAAGGAACAAAAATCATTTTTGTAACTTTTTTATTCTCAAAAACAAATCTATTCCTATGAATATATTTGCAATAGAATCAAAAAGTTACAAAAAAAAAAAAAAATGCTTCTTTGTTCCTCTAAACAAGGTAAGAATCAAACTTTCTTTATTTTCATTTCTAGAAACCGAACAAGGAAGAATTCTTTCAGAAGATCAAACAAAAATTTTGAAAATTTTCTTCAACGCAGTTATAATTGAGCCCAAGACGAAAAGAATAAAAAAAATATATCTATTAGAATAAAAGAAATAAGTAAAAAAGTTCCTTCATAGTCATACAAATTAATTAATCAACGATTTGGAACAACAGGAAGGAGAAAACGAAAAAATTGTGGCAGAGGATCATCATATTAGTTCCAGAAAAACGAAACATGTACTAATTTTTACTAATAACAAGCAAAATACTGATGCTAATAGCAAAAATACTAATAATCTTGATCAACCAAATCATTTTTTTTCTCTTTTATTTTATTTTTTCATTTTCTTCCTTCTCCTTCGTCTTCTTCTTCTTCCTTTAACCGACTACAACCTTGACCATGGTTGATAAGAAGAAGAAGAAAAGGAAAAAAAGAAAAATATAATAAAATTATTAAAAATTAAAGAAACTTTAAGTCACAAAAGAATTTAATAATCATATAAAAAATATTTCTATTTCAAGTATACAAATTTTAAACCGTTATCAAATACCTTCAAATACTCAGAAATTCATCTAAATAATAGAATTAGAAAAAATGATTTATGAGCAGAAATTGTTCCCGAAAATGGAATAATTACCAAACGCACTCTTAATCACCTTCCATAGTCTTTTTATTTGCTCTATCTCCCCGTGCATCCGAGCTGAGGCTGACTCATCGCCTTTCCTTTTCTTTTAAGCTCACAGTTGTTTCTCATCTCGACAGCTAGTTCTTCATTGGTAAAATCTCAGCCTCATCCTTGAGACTTGAAGCCATGGACAAGCCGTCGTCGTCCCTAGATTTAAAGCAGTATCGTCTTTGGCCCGGGAAGAGCTTGACATCGCACCAAGCTCAGCCAACAGCAACAGCAACGAGCACGAACAGAGAGTTTCAGAAACAGAGGGAAAACTACAGAGGGACAAGATTGCAAGGACAAAAGTAGGAAAATGGAACTCACCCTTTTGGGCACGGCTGCAACGATAAGGTGACGGGGAAAAACGGAGGTTGCGGTAACTCGGGCAGCAGAGATGACGCAATTGTTGAAGAGACAAGGGAGGATTAGATTTGAGATTTTCATCTAGTACAGATGAAACTATAGTGAACGCCATATATTGTCATCTCGTGCTTGTAGATAGGCTGAGGGGACTATGATTGGGGACTGTGGATTTGCACCCGATGGGATGGGCAGTGCAATTTCGACTGACCAATAAAATATCGATGAAAAGGTGTGGTGCGATTGAGTAGTTCAAATCAATAATCAATTGGTACTCGAATCATATACACGATCGATGTGTTGGATTATGGGTCCCCCGTGCAAAGGTAATGGCATTTGCGCCCCTCGTTTAGCACCATGCGTATGGTGTGCATGTGTCATTGATTAGACAAGCAGAGCAAATCTTGTTGGGAATCAATTAATTTTGCTAGGCCACATTCCCTATTGGAAGAAGGGCCTCATGACATTGATTGCAAAATGCAATACCTCGAGCACACATGACCCGTGCTGCATAAGCAAACACAATAACCTAGCTTCGAATTTAAGAGCCGATTGGAACTTCGAAATCGACGCGAAGCGACGAGTTGTCTATTAATTTGTGTCGATCTTCATATGCAAAAACCTCACATATCTCATTTTTCTTTGCGCTTATCCCAAATCACACATATATATATTTGAATATATAACGATCGAGTTCACTATTGTTTGTCTTAAGAATATTCTTGCCTTTGGACATATTCCGGGGGAAAGCCTCTGGGAACACGCAATGGATTTTAGGTGAAAGGTTTTTTTTTTTAATGTAAATAATGTTTGGTAAAGTGTAATTTAAAAAGATATTAAGTAACTTCTAACTTAAATATCATTTGGGAAAAAACATTTGATCAAGAATTTTTCTTGTTTTACTAGTGGAACTCAAGCTGCTAGCGAGCCAAATCGGCGGTTGGTGGCTAGATCCAGCCCCGCTAGCCTTGCTAGCCACTCGCCTATGACTAAGGCCTTCGTCCGCAACATTAGGATTTTCGAGAACATTTCCATTTTTATGAAACTATAAAAAGGGCAAAGCCAGAAAGTTAAAAAAAAAAAATCTATTCACATCCTCGAAAATACTCAAACCTCAAAGTAACTCTCGATCTACTTTGGCCTAAAACCCTTTGAAAATACAATTGCATCTCCCCCGGAGCTATAAAAAAGAATTTGTCATATGGTATTTGCACATATGCCTAACGAACTTTGGAGCTCAAAAAGTGCAGCAATCATGGAATTTGAGCATCAAACGCCGGCCCTGGCGCGTGGGGGGAGAGCAGGGCGAGGGGAAGCTAGTACATGGAGGGATTGACACGTCGCAGTCCGGGTGCTGAGAATGGGGTGAGAGTTCAGGATCCCGACCGCGACTCCCGCCTTCCCCTAAAAAAGGCCCACCACCTAACCGCGCGTGGACCCAATCGCCGACGCCCCATCCTCTTCCTCTTTTTGTGGGGGCCGAAAGGGGGACAATCATAGTTGAGCCAATCTTTAGTTGATTAATGAAATGTAAGCAGCAACTACAAAGAAAGAAAGACACCTCATCCGAAAATTAAGATATTTTCCTTTTTTTTTTTTTTTTTTTTTTTGGCTTTTGAGAAATGTTAAGATATGCTCAGACAAATCTTACTGGTTTTTTAAAGTTCTTCTTTATAATTGAGTGTTGAAATAAGGGAGACTCGTGTTAGGTATGATTGGCTTATTTAAGCATCCAATATGGAATCGGCACGTTATTAGTCAGCTTTATTTATCATATACAAGTTAGCCTGCTTGTCGAGAATTGTTATAGGGTAATTTTTTTTTTTTTTTGCTTTTGTTTTTTAAAATTTTTTTGACTGCATCATTTGAAATTTAGCTTTACAAATTTACCAAAGATTACAAACATTGAAATTGTTTAACATAAATAAACCCATTTTTTCTGTCCTCGCGTGTACTAGCCTTCCTTATTTTTCTTATTTTAATAGTCGCCTGTTAATATACTCTTGAATAAAATCCTAATAAAAAACGGGTTTTTGCGATTAATGCCTACCTTTGGCAAGGAAACAAATATATATATTTTGTGGTAATTTGAAGACAGCTATTGTCGCCTTTGAGTGTTTCAGAGATTATACCAATTATTGACATTAAAAATATATATGTATCTCAGTCACTATTATTATAAAACTGAATATTCGTGCCCGGGGACAAAAAAAATCTAGAAAGCATCCCCCTCAAAGTTTCCGATGCAAACATTGCCAGTTCAGTTTGCGGTGGATTGAGGGTCAAATTGAGTCGTCTTAAAGCATGAGAGGATGCCAGACAGCTGACAAGAAATGCTCTGTTTTCTTCTTTTTTCCCTTTTTTTTCTCTTCCCACTTTTTCAGGAGACAATAAACAAATCTGGACAGTATTTAAAAATTGGGGGAAAAGGAATAAAAAAAGAAAAAGGTGGTGCTGGAGGAGATAAGTAATGTGGGAGGGGGTGTTGCTTCAACATTCTGAGTTGGACATCAGCAGCAGAAAAGGGAAAAAAAAACAAGGAAAGAGGGAAGATGTGAGTTGGCCTGTAGATTGATCTTGGGTTGCTCTTTAAACCCTCTTCCCCTTCTTGCATCATATGATCTTCCCCCGAGTTGTCGCAATTAAGATGTACACTTAAGAATCTACTGTGAGGGCATTCATCTCTTTTCCTTTTGGAAGCAAACAGAAAAGTGGTCACACTTTACTCAGAGAGAGAGAGAGAGAGAGAGAGAGGGGGGGGACTGGGGAGGGAGCTCTTGTCAGACCATGAAAAGCTAAAAAAGCATATATAGGGGAGTGGGTAGGGAGGATTTTATGCGGATTGAGAGCTCATCAGCAAAAGGGCACGAGTGAAATCTAGTAAAGATTGTACTTTTGCCGGAAAGGTGCGATTTTTATGCCAGTGAAGAAGGAGATCATGGAGGACATAGTGGAGGAGGAGGGCGAGAACGGCGGGAACGGCGGAGAGGAAGCGCTGGGCTCGAGCTTGACCATGGAGAAGGTGGCTGCCGCGAAGCAGTACATAGAGAACCATTACAGGACCCAGATGAAGAACATTCAAGAACGGAAAGAAAGGTAATGCTCGAAAAAGGGGGAAACAAGCGTGATAGTTCGTGGGTTTTTTTTTTCTTGGTTGATGCTCCGTTCGGTTGCGGGGAGAATGTATAAAAGAGACGAGGGTAGCTGGAAAAGTCGAAAATCTTGGATTATGATTTTGCTCGGGAGAAGAATTGAGTTGAGGAAAGTTCGTGTTCAGCGAGTGTACCGTGTATCTCTAACTTGCAAAACAGTTGACGGAATTAGATTCAGTTCGTTTGGTTCATTGTTTTGGTTATGATCTGTTTGGTTGTCGGGAAAATGTAGGAAACTGGAGGAAGCCCAGTTTGAGGACTAGATTTTTTGGAGGCCGGTAGAAGGAAACTTCAAGCTTGTGATTTGGGCTTAAATGAATTGTCTTGATGGTTCGATCTTTAAAGCTCTTACCGATTTCGGCTTATTTTAGGGTATGCCGAGATGCGCAGAATGAATAATTATTATCTTATAGGAACTTAAGAAAGACTGATTTTTTCCTCTGCTGATGATATCATGGGTTGTCAGGTTAATCATATTATTTTGCCAAATCTTTAAGTCTGCTTTTTATCACTGCTACTGGACCTGTCTAGTAAAAGTGGAGAGCATTCGATTTGTGTTTGTGCAGCTTATTGAGGCGTCTTTTGAGAAGATTTTTGGAAAAGAAAAAATGGTCTATTTGAGTTTCTCATAGAATATCTCCCTTTTTTCTTTTCTTTTGTCAGTCATGTTCATAATCGTAATAAAATCATCTCTATCCTTATCCTTTTTCCGTACTTTGCATGAGACTCAAAGTCTGCATCGTTAGGCATGAGTTCGTGGTGTGATGCGCGAGTGGATGTCATCAATTTTCGGTCGTCGATCTCAAGTATTCTTTTGGGGGATTAACCTGTGCAATTATGAGTGTGATCATTACATGTTGGGGGAATCCTGATTCAAGATGCATAAAAAGTGCCTAATTTACATGTTTATATGGCAGGAGATGGGTGTTGGAAAGAAAATTAGCTTGTTCAGATGTTCCCAAGGAAGTGCAAATCAATCTGATAAAAGATTTGGAGCGGAAAGAGACAGAATATATGCGACTCAAAAGGAACAAAATCTGTGTGGATGATTTTGAGCTTTTGGCAATAATTGGAAGGGGCGCTTTCGGCGAGGTAAGATAAGTCAATCAATGAATGTTTATCTGCATCTTTATCCTCTTTGAATGTCTCCTCATGCATTGGGAGCTGAACCATGTTTTGCCTACTTTCTTGATTTCAGGTGCGATTATGTCGGGAGAAGAAGTCTGGCAATATATATGCAATGAAGAAGTTAAAGAAATCCGAAATGCTTAAGAGGGGGCAGGTGAGATGAGACATATTAACTGTTGATGTAAGTGTGGTATGGCTTACTGTTCTACTGTTAATGATTTGTTTGCATGAGCTACTTAAGTATAATACGGTTTATACATGTTCGATAATATTCCTGATAAAGTCTTATGGGCATGTCACTAGCTAAAACTAACATTTGGCCTTGCCTCCAAATGAGTGTCTTAGAATCAAACTCTCTGTTGTTTTATTACTTGTTA
Organism: Eucalyptus polyanthemos subsp. polyanthemos; assembly: GCA_017140185.1. Lineage (NCBI taxonomy): Eukaryota > Viridiplantae > Streptophyta > Magnoliopsida > Myrtales > Myrtaceae > Eucalyptus > Eucalyptus polyanthemos. The sequence continues at coordinate 53,665,369 of CM029459.1, forward strand.
AGCACACGTCAAATTCACCACTAGTGGTTGCTCCAGTGGCCGTCCTTCCCACATGGGAAGGGAGAGATAGATGGGGAGTTTTGAGTCCCCAACTTCTCAAGGGGGTTGGGGGTGGTGATGATTAGTTTCAAGTGTGGGGTTTGACTCCTATGCTCTGCAAAAAGAAAGAGCAAAAGTTAGAGAGTGAGTTGAGAGTTAGATTAGAACATACACAAAAAAAGAAAAAAGAAAAAAAAAAAGCACATGTCAAATTCATTTACTAGGCCTTGGAGCTTTGCGTTGCCACCATGTTTTTGCCACTTTTTCTTTGCTGCAACATGTCACCCATAAAATTGACAGATTTTTAAGGTACCACCGCATATAGAGGCAGCCTGAAGTGAATTTCCATGGGATTAAGTTGCATAATGGATATATAAGCTGCTAGATCTTTATGCTAGTAATTCAATGTCTCTTGTAACATGTCATGACTCACAGACCAGCTAGTGACCATTCCTCACTAAGAATGACTCTGGGTGCATATGGAAATAGGTCAATACTCATGAGCACGTGAGAAACTGTATTATGTTCTATGCAAGAAGAAGCTTTCGCATTTTGGGAACTGATTCCAGTAAATTTTTTCTTTGAGCTCATTGTATATTTTAAATTATTTGTGTTTCAATTGTTTGCCTAATCCAATGATCTTTTAACTTAGTTTGCATAAGTCAATCAGTAGTTTATAAAACTACTATGCTGGAACTTACGCACCTGATTTTTAAAAATGATTGGCCACCTATTTAGCTATCTTTCTGGGTTTGACATCTTTTCTATCATACTGCCTTTGTGACTCTATCATGTCTGTCTGAGGTTCCATTCTTCAAGTTTTTATACTGCTGAAGTACTGATATAACGAAAAAAAAAAAATACTGATATAATGATAATTGTAGGTGGAGCATGTGAGAGCAGAGCGGAACTTGCTGGCAGAAGTTGCCAGCCAATTCATTGTAAAACTGTACTACTCATTTCAGGATGCAGAGTACTTATATTTGATTATGGAATATCTGCCTGGTGGAGATATGATGACCTTGCTTATTAGGGAAGACACATTATCCGAAGACGTGGCCAGATTTTACATAGCTCAAAGTGTTCTGGCAATAGAATCCATTCATAAACATAACTATGTGCACAGGTTAGAAAAGAGAGACAGCATCATACATTGAATTGCACTTCCACAGTTTGAGAGCTGTCTGGTTTGAGTTTGAAGGGTTATCTTTTCTCACTTTGTTCACATTCTTTTTGTTTTAGAGATATCAAACCTGACAACCTTCTCCTCGACAAAAATGGTCACATGAAGCTCTCTGACTTTGGCCTTTGCAAGCCTCTTGATTGTACAACTTTATCTGCTATTCATGAAAATAAGATGATGGAAGATGGAGACTTGGCAGAGCCAATGGATGTTGATCATTGTTCAACTGGTACAAACTACGGAGGAGCTGGAGGAGCCCTCATGAACAGCTTCAGCATTGGCAGATGAACAGGAGGACTTTGGTATGGATATTACCTTGAATATTCATTTTTTGAATGTAAGGTATCCCCTTAAAATTTGACAGCATGCAACTTTGAAAATCTATTTCTTTTTCTTTCATTTTCATATGTGTGTTTCTTCTAATTATTGACCAATTGCAAGTCAGATCATGGTTCTGGGGAAAACCAATGGTATGGTTCATATTATTGACCTGTATAGAACGTTTGCAGAACATATTGGCAAAGACGGAATAAGTTCCAGTCACCTAGAGTGCGCATGATAAAATTTCTACTTTTCTATTTCTCTGTTTCTCTGTTCTCTGGAACAGGTTTGGAACAGAAATCCGTTTGGTAACGCAATTTAATTTTTCTATTTCTGGAATAGATTCTATTCCAGAAATAGATTTGAAGAATAAATCATAAGCTAAAATTTTTAACTTCTCAATTTCTATTTCAGAAATTGGCCAGAAATCAATTTCTCTATTCCAAAAATTTTGTCATGCGCACCCCTAGAGCGACGCTTTTCCATTCCGGACCTTAAGAACATGAATAATAATTAACCATTCTCTTAAACCATCTTGCTTTTATTTTTCCCTACTGCTTTTGTTCAGAAGAAACAGAAGTGTTTTCTTGTAAACTTGATGTTTCATGCTTTTCAAATCAATTCATTAGAAGTAATGCAGTTACTGTGTTCCTGAGGACGCATGTGTGCACACGCACACACAGAGGTTTGATCTAGACTTTTCATGAAAATTGTCATGAAAACTCTAATGCTTTTTACCATCTTGTTTTGAAGGCTTTTTCAACAGTTGGAACACCAGACTATATTGCTCCAGAGGTACTACTGAAGAAAGGATATGGCATGGAGTGCGACTGGTAAGTATTGTGCTCATCCATCGCTGGCCCTTTTTTTTTTTTTTTTTTAAAATGAAGTTTCATTATGACATGAATGTTGACTTCATATTGTTGTCATGTCACAATAGTTAATTTTTATATCTCTGCATTTGTTCTTCCGCAATACATTCACTTTCAGGTAACCAGGTTATATTCCAAATTATAACTTGCACATGCCAAGGGTTTCTTGTCTCTTAATTATGTTTCCAGTCAGATTAATTGTTTCTTGACAAATGTGGAATTTCATTGCATCCTTCCTCGTTGCATTTGTGTTTTGATTTCTGGTCCCTATTTATTTAACCTTTTTTGGGTTTCAGGTGGTCACTTGGAGCAATTATGTATGAAATGCTTGTTGGATATCCACCTTTCTACTCAGATGACCCACTAACTACATGCAGAAAGGTAATTTTTTGTGATACCGAGCTTCTATCATTTGGCTATCTGATGTTAGATACTTGTATGATACTTGCTAGTCTTTCATCATTCCCTTGCAAAAGAAGGGTCAGGTGAGAAATACTGGGTTAATTAGTTGTTAATAATCAACTCATGATATCTAAAACCTTCTCTATCGTGAATTTGTAATGCTCACATTCACTTATGTGGAACATCAAGGAGGGAAAGTGAGGAGCTGGCCCCAAAAAAAGGAGGGAATGCTAGGACAGATTTTTCTTACACATTTTGCCAATGTTGTCAGATTGTTAATTGGAGAAATCAATTGAAATTTCCAGAAGATGCAAGATTGTCCCCTGCAGCAAAGGATCTCATTTGTCGGTTGCTTTGTGATGCTGAGCATAGGCTAGGTTCTGGAGGAGCAGAGCAAATCAAAGTAATTATCTGAATTGATCAGTCTTTTGGTTGTCACTTACTCTCTCTAAGCAAGTTTCATTGTACTAGGCTCATCCTTGGTTCAGCTCTGTCCAGTGGGATAAACTTTATGAAATGGATGCAGCATTCAAACCAGAGGTCAATGGAGAGCTTGACACTCAGAACTTCATGAAATTTGACGAAGTAAAGACTGAACTGTTTCTTTTAATGTCACCGAGAGTACTTTCAGCTTAAGATAACTCCTGTTTGGTAATTTATGAAGACTACCGGCAGAATTACCTTGTTGCATTTTATTTAATTTTATTAGTGCTGCTAAACTGCTAAACTCCTTCCACGTTTTCAGCATTTTCTTTTGCAAGTTTCATTATTATCGATTATTAGAGATTTCTTTACTACATCTGTTTTTTAAGTCATTATATTCTATAATAATTACTTGCTTTTTGGATGTTGAATTAGTTGGATCCTCCAACATCTTCAAGAACTGGATCAGGACCCTCCCGGAAGGTTTGACTGCTTAAACAAACACCTTTTGTGTTATTTTTTATGACCCTCTGCAGTCTTGCCTGTAGTTATTTCCATCTCCTGAATTCTCTGTTAAACTTGTCTTTCATGAGTTCCAGCTGCTTTTGACACCCAAAGATCTAAGCTTCGTTGGCTATACATACAAGAACTTTGATGCCGTGAAGGGGTTGCGTCGTGCTTTTGGTATGGATTCTTGCTTCTCAGTTCATGTTTCATGTTTGCTCTGATTTGTATTCACATTTAGTAGCCTATCGGGTGGACTGTAGCCAGATACATATGCGATAATATATCCTAAATAACCATGAGCAGCTCCCTAGCGTGAGTAGTTCACCATAATGCCCAAAGATTCAATAGAGTAGAGTGGAATAAGGAGGCAAAAATCAGGAGGAATGATGAGAAGTGTTTGGTAACATTGTTTTGTTGGTTTAGAGTGCCTACTGAGACATGGGACTGGCTATTCTTTCTATAGTAGGTAAGTCAGTCCTTTGAGGTGTGCATAACGTTCAGAACGCAGTTTAAACAAGGCATTGCTAAAATATGACATTTTAAAGTGAAAATGAGAATGCAATTTCGTGTTTCATCAAGAAGCTCAACTTAAAAAATTAGGGCTTGACCTCAAAAAATACTTTCAAACTATAGGATCTGCTTTGGATTCTATATTGGCTTTCTGTTGAGTAGCCTTGGGCAAATGGAGAAAAGCAAGTAAGGTTTTGAGAGGTTACCCCTTTTATTGTTTGGAAGAAGCTTAGAGAATAGAAGAGGAACAACCATCATAACTCATGCTGTTGTGCAACCGTTCGTGCCCATAGTTTTTTATTTTTTTGGTCGAAATGCCAATAGTTTAGTTGTTCTTGAAACCCATAAAACAATTTACCAGGCTTGAGAAGGTCAGCTATTATTGGTCTAGTTAAGGCGATGGAGCTAATGACTACAGATTTTTATTTATTTCTGAGCACTTCGTAGATAGCTACAAGTTCGAGGTATTAACCGTGAAGCGAGGAGGGGAAGCAAAAAGATGCATCATTTTTTCGTTTCATTGCATCCAAGGGCATGTATTTATCTTTTGGTATTATACTGGAGGAAAGGTAATGAGGCTCAATGTGGCAAACATAATTTGTTTACTCTTGCCAAGTAAGGAAGAAGAAAGGCCATTCATTAGGTGTATTTTACTTTTATATGCGGATGTCTATACCACTTTTTGTGAGCTGATTTGTTTGGTTATGCGCATCATTGGAGGATGTTTGCACTCTGTACAAGTACACTCCCTGTATGTATCGGGAATAATGTCAGCCGGGTGTTTTATTGAAGTCGCGTGTCTTACTATTTTTAATCCTTACTTAAATGGGGTTCTTCATCCAATACCATGATTTCTATTTGCTTCGTTGATTATTGACCTCGTCTGTTGCATGTAGGTGATCCTAGGGCTCCACACAGTTCCAAGGTGAGCACCAACGAGACGGAGGTGCAAATGCTGGAAGCATCAGGCGATGCCATGTCACCATGAACCAGCATGATGGCAATTTTCTCCGTGCTGCCATCGCCTTCGCCTCTTTTAGCTGTGGTAGATGAACCGATGGGCACTAAGGAGGTTTTCATTAGAGAGTTTGTATATTCATTCTAGAACAGAGATGGTGATCAAACGTGTGCTGACTGCCCAGGTTGGTATAGTGACACCCTTGCCTTCTCTAGTGGCAGTTTCTGGTACTTCACTACTAATCAAGAACTTACCTATTGAGCGTTGCCCTTCTTTTTGAACATCTGAAGTTGTTGGAAGCATCAATGCTATGAAATTTTCTTCGATGTTGTCTGCATCGGCTTCGTCCCCTAATCTTTTTGCCCCGCTGTTTCGGAAACATGCGATCGGTGATTGGTCCATTCGATAGAGGTTGGGTCAAGTGCATGGAATTTTCTTTTAAATCCTCTAAACCCGATGCCAATGATCCCGCTTCAATCGGACGACAAACGTGAGCTACCGAGCCTTTCGAAGTCAAGCATTGGCATCTCCTTGTCTTGTTTGGTTTCTAAAATTGCTGAGCTAAGGCTGCATCATCTTGACTTCACCAAGGGGTGGTTGGGTCATTGGCTGTGTTGACATTATCTTTTTAGACATGTAGATTGATGGAATCCTCCAGAAGTGGAGGAAGGGTGCCTGGTTGGTCCCAACTCAAAGCAAAATGCTTTTTTTTTTCTCCTCCTTCCCCAGCACGTGAAGCTCAATTAAAGAACCAGGTTGGCGATCCAAAAGAAAGAGAATGACTTCCCTCTGTGGTATCAAAGTCGTGTGCGCCATTGGCCAGTTTACAGAACGTAAATCTGACATTTTTTTTTTGGGTTTGTATTTGGCCGAGAAAAAAATTGGGACTTTTCGCCGTATTTCCATACTTCATGGGGTCCATGGATCTAGCAAATCTTTCTGTGAAAATGACAAGTTTGGACCAAAATATTAATATATATGTAAATAAATAAATACATACATACATACATACATACATACATACAGTATTTCAATTTACATACCATTTTATTATTATTTTGCTATTTAAGTACTTTTCCTTCAAAATATTAAGGAAAACTGTCACCCTCGAAATATTTAATCTGAAATGACTTCATCTTTGTTGACTTAGATCTAATCAATTAACTTAAGCATTTTGAGGCTTACTAGTGACATGAGTCATTTCGATACAAATCCTATATGTATGGGTATTTGGGTCTAGAGTTACGCAAAGAATTGATATGGTATTAGGTAATCTTATCGCCATATAATAATAGAAACACTTTTGGTTTTAAAAATGCAAAACAGAAGACCTTGGGATCTTTAGTCGTTATGAATCTCTAGGAGCACCTCAGCCATTATCCTAGAATTGGGGTCAAACTTTGACCAGAAAAGAAGGGTGAAGTTCGCCAAAACATGGAAAATTAAATGCACCCTTTATTTTATGAAACTAGGAAACCGCTAAATCATAAGAAAATCCGGTGGAAACTCACCTAAAGCGCGATAAGATTGTCACGTAATAAACAAATACTTCCCAACAAATACCTTATATTTTATATTATTTAGGTCCATCATCGATTTCGCTCGAGTCTATTATCCTTTTCATCTTCTCGCCCTTTTGCCCCTCAAGAAATCCAATTAATTACCCCATTTGGAAGCCAATCAGGCCAGGCTTTGACTTTCGTTGGAGTCATTCTAGAGCCAAAGCCAAGTCTCTCTCAGCACCCAATATAATACAAACCCAAGTCAAAGGAAAGCAGTGCCTAATTTCGTAAGAAAGACTGACAATTACATCAAAATCTCTTTCTTGTTCACTGCAGACGTTGTCACGAGGGGGAGCCCATGCCTCCCCACCAATCAACTCCTATCTTTTTGCTATAATTAACTTCTAGGAACAGACAAAGGACCTTTTTTTCCTTCGACCCATGGAATTCCTCTTGTTTCCATCTCCTTGTTTGGTAAAAGCAGCAAAAAGCTCCCTTTCCAAAAGAAGTTACCAAGAAACTGTTATAATCAGACTTTTTTTCTAAAGTGATTTTGACCAGTGATGGAGTTTTATCTGATTGAGGGCTGATTGCTTGGGCACCATGTGCTCACCAGCGATGGGCACACGCCAAGAGTTTTCTTTTTCTCTGGGGTTCAAATTATTTGGGTGCATGTGAGGGGGCAATATGTGATTTTATGACAGCGATAAGAAAGGTGAAAATGCCAATAGCAATAACGACGTCAATAATAACAAGTGACTCCTCCTTTTTGTGGATTGGAGTCACGGAGAATTTCTCTTTAAGGGGTCAGTGGTGAGAGAAGATTGGAATAAGAATAATGTGTCTTAGACTATATATGAATTTTCTGGATAAAAAGATGGGCATGAAAATAATATGAAAGATTTCATGAGGATGCGAATCGGAAAGTAACAAAAAGATTATCGATCGAGATCTATATATTTTATACAATTAACTATTTAAAGTACTTTTTAGATGACGTGTCTGCCTGATCTAAAATTTAAGTTTAGCATATAGAAAAGAAAGCTGTGAATAAACCCACGAGACCCTAAGGATGATACTCACAAAGTTTTCGATTAAGGTGATTAGATTGCATGTAGAGGTGTTTTGAGAATCAAAACTCGTTCATATGGAGAAAGGGAACCATCCTTGATATGTTAGATCATACTGGTGAGAGAAAGCGAACCACCCAACGGATTTGACTTGCCCACAGGAGAAATAGAAGTGAACAGTTCCCATATGGAAAAGAAAAGATGCTTGCCTCAGGAAATTTCACATCTGCCAAAGGAACTCCAGTGTCTGACAATAATGGGCAAAACCTAACCAAGAGGGAACATTGTTTTCCCTTCTTTGATTGTGTGCACACAAAAGGCAAAGGAGGTCCCTTCAAGCAAGGCAAAGGATGGAAATGGACAGGGAGGGACAGACATCGGATTGGAGAAAGAAAAAGCAAAAATGGGATGAAAATGGGTGGAGATGCTTTAACGTGCTCTTTCAGATCCGACACGTGTAACATATCTCTCTCTCTTTCTCTCTCTGAACACACGCACTCTCTCTCTCTCTCTCCTGGGTCTCCTCCTTTTCTCCGTTTTAATATCTTCCCTTTATTATTTCACCCGCTGCTGCTTCAGTTCCTCTGTGGTTCCTTTCCCTTTCAGTTCTTGAAAAAAGGGAAAGGAGTAAAAGTTGAGTTCTTTTAACTGTTGTGATCGTATTTGAGCGGTTGTATTGACGTCCGAGCCTGGTTGCGTGGTTCTTCCCTGAAAGCTTCTGGCTTTAAGATTTCAGATTTTAGAGGTCTCTGCAAGAGGTGTAGAGAGAGAAAGTGCGGAGGAGGCGCTTTTTACAGTTGAAGAAATTTGGTAGCAAGTCTTCTTTGCCTTTCCTACAAGTTCCTTTTCTTGTTTAATTGTGATACATGTGCGAGAGATAGAAAAGAGAGGTTAGAGAGAGAGAGAGAGAGAGAGAGAGAGAGAGTCAATTTGCAATAGGTTGAACTGGGTTGCCTCAGATCCAGGGAACTCAAGTAGTAAGAGGAAAAGGGCAATATCTTTTTAGGGTTTCCCTGTGATTCTTGGGACTTCTACCCTTTTCTTGGCTCACTTTCTCATGACCCTTTCGCTTTCTCTTTCTTGTGTTTGGAGATAAGTGGTTGGTTTCAATTATCGGGTTTTTTTCTGCAATCCTTGCTTTGAGGATTTAAGACCATCCTTTCTTTTCTGGTTATTTCGCTTTCATTGTAGTTGATGGATGTGGATAAAGAAGACTCCAGAGAAGGGGAAGTTGATAAGGCTTTATTAGAGGTCTACCGTACCTGTCTGGTTTAAATTCTCTACAGGGCCAGATATACTAACCCTTTTGTATTTCTCAACACTTTTCACCAACTTCAATGTCGGCAAGCATGGACTAGCTTCTTCTCTGGTGTTGGCTCTTGGGCATGGAAAATGGACAGTTGAATAGGGCAGATGATCTTTCTGAATATTTCTTAGAGAGTGATGAAGTTGATGATTTAGTTGAAAAATGGAAGGTTGTTTGTTTTCTGAGGGGTTTGAGGGAGACTTTTTCTTTGTTTGGGCGAAGGATTTTGATGTAGGAGATGTCTCTGGCGGATTTGGTGCTATTTAGAGTAGATAATTCTGGCTCTGATCATTCAAGAAGGGTAAGCGACATGGACATGTCAAGGTTAAATTTGATGGCGAATACTTCAGGTTCACTGTCCGATTCTGTGATGAAGGATACAACAGAGGTGGTTTCTGGTGAAGAAGATGACTCTAGCTGTGGTGATTTGGATAATGAGGTTAGGATTGTAGCAGTGTCAGTTCCAGGAGAGGAAAAAGGTAACGAAATACCTTTGCTGGATATGATGACTGATGACAAAACTGACTGGATGGCTACTGGTGATGTGATTGCCCAGGAAAGTGAAGATGATTCCTTATCATTGGAGGGTGATCGATTCCTTGATAGTTCGTGTTCTCTTTCAGTGACAAGTGAGACTAGTAGCTTATGTGCAGAAGATTTCCTAATTGTTGATGCTAATTCTGAAATAGAAACACCTAGGTGCTTAGATGTTGAGAAGAGTGTTTGCAGTGTCAATATTCTTGCCAAGGCGCCTGAAGTCGAGGAGGTGAAAGTAGAGAGAGAGATGACCAATGGACCTCTCTCTGTTGCAGTAAGCCTTGAGGAAGATATCAGGAGCAGTTTGAGTTCCCAATCTTCTGCTGTTGTAGGTCAGTTGCCCCAAGGCAAACAAGTGAATGCGACTGTTGGGCGAAGTGTTTTCGAGGTGGAATATGTGCCCCTTTGGGGATTCACTTCACTGTGCGGCAGGAGACCTGAGATGGAAGATGCAGTCGCAATTGTGCCTCAGTTTCTAAAGATTCCTATCCAGATGCTGGTTGGTGGTCCAGCCCTTGATGGCATCAGTGATTATGTGAGTGAGCAGACTGCTCATTTCTTTGGAGTTTATGATGGACATGGAGGTTTGCAGGTACTTCATTTTTTATGTTTTATCTGAATAATTTTCAGCCAAGGTTTCCATCTTTTAGTCCTGATTAATTTACCTTTTTCTTTCCGGGTTGTCTGTTTTGGAGTATTTTCTTAAAATTTTAGCAACCAACTTATAAAAGAAAATTGTACCTCTACAATTTTTTTTTTTACTTATGGAGTTGTTGTGTTCATTTTTAGGTTGCGAATTACTGTCGAGAGCGTGTTCATTTGGCATTGGCTGAGGAAATAGAGTGCGTCAGGGATCACTTAACTAATGGCAATTTAATGGATGGTTGCCAAGAATTATGGAGGAAGGCATTCACAAAGTGCTTTGTTAAGGTTGATGAAGAAGTCAGCGGCAAATCCAGCACTGAACCTGTTGCCCCAGAGACAGTTGGCTCTACTGCTGTTGTTGCGATAATCTGTTCATCACACATAGTTGTGGCAAATTGTGGAGATTCCAGAGCAGTTCTTTATCGTGGAAAAGAACCCATTGCACTTTCAGTGGATCATAAGGTAGAAACCTCCTACTGAGCATCTACATGATTGAAGTGTGTTAGTTTTTTTTTAATTTCATTTTGGTTAATCATGCTTTGGCAGCCAAATCGGGAAGATGAATATGCTAGGATCGAAGCAGCCGGAGGAAAGGTGATTCAGTGGAATGGTCATCGTGTCTTTGGTGTTCTGGCAATGTCGAGGTCTATTGGTAAGAAACTTTTTCGTAGCCTCTTTTTGATATTATATTTTCCTGTAAAAAGGGCTTGATTTGTCTATTTGATTTTTTCCTGTTCCCTCGGTCTCCCACTTTAGATGGGACTTGAATTGCTGACTTTTTTCTCTTAATATGATCATGATGTTGAAGAGCTAACCTGTGGAGGAAGTCTCTGTATCAATATGGATCTAATGGCTATACTCAGCTTGTTTAGTTAGGAAAATAAATGTGATCCTATCCTAGCAAAATGTCCCTTTACTTGCTGGCAATAAGTTGGAGTTCTTGTGATGATAATCTCTATCTTTGATCCAGTCTCTCCTTCTTTACATGTTAAGGTTAAAAGTATGTCCAAAAAATTGATATAGAACTCTTTCTGTGTTGAATGTTGAAAGTAGAAACCATCTAGTGCTATATCTAAGGCCCATCAAAATTTATGAGCTTACGGTGTAATAAGTGTCTACTGTTTACCTGTGACCCCAGAATTTGTTTGGTCTTAGTCTTGTTATTCTTTTTTAAATCTTGTCTTGCGAAGACAAGGGCCACTAGATATTGTCCTCACTCTTTGGAATTGACTTTGTTCTGGCTCCACTCTGTTAATTGAGCATCTCAACTCTACAAATTTCTTAGGATTCTCTTCCGTGGAGTTCTGTGTTTTAGTCAATGTTGGTTGTCTTGAAGGAGTTTATTGGCTTCCTTTCCAGTTATAAATTGATTTTCACATGCTTTTTGGTTGGGAGTTCCGATTGGAGGATCATTTGTGCTCAATCTTTCTACTCTGAAATATGAAATTTCATATTCATTCAGGATTCTGCAATACTAGAACTTGACCTAAGGTCATAAAATGACCATGAATTGGTACAATCTAGTGCTCAGATAGATGTGAAATCCCCAAACAGATATGTGTGCTACCTGATCGATTACTGAGTGGGACTATCTTTTTGGGCTGTAGGTGATAGATACCTGAAACCTTGGATCATCCCAGAACCAGAAGTGGTGTTCGTTCCCCGAACAAGGGAAGACGAATGCCTTGTTTTGGCAAGTGATGGTTTATGGGATGTGATGACAAATGAGGAGGCATGTGATTTGGCTCGAAAGAGATTACTTCTATGGCACAAGAAGAATGGGGTCACGCATCTTCCCAATAGGGGTGAGGTGATGGACCCCGCAGCTCAAGCGGCAGCTGAGTACCTCTCCAAATGTGCTCTCCAAAAGGGAAGCAAGGACAACATCACAGTGATCGTTGTAGATTTGAAAGCTCAAAGGAAGTTCAAGAGCAAGACATGATTCGTATACCGGCTTCTTAATATTGATTCTTGTTCTTTGACTGTAGTATATAAAGCTGCGTAAGGTCGGATAAGGTTAGCCCCTATGTTTTTACCCCCGGGCTTTACGATTTACGAGAGCATTGTTCTTAATGTACTGTGGGAACATGCTCCCTTGCTACACACTGCCTATTACTGGCTTCTGTACATGGCAGCTAATATTGGTTGTAGTGACTGAGATCGTGATGACCTCGCTGTTTTGACATTGCGAGCAATTATATTCATCACAGTTGGGTAGATCTGGAGGGTTTAACGAGGACTTTGTGTTATGTTAATAATGCGTGGTACATGAATTGAAAGAACAATTCTGATGCTGAGAAATAGCCTGAAATTGGCGGATACCTCTTCCCAGAGTTTTCACGATCTTCCATGTTCACAATGCCATACTTTTAGGTTACTTTGCGAGTGCAGAGAAAGATAAGCTCAACTAGTTAATTTTTTCGATGTTTTAGCAGTGCCCATCTGCAATAGGACACCATATTAAGTTTTCTTGCAGTGCAAGCCATAAGAGAGTACTCATAGACTGTTGTATTGCTGGATTTGGGCAATGATAGTTTCATTAGCCATTCATCACTGGCTAATCAAAGGGTAAAGAGAAGCACTGGGCTCGGCTGGACTTAATAGAATTTGCTCATTCCTCCAAAGGATGTACGTTCGAGACTGGCAAATTTTACGCTTTGTGGGTAGTAGCAGAATGGATTGAACATTCAGACACTCGAAGCATGAACCTGTTTATTACATTCACAAATATTGAGATAAGTTAAGCATAGACGGATGAAATATCACTTTACATGTTTTCCTTACAAACCATTAAGCATCAAAACCATAAAAAAGAGAATCCTAGCTCTTCCCATATAACAGCTCATCCACCGTCTCGGCAATATTTTCTTCGTTCTGAATGCTTTGAACCCAGTGTGCATTGATGTTCACCCGCTCGATGCTCTGCTTCAGTGTCCTTGCCATGGAAGACTGCGAGCGGATCGCAAAGAAGTCCTCCACTTCCCTGGCTTTCTCAAATGACGCAAACTAGACAAATGATGAAAAAGCAGGGTAACTCAAGGAATTGACCACGTTCGTTGCACAACGACAGACAAAAGGGAAAAATACCGTATCGAAGAACATTAGCATGCAGTCCTAGAAAACACACGACTTTTCCCATGAGTACAGAGCTAACAATTCGTTCGCTTTTACTGAAAAAATCCTTCCCCCTTTTAAGACGTTTGAACCCACACGAACCCACACGGGCGCGCAAGTGATGGGATGACATACCGGTGAGACAATTGAACTGACAAACCGTCTGATGAGAACCCCAGAACCCCATGTTTTGGCAATGTACTCCCAATTTTCCTGCAATCAATGATTGATCTATTAGAGAAGAATGCCATATTAGATAAGGCAGAGAGCATCAAATATTATAGTTTATGCAATAAGCCAAAAACAATCTATGTTATATCAGCTCAAATCCAAGGAAAGCATCATTGCTCGTTTAAGTAAAATAAATAAGAAGTCAATATGGTCCGCTGGCATTAATGGAATTACCTTCAGCCAATTCCAAGCGGTTTCGCGTCCTTCCCAGCAAACTGCAATCCCAAAGACAGCATCTTGACTGCGAACCTAATTAACAGCAACAGCGTGAAATTTTAGTTTCTCCCTTTATGATCGAACAATAGGTGAAGTGAATAAAGGAGACTTCAAGGAACTAACATGACATATGTATGTTCAACTAGTACACAAGCCAGAGTACCTCAGAAGACAGTATGAAGCCGAGCACTTCAAGGATGATATTTGGATCTGGACAAGAGGCCAATGACTCTACAGAGACAAAAAAAGGGAGACTTTAGCAAGATGAGTAGCAGACAGTTGCAATACTCGCCCAGATGACATCTAAATACCTAAAATGCGAGTTTTCTCCTGGCTCAGGTCAGTCTCTCTGTAGACTCTCAGCAAAGATTCAAAACCTGATCTGTTTGACGCATTCACGGTTTGCATCACAGCCACATAGGCTGCCTGTAAAATCAGGTAAAAGAATGCATGCAGAGGCTGTAGGACATGAAGAAATACAAAGCAACAGAAAATGCATCAGATTGCACTACCTTTCGGATGTCAGGAGAAAGGAGAGGTGTGCTCCTGTCATTTAAGAATGCATGAAAGCGCCTGCTAGCTTCCCTCAGTGTGGGTTCATCTCCGAACTTTGCTAGGGCGGTTAAAATTTGTCCTCTCAACAAAGCATCTAAATGACTCTCACCCTCTTTGGCCTCCCAACCAAGCTTCCTGCCACGAAAATGCAACAAAAAAGCTAATGACCGAGCCTCTCTTTTTCACAATCACAACTCGACAAAATTTTTATCAGAAAATGACTTCTTTAGAACATTAGGTAGTTCAAAATCTAAAACTTCACTAAGAGTCTATCAAAGACTGAAAGTATCTCTTGAAAATTTGGCATCACTTAAGCAGACTTCTCACTACACATCCAAAGAGAACTAGACAAATTAATCTCAACACAGATCATCAAGATAGTTTTTCGGCTAATACATCAAGAAGTAAAGGTTGAAAAGAAAATTATCACGAGTAAGTTTCAGCATAAATTCAGCAGAGTCTTCCAGTAAGAGAACCCATCTTATAGATAATAGACATCGGGGTAAAAAATTGGTATGTCCTTCCAATTTCTTGAAATGAATTTAATTTACCTCGCCAAAGAAGCTTCTTCTTTTTGGTTTATTTGTTATCATGATGTAAGAGCTGTAAAAATGTAAATCCAAAATTCTACCTACAAGGCTATGCTAGATGCATAAGAGTAGCTGAACTTACCCTGCAGAGTGTTGGAAAAGAATGATGAAAATATGTTTTATGGAATCCACCAATTCAGGGGTAGCATCTGCAGCCATTCTTGCAATTTTGTAACTTGTCTGCCAATGAAGAGAGTAAAATCAGTCACGAATATATCATCTCAACAAAAACCCATAGTAAGATTCTCTCCCAATCCAAGTTCGGACACAATATTTATAAAGTGAGAGTAGAGTTATAGCTGAACATACACTTATCAAATTCGATAACACAGTATAGTCAAGTTCTTCTCCGTAAGCCGCCATTAAAGTGAGCAAAGAAGTTAAGGACTGCTGGCGAACCATACAAAGAGCAAAGGAATCATCCAGAATACCTGTTACAAGCATGCCACAAGTTGGTTAGCCTGAATTTTAGGTTAAGAAGAGAGATGAAAAATGGGGGTGGGCGGAAGATGTTCGAATATTGGAAGGAGTAATAAAGTTACCAAATCTGTCTGTTGCAGATAACATTTTATTCTCTATGGCATATCTTAGCTCGGCTTGAAGATCCTCGTCGTACTTTACCCTATAGAATCCCGTCTGGTCGACATTAACTTTTATCCATGCTTCATTTTCCTCTAAATCAATAGATGCGGATTTTGTTTCCAACAGAAAACTTTGGCACGCATCATACGAGCCACAACAAAATATTATTGGCACAATCCACTGTCCATCCCCATGGGAACCGCTTAACAAAAATCGTGACTGCCATTATTTGTCAAAGTCATGTCAGTCTGCAGCTGGTTCGCTGTATGAAGATTGGTAATGTACAAGACGGAAAAAAAACTTGAAAGAAATATAACATTTTAGAACCTGTTCGAACTCTAACTTGTTATCTTTGATTTTGACGGAAACCACAGGGTATCCTTTCTGCTTGGTCCACGAATTCATTAGCTTGTTAACGGGTTCACCTGATCCCTCGTCGAGTGCAGTCCAGAGGTCCTCTGTCTTTGCATTTGAGCAAGCATGCCTCTTTATGTACGAAGCTAGTGATCTCTATTTTCACAAAAAAGATGTCCGTGTTAAATCTTCGAGAAAATCCAATACAAGCAATGTCTGCAACGGAAGTTTATTATACACAGCAAAACATGGCAGAAGAACGTTCGCATCACTAATAATTCAGATAAATGATAATTTAATTGGCGAGTTCACTGTGTGAACCCGTAATTCAATAAATTAACCAGAAGATATGATAAGATAAGTTGGAGAATCTTTCTTATTTCACTTTAATAATTTAATCTCATCAACTGAATTCTGTTATATTCCAAATCAATCAAGCAGTAGTCTTATCAAGCGACGGTGCATTTGCGGACTGGGGGGCTGTAAAGGCCAGTTGTCAAAGGATAACATTACCGTAAGCAGTAAATTGCAAACTTGAGTGCTCTGACATTTAAGTAGCGCGTAAATTATAGAAAGTATCATGAAAATTTTTAAACCGAGCTTAAGTTGAGACTATGTCTAAATGAAGGCTTTGTTTAGGCAACAATACCAAGAAAAAGAAGCCAATTCCAAGCGATTTAAGTACCTCATCAATTTTATAGTCTCATAAGGTGAGCACAAAAAAGTGAAGCGCAATCCAGCTTAAGTTAAGCATCCAATATCAGGTCTACTAATTAAATCAAGTTCAGAAATTTCACTACATTGTTTTTGCTCAAGTCAGTGAAATTGCTAGTAAAGCTTTTGAGATGCAGATTTCTTCCTCAACATTATGTTGAGAACTAACTTAGGGTCCGTTCGTTTCGCGGAAAATAACTTCCGGGAAAATATTTTCCAGAATTTCCAGTATTCGGATGGCAAAAAACAGATAGTCAAAGAAAATGTTTTCCGGTCAATGAAAAATCTCCTCTTAAGATTGTGGAAAATGATTTCCTCTTTTGATAAGAGAAAAACATTTTCCATAACTTCTTCCACTTGTTTCTTTTCACCAACACATTTATACTTTCTTTTTCTTTTATGTTATTTAAAAAAAAATCGAGTTTTTAATTATTTTTTTCCTTTCTTTTTTTCCATTTCATCTTCTTCCTTGGTGGCCAGTTGCCAGCCACGGCGACAGCCGGCGACCGGCTACGAGCCAGCTTGAGCCTCGCCCTAGGCCGGTGAGGCTCCGCCTAGCCCGATATGGCGAAGCTAAGCTCGCCCGACCCCGGCGAGCTTGGGCCTCACCAAATCGGGTGAGGCAAAGCTCGCCAGCTTGAGGCGAAGCTCGGGCCTGGCCAGATTCGACGAGTTGGGTGGGGCTTGGGCCTCGCCCGAGCTCGCCAGAGGTTTGCTGGGAGGAAGCCTGAGCTCCACCGTTAGATACAACGAGCTCGCGGCTCACCAGCGCTCGGCGAAACTTTGGCGAGCTCGGCCGAGATCAGTCGAGCCTCGCCCAGCTCGCCGAACTCGGGCAATTGTCAAGCATGCGGTGGCGGAGGAAGGAGGAAGGAGGAAGGAAAAGAAAAAGGAAAAAAAGAAAAAGAAAAAGAAAAAGAAAGAAATAATAAAAAATAATAAAAATTTCGATTTTTAAAAAATAAAAATAATTAAAAATTTATATTTTTTAACTTACCCAAAAAATTCATATTTTTTAAAAAATATAAAAAAATAAAACTAATTTTTTGGTCAATTAAAAATATTAAAATATAATTTCTGATAATTTTTCCCAAACAATTAAATTAGCTAATGTACGGTAGAAAATATTTTCCACTCGAAGTTTAGGTTTCGCCGAATACGGAAAATAGAGTCATTTTCTTGAAAATGACTTGTAGGAAAATGTTTTCTGGAAACATGATATTTTCCGTGAAACAAACGGACCCTTATTCTCTTGATTAAATTACATGGCAAAAGACCATACACTTTTATCTTGGAGAACTCCTCAACATTCCTTAAAGAAAGGCCTTCTAGTCAGTTCATTCTCTTTCTGATTCTATACGCAAATTTCACATGTGATCTACACAAATCTCCAGACAATTACTGAGAGATCATCATAAGCTGAAAGGTGAAAGAAGTACCTGAAAACATTCAGCACCAAGATAGCTCTGAAGCATCCGGATCACAGATGCACCCTTTCTATAGCTTATTGCATCGAAGATTTCACCGATCTCGCCAGCATGGTTAATCTCCACCTGAAGGGGAAAAGTTTCTTCAATTCAAGGACTTCCATATATCTTTAGAAAAGGAAAAGAAGTTTTTGCTTACCTCGATTGGGTGTGACTCGGCAAGCTCATCCAGTCTCAGCCCTTGAACAGATTCTTGAAGGAACTGAGTCCATGATTTCCACTCAGGAAAAAGGCGATCAGTAGCCAAATAGCTCACCTAAGCCAAACACATGTCATATAAAGCATGCATGATTCAATACACAAAGCAACGTCACTTACCCAAGTAGCAAATCCCTCGTTTAGCCACAGATGAGTCCACCACTCCATGGTAACAAGGTTACCGAACCACTGGTGAGCCAGTTCATGGGTAACCACTATTGCGACCTTAAAGAAGCCAGACAAAAGTGTCAAACGTTTATGCAAATTGGTAACCATTGTGATATTTTGTGGGATCACTATTAATTATTCTAAAAGTTTAAGCTGTTAGATGAATGTGTGATTTAATATTTAATTGTTCTAGTACTCTCCCTCACGCTTAGTCTGGTCTTTTTGCCCAATACCAAGCGTGAACATATTTAATTGGAACCACCGCCCGCGGTGGAAGCGTTGGTTAGGGCTTGGTACCCCAAACGCAGGGGGAAGGGTTCAAACCTCCGTGGAAGCGATGCTTCAATGCATAACGCGCGTCTTACCTGCGCTTGGGGGTCAGCGGTGGGGGCCCCCGGCGCTCCAGGGTTTACTCTCCCCGCGAAGCGGCGTTCGGAGGTTCCCTGGGTCATCAAAAAAAAAAAAAAAAAAAAAACATATTTAATTGGGAAGGCAAATTAGGTTTGAAAAGATTTGAATTTGGGACTTCCAGCTTTTATATCATGTGATATTTAAAGCTTAAGTTGTTAGATGGAGATGTGATTTAACATTTAATTATTCCAACAACCACACGTATGAAACTTTCCAACTTTGAACAGCCAAACTGGATATTGAAATATAGTCAACAAATAGTAATTTACATTACCCTCTGCTTGTTAGCTGCTGCCGAGTGCTGCTCATCATAGAGTAGAGCTGTTTCCCGATAAGTAACTAAACCATAATTTTCCATGGCACCAGAAGCAAAATCTGGGATAGCAATCATATCCAGTTTCGGAAGAGAGTATGGCACAGCAAAGTATCTGGATTTCGTTCAATTTAGTGATTGTCAACTACAGATAATGATCGTAAGTGCTCAGAATATTAGAGTACTGACAAATGCAATTCACTTAGAGTTAAGCAGGCTGGAACTAACAGACATTATATAAGTCTGATAAAGACATACTCTCGGTAGAATTCAAGCGTCTTGACAGCAACATTTAGGGCAAATTTTCCCTGATTTTGCTTCCCGACTTGACAGTATACCCGCACCTTTACTCCTGCCAAGGCAATGAGGCAGATATAAGAACAATTGGGCAAAAACAAAAGGGGAAAAAAAGAAGAAAAAGTCCTTCCTTGTGCACAAGATTTTCCACACTAATCACTAGATAAACGGAGTTTCTTATGAGAGCAAAGCAATAATTAGTGATTTTACCATCAGATGTATGATCTTCAACATAGTCAAATAACCCAACGACAACCGCGACCAAGTATGTCGACATAAAGGGTGATTCTTGATAAAAAACCGTCTTAACATGTCCTTCCACCTTTTCATCAACCATGGGCATGTTGGAGAGAGCTACCAGATCAGACGGCACATCTAAAGAAAGTTTGAACGTCGCCTGTCACACCATTCAGCAAAGTCAAGTGAACGAATCGTGTATCATCGATAGATGCCCACCTAAAATTACACTCCATGAAGTACTAACAGTATTTAAAGTCAGATCATTAAAGAGACTGGCAACCTCATATAGACCAAACTAGCGGAACTATTGAGGGTGTATCATCATTTGAGGAAAAGAATGACACCTCCCTTGAAGGTTTGTACCGCCGTTATAGGCATGGGATGATCGTTAGGACAGTTGCACATAAACCACTCCTGTAGAGGAAAGATAATAACCTTGCATGCAGGCTCATCCCAACATGGAAAGCATCGCCGAGCATCAACTGGCTCAAACTGAGTAACCGCCATATTCTTCTTCTCTCCGTTGTGCTCGTAAGTACTGCATAGAGTGCATTGGAACTCAAGTGAGTGAATTTGGCTGTCCACGACTAATAAAGTCATACGTGTGCTTTTAAATAAAGATTTGGTGACAATACTAGCAGTGCTAACATCTCATAATCCAGTAATTCATTAAAAAAACTAATGAAGTAGCATATCTTACAATTGGTATGGAAGTACCTCTAGTCAATGTACAGCAGATAGGCATAAATTCAGAAACAGTAATAGAAGATGCATAGTGATGTCCTAAATGATGCAGGGCAGACAACCAACGAAACTTTTGAAAGAAAAAGGAGCAGAGGAAGCAAGTGGTTGCATGAAGCTTGGTCTTCATTTGGTCAAATAGCATGCAAATCCAATAGCTTCACAATCCCTGTTGCACAACCAAATAATGCCGAACATCATCATGTTCTGTGTTTCCTAGAAAAAAAATTACCTTCTGTAGAACCCTTTCATCTTATCATTAAGAATTCCGTCAAAATCGATAGCCAAAACTCCAATCCCAGTAGGCAGAGTCTCGGGGAACTCCAAAACCAATATCTCATCTTCCCCAACCAAGTCAACTTTACAAGGCTCAAACACCTGCTCAGCATTTCAATGTCGTCAACTCACTTTGCACCATCTGATCCTCTACGTACCAGTTAACACAAAATAAGATAGAAACTAAAAATCTCAGAACTCGACAACCATGGCTTTCACCATTAGCCAACCCATAATCTCAATTTTTTCACATAAAATGCATTCATTATTAGAATTAAAAATATATTGAAATTCATAGATAATTAGAAAGAGTAAAGCCAACATGAAAAAAAAAAAAAGATATCGGGAGCCTGAGAACACATATGCATCGTAAATAAGGATTTTAGTGGGCATTAAAATGGGTGGCTATGGATTTTCATAGACTGGATTAAATATGAATGTATTTTATTAATACGGGTTGAAATGGATATGGACCGGCTAAGAGGCACTAGATTTGTATTGTATATAAATCACTCAAAATGAGTTAAATGGAGTGGACCTTTTCGACCCGACTTGCTTATTAGACTGACCTACTTCTAAGAGACTGGAGGTCCGCAAAGTTGTATGCTTTGCTCTAGATGAATAATTCACAACTAAACCAAGTGATGGCTTCTAACAGAATCAGCTATTGCGAATTCTTTCACAACCGAAGTCTAGATACGCATCGCGGAAAAAAAATGAGATGCGATTCTACATTACTAACCTTGGTGCCGAATCGTTCAAGTGTTGGAAAGCTAAAAAGCCAGGTCCACCGTCGTTGCCACCATTGCCACAGATAATTCAGAACAGCCGAAGGGAAGAGAGAGAAAATCATTGAAGATGACGATGGTGCTGAACCGAGAACCGGACTGGTTCTTCCTGGACCCGGCCTCAAATAGGAGGAGAACGCTTTGTGGGTGAAGGAAACAGTCTCGTTCTGGATCAACAGGTCGGCGGCGTTGAGGACGATGAATTTGGTCTCGCTGACGATGTCGAGGTCGATGGCAACAGAGCCGGAGAATTTGCAGGTGGCGAGGTCCGGTTTCAGCCTTATGTCGTATCGCTTTGGCGACGCGAACTTAGGGAGGCGAGGTTGGCCTTTGAATTGCTCCATTTTTGCGTTGATGGGAACTTTGCGCGGCGACGTCACAGCTCAATCTCTGCAGTCTCCCTCCTTCTCTCACTCTCTCACTCTCTCTCTCTCTCTCTCTCTCGATCTCGAAGTGAGCGAGGAAGAAGACGAGCGAGAGAGGAGATTTATAACGTTAGTTTTGCATTTGAAAAATTTCTTCTTGCATGGCTTGTACGTGAGAAGTTACGTGAGTTCGTGTGTCTTCATGCTGTCTTTCTTGTTCATTGGCACCTATCTTCTACGTTGACGTATTTTAATTTTGTTCCACGTTCGTCATTGATAATTTTATGATATGGACTTTAAATAATCAAGCTAAATTATATGTCATTTTAGAAATTCAGTTTGCTTGTTATCGTGGATTAAGAGGATAATTATGGTAATGTATCGGTTTTGTTAGATTTGTCAATTAGTCATCCGTTTTATGCTCTACTTGGACTTTCAATGAACAAGGAAAATGTAGACTTATGATTTGCGATAACATTGTACGGATAAATTCAACCCCCCCACCCCAACACAAAAAAAAAAAAAAAAAAAAAAAGAGGAAAAAACTTACCGGTCGCCTTTGAATTATTTTTCTAACGTAGATGTTCTCGATGACACAATGGGTAATTGATCTTTCTAAGGAATATGGCCCCGCGAGCAAAAGCAATAAAAGGAGTTAAATAATCAGCAACTTTAATTAAAAGAATGATTCACTAAGGAATGAGAAGATAGGGAATAAATGCAAAAGAAAATTTGATCTCTTTCTTGAGGAGTTTGTGTTGCTTCCAATTGGACGGAGCAAGAATAAGTGAAAACTAGCACACACTCAAAGCACTAGATGTTATATGCTCTTGCTCAACTTGCATTTTGAGTCTTTAAAGAAAGTGGCATATATTATTCTATTGTCAAGTCAAGATTGCAATGCTTAATTAATCAATCTTTTATTTATAAAATTATGTTCGACCTAAGCCAGCCTTCAATTGTGCAAATCTCAATAATAGTAAACTCTGTCATTCATCATCTTAAGGACCGCATCATCCTTTAAGCATGTGAAGCCATTGATGTATGCACTCATGATGCTTTCATGGTGGGTTTCTTTCAACTTGGTATGCTAATGAGTCCCCTCTAGTTTATCACAACCTTTCAAACACAAATAAGGACCCTTATCGATTTGCTTCTTTGATACACCCTTAAATTTATTAGAAGTATCGCAACATAACTAAATTCTGAGCGCAATGAAATTGGCTGAATCTACGATAAATTTTATGAGGTTACCTCATTTCCATACATGCCATTTGACTAAATTCAACAAAGTCACAGAGTTTTTTTTTTTTAATGAACATAGCAAAGTCATTGAGTTGGTCATTCGATTTCTTGCCACTAACTGAATAACCCCAAAAGGATGTAAGATGAATAGTATAGGCAACCATAACTCAGTGGATAGTACAAAAATTTTCTAACTAGATCAAGTAACCTTATGCACATTTATAAAATAATATCATAACTCAATTATCTCAAATCCAATATATGATACACTTACAAGATTAAAATGAGTCATATCACTTCAACTTAACGGTCTAGTCTATTAATCAATCCTATATTCATTATCTAATTGAGATCACACTTAATGCTCGTGACAAAGAAGACTAAGACACTCATCGGCAATAGCTACATCTATATTAGTCGATAGCTTGGCTCATAAAAATATTCTAAAAACAATATGTCTAGTCAACCCCACCATGGGTTCTAATACTAGCTACATGAGCATAATCCATAAACATTATCCTCCAATAATTCCCAAATCAAATTCATAAATTCATCTTATAAATCATAATACATCTCATAAGCTATTTCAAAATTTATTTCATAAACCGAGTTCACAAATAAGAATATATATATATACATACAAATATACATACATATAACTCTCTTTTGTAGCACATTTCCTATAAAGTTTCTCAAATCATTTACAAATACCAAAAATTAATCTTTACCAAAAAAAAAAACCCAAAATTAATAAATGCCAAATCTACATGTTATGCAACATATATGCTTGTAATAACTCATTATATATCAAATCTTCATCACTTTTAGCACACGAGTCTACATATTCGTTGAAGAAACAGACATAACTCACTTGGGAAAATCTAAACCAAATCACAAAATTTTTCTCAAGCCAATGAACTCAAAATCCTATCAATTAAGTAAAAAATGATATCAAAATTAAGTAACATGCTAATTTAATTATTATTATTTTTTTGTTCTTACTCTATTCCTATTCTAACGTTTACTCTCAGACTTTTGCTTTACCTCCTTGTAGAGCGTAAGAGTCAAAACCCACTTCTAAAACTATATCATCCCCACTTCAACCTTCCTGAGAAGGTGGGGATTCGAACCCCCCACCTCCCCCTTTCATATTGGAAGGGTGGCCACTGGGGCAGACTAAATTCATCCACTAACAAAACAACTTCTACACATTGTGCCATCCATGAAACTTGCCCATAGCGAGCATTCAGATCTATCTGCTATGCGCAACTTATGTGCGAAACTCAAAAGTTCTTTCTGACCAACTTGTAATTCGGAATTAATTTCTAATAAGCCTCATAGATACATAGTACCCCAAACTATCATTTCTATATAGTTTTACATCTTAATGATTTCTTAATGGAACCTTGCAGTTTGGAATTTACGTAGCTCTGAATTTAAGCTTTAGTTCCGAAAATTCCTCTGATTTGATGAAAGCAGGGCTTGAATCCTAATTGGACATTGCGAATCGAAAATATCCGACCCGTCAAAAGGTCCGAGGCATGTAAGTGCAAATTTTCCACCCTTTTCTCTTCAGTTTCTGCTCCCATTGAAAGCCTCTCTCTCTCCTTTTTCCTCTTATCTCTGGATCATCCCTTTCCAGTGGAGCATAAGGCCAAATTAGATGGGCTTTGGGCTGGGTTTTGCTGGGCCCATTTATTACAAAATTGGCATGTACCTCTTCCTCGAATTTTTAAGCTCTTCCATGTTCACAAGTGCGGGGAAAGGTATGCTTTGCTAGTAAATTTCTTCGATGTTTTAGCAGTGCTCATTCGCAATAACACCCCATATGAGTTTTCTGGCAGCGAGAGCCATAAAAATTAGGTTATTGGTTTTGGCAATATGACAATGTCTGCTTTCAGTAGCCATTCATGTCTTACTCATCAAAAGGTAAAGAGAAGTATTTGACTCAGCTACACTTAATGTGATTTGCTCGTTCCTCGAGAAAAAGAATGTTTGAGAGTAGCAAATCTTGCCCTTTTAGACAACAGCGGAATGGACTTGTTTATTGCATTTGCAACTATTGAGGTAAGTTTAAGATAGACACATATCAAATGTCACCTCACATGTTTTGTGGACAAACAGTCAAGTGTCACAATTCATGATTCTTCCGTACCCATGAACCCTTGGGAGTGAAGCTTGGGGTTATCGAGTGAGGATGGAGAGATGATGAACATAACTGATCCGTGGGAGTGACGTCCTGATGATTGGTGTTAGGAGTTCTAGGATAGAAGAATTAAATTACTTAAGAGCTCTAAAGACGGGGTTGGCCTTCTGTATATAAAATGATTGGGAGTTGAGGCCACTCTCTTGATGAGGCCATGATAAGTCGAAACCAGTTGATGAGCCTAAAGAGATCTATTATCTCACTCGATAAACTAGATGCTCGAGTTAAGCTGCACATGATACAATCTCATTTAAGAAAGCTATTTGTTGTATTATTCGCTGGAACAATTATAGAAGGAAGGCTGGCCTGGCGAATTTCACTCATTAGAAGTTGCATGGGTTATTCCATGGCCAAAAAGCTATTGACTTGTGACAAATGGTATCGAAGCTGAGATCCCTCCAGTAGGTGGGTGATTTAGGGGAAAGCCTATGGTCTTCCTGGTCTTATGAGGGCGAAGAGTGATTGTCGGGGCTAAGAGGGCTCGAACAACTTGTAGCTCTCGTCTAGCTTCTAGGATGGCAATGGGGGCATGAGAAGGAATTGAATTGCTCCTTGGGTGGGGAACGTTCTTAGATCAATTGGTGAATCTCAAGAGGAGGTCTACGATCACCTTTCCAACAAAGGGGACCCTCCATTGGCTTGCAGAGATCAGGAGGAGCTTAGTAGGCAAAAAAATGTGCTGCCACAATAGTGTAATTGGTTAGTGGTGCCAGACTTGTTGGCAAGCACAAATGACTTGTCGGCAAGCACAAATGACTGGAGATTTGCGAATGATTTTGATTGTGGAAAGCAACTAATGAAGTGGAGTGGCTTGCTTTGTTGGGCAAGCATTGCTATCTATGTAAGTCCCTGTGAGTGGCATTGATGGTTAGGGAAACACAAAGAAGTGACAGAACAGCTTGCAATGAGGGCATTGCAGAATTAAGTTGGGGAGTTTGTCACGGTTTGTGATTTTCCTATACTCGTGAACCCTTTGAAGTGAAGCTCGGGGTTATCAAGTGAAAAGTGAGGATGCAGAGAGGGTGGACACAACTACTCCATGGGAATAACATTAGGATGGTTGGTGTTAGGAGTTTTAGGATAAAACAATTATATCACTTGGTGGGGTTGGCCTCCCGTGCATGAACTGGTCGGGAGTTGATGCCATTCTCCTAATGAGGCAATGGCAAGTTGAAGTCAATTGTTGAACCTAAAGAAATATGTTGTCTCGTTCAATGGATTAGATGCATAAGCTAAGCTGAGTGTGGTATGATCTCATATAAGGAGCTATTTACCATACTACTCATAGGAACCACTATAGAAGAAAGGCTGACTTGGCAAATTCCGCTCACCAAGTGCCACACGAGTTATTTAGAGCGCGTTTGGTAACCATTCTGTTCCCGGGAACAATTTTTGATCATAAATGATTTTTTTTTTTAATTCTGTTCTAGGGAACAATTTTTGAGCAAAAGAACGTGTTTGGTAACTACACAAAATTTCTAATTTCGGAATAGAAAAAGAACAGAAATATGTTTGGTAACTACATAAAATTTCTATTCCAATTATTTTTCAATTACCTTTTTAGATGAGTGTAAATTTAACATTGAATTCTCATGGACCACTCACCAATATAATTGTCTTTTTATGAATGAAGAAATCATATTATATTTTCAATTTCAAAAGAATTCGAATTTAAAATTCTATTCCATTCTAAAATTCTATCAAATCATAGAAATTCTATTGATTAATTATATTTATACTAAGTAATAAAATATTAACTAATCAAATTTTTATTAATAAACTATAGTATAAACTAAAAATATAAATGCTATATAATAAATTAAAATACAAAATTAAATATGTATTCTATATATAGCAAAATTCAATTCCTACTTCAAATCATTTTTTTTATTTTTTAAATAATTTTAATTTATTATTATTATTTTTTCATTTTTTCCTTTTGGTCGCCGGCTCTTGGCGAGGCCGTGCCTCATCGGCCGAGCCTCGCCGGCCGTTGGGCGAGGCTTAGCCGAGCCTTTGTTGGGCGAGTGGCCTCGCCTAGATCTGGCGAGGTCGAGCTCGCTCAACCGTCGGCGAGGCTCGACCTCGGTGGGCGAGCTCGTCAGACCTCACCCTGGCTTGGCGAGCCTCCGGCAAGCCTGCCGATAATTGGCGGCAGCGGCGGCAGCACTTGAAGAACAAGAGAGAGGGAGGAAGAACAAAAAGAAAGAAGAGGAAAAAGAAAAAATAGGTTGACTTGATTTTAGAATGTTCCCAGGAATAATAATTAACTTTTTCTTTATTCTTGATTCTATTTCAAATCTATTCCAGGGAACAAAATTTTACTAAATGCGATTTTATTCCAAAACTACTCACGGAAACAAAAGAATAAAAATAAACACCATTTGGCAAGTTAACAAACAGACCCTTAGCAACCAAGGAATTGTCAACCTGTGACACAAGCATCAAACCGTTAAAAAAAGAGAATCCTAGCACTTCTTGTATGCTAGCTCCTTCACTGTCTTGACAAGATATTCCTAGTTCTAAATGCATTGAATCCATTGTGCATTGATGTTCACCCACTCAATGCTGTACTTTAGTGTTCTTCCAATAGAAGGCTTCGAGCGGGTCGTAAAGAAGTCCCCCACTTCCCTGGCTTTCTCAAATGATGTAAACTGGAAACTTAATGAAAAAGTAAGGGAGTTCAGAAATCGAGTGACAAATTTAATAGTGGTAACATCTCATAATACAGTATGGAACTACCTCTGGTCAATGTATAGCAGATAGGCGTAGATTCATAAATAGTAATAGAAGATGCATAGTGATGTCCTAAACGATGCGAGGGTTGGTCTTCATTTGGTTTAATAGCATGCAGATCCAATTGCTTTAAGATCCCTGCTATACCATCAAATAATGCTAAAGATCATCATGCTTTGTGTTTGAACCCTTTCGACTTACCATTAAGAATTCCGTCAAAACCCATGGCCATAACTCTAGGCAGCGTCTTCGGGTAGGGGTGTAAACGGGTCGGGTCGGGTCGGGTCTTGATGTTACCCGACCCAACCCGAAACACGTTAAGCTCGCATAGGAAATTCGGGTCGGGTCGGTTCGGGTCGGGTCGGGTTTCCGGGTCTTTCCTTTTTTTTTTTCCTTTCCAGGTGAGAGTCGAACGGGCATCGGGCCGCAAATGAATGTATCTTCTACAAATGAGCACAAGCATAATTTAGTGCCACATTGATGTAGAAAGTCAAATAATGGAATACCAGAAAATTAATGAAAACACTAACCAGCACTCATTTCTAATGAAAACACTAACCAGCACTGCCCACTATCCAGGAATACCAGAAAATTAATCTCATTCTCAGCCTTCCTCACACAAGGGAGAGTCCAACTCAGCCCTTAGTCAAGCAAAATCAAAGCTAAAGCAACAACAGAAGTCCCCACCTGCCAAAAGCAACAACCCCCTAAATTCTTACCCACCCCAGACTTTAATTTGACATTCTTGTTCTTCTTGCCGGTGTTCTTAGCAGCCTGATCATTGAGAGTCACATTAGCACCCACCACTATTACCTTATACCTCTTGGTCTTCCAAACCATGATCTTGAACCTCACTGCAGTGGCCAAATCCACCCTAAAGACCGAAGACTCGTTCTTGGCCACATGGGATCTTCAAGTGAAAAGATAACCTTTTCTGTCCAAAGCTTCCAATAATAAATTCAGGAAGGGCAGCATTGTTAGGAGCGCAAAAAAAGAAGTAAGACTTACACAAGTTGCATAAAACATGAAGCAGTGAATTGAAAAGCTAAGTGAGCACTTGTATATTTGTAAGCTGATATAACTAAAAGGATGCTGATCTTGTCAAGTTTTATCCCCGCATTGTGTAAGTTTAAAAGTTCAAGGAGAGAGGAGTCATTGGAGAATACAATCATAGAGTTCCAATTCCATGAGGCGGAGCCTGGCAACCAAATAACTAAAATTTAATGGTATGGGGTTTTCTATCATCCGCCAATGTCCTAGAGGATCATTTGACAATGGAAGGGTCTGGGCATCTAATCATGTTGCAACCAAAACATGGAACCCACCTGCACTCAACCCCCATCAGCCCAATAAACTATAGCATACAGTGATAGAGAACAAGTTCGATATCTGCTAAGTTGTCTGCATATCTAAGCAGAAACCAAAACATGGACCCCACCTGCACTCAGCCCCACATCAGGCCACTAAATGACAGTATACAGAAACCGAGAACAAGTTCAACATCTATTAAGTTCTCTGCAATTCTAAGTGGAAAAATCAGTATCAGAGAGAGAACTTCAACAGCTTATTGTAACCATAGATCATCTTCAACACCTAGTTACTGCACTCCGTTTGCACCCACTTAATACAACCAGCACAATTTCTAGCACAACACAGCACATGAAGAGGATGTGATCTCATGCTCGTTGGTACACAAACACTCGATGAGTGAGCAATTCCGTATGAACAGAACAAATTAGCTCAACCTTGAAGCACCCATCTCCTTTAATTTCAGTAAAGATACTTGCTTTCTATAAAAAGTCATAATTAATCTTGCAGCATACCAGGGTATATGCGGGACCACGATATGGAGAATCGATAAGCATCAAACCCAAGCTTTGCAATAAGATCTATGTCTTCCTGCATAACCAGTAATCAGATCAAAGAAACGAACTTTTAGGGAGAGGCCTCCTGCCATGACAATTTTCTTCGTCAGCAAATTCACAAATGAAACTAAGCTTGCTTCAAAACTATTCATGCCCGCTACTCCTCCTCCACACCACAGAACAGAACAAGTATGACAAACAAATTCGGGAGAAAAAAATCAGAATGGCACCTTTCAAGAATGGCACCTTCCGCATGGAGCTGGACCAAGGAAGACTTCAACCTCCGAACCCATCATGTCCCGTGGATGATCCTCACTTCAGTATGGTTTCACGGAGATGCGAGCAAGCTTCGCGAGATATGCCGTAGTTCACTCAGGAATTGAAGCAAACACAGAGTCTACACACAACGCGAAAGAACAATCACCCTCGCAGCTCGAAAAGAAAAGGAACAATATCCGGTGTCTTAGCTCAAGCCTCAAGCAAATATACATCTAAACTTGGAAATGAGGCGAGAAGCGAGCGCCATGATCGCCGAGCGAACCCAGTCCCCAAGCTGTCGACGATGGTCGGCCGCACGCGGCGGCAAGGGTTTCGGCGTCGGCGAGGCGGAGGCGAGGGGTGGCGAAGGCGACGGCGACGCGGAGGCGCGTCGATCGGAGGGTGGCAGCGGACTCCACGAGAAGGCGCACTCGTCGGAGAAGAAAGCGGAGCCGACGAGGTATGTGTTCAACTGTCGTGTTTTTGGGGCTAAAGTCTAAACCCTAAAGCGTTTGTGTTTTTGGGTTTTGAACTTGTTTCGGGTCGAACAATGTTCGAACACGACCCGAACACGAAACACGTTAATACGTGTTTCGTGTTCGGGTCGGTTCGGGTCGGGTCGGTTCGGGTATTTTTGACACCCCTATCTTCGGGACCTCCAAAGCCACTATCTCATCTTCCTTGACCAAGTCAACTTGACAAGACTCAAACACTTGCTGAGCATTTCAATCTCGTCAAGTCACTTTTATCCCACCGAATCCTCTACGTACCAATTAACACAAACTATAAACTACAATCTCAAAACTAGACAAGAATAGCCATCACCATGAGAGGCCTTGGACTTCTAGTTGGTTGAGAGACCGTAGGTGGAAGCCAATAGGTAGCATGCTACTTGTGAAGGCTGTCCTCGGTAATCCCCTAATAGGGTACTCTCTGAACTACGTTCTTTATTTTAACGTGCCGGTGCCTACATCTCTCACAACCCTCCAATTGGTTGTGAATATTTTTCTTTCCCATTGGCCAAGGAATACCAATGATTTTACACTAAAAAAAAAGCTGAATGTTAATAACTCTTCACTTTAAATCATTCATACACTAGGTTCTTGCTGGAGGGTCATTAAATGTGTGAACCAATCCATAATCTTAATATTTTTTTTTCACATTAAATGCTTTCATCGTTGGAATTAGAAAATAAATTGAAATGCAAAGAAATTAGAAAGGTTAAAGCAACCATGGAAAAGTAAATAAATAAATAAATAGCAAAGAACATATATGCATCGTAAATATGAATTTAATGAGCTTTAAATGAGTTGGTTCATAGAATTGGGTTTCATAAGATGTATTTTAATAATATGAATTTGGTCAGATATGAATAGACCATTAGATACTAAATTAATAATGTGTATAAATCCGTCAAAATAGGTTAAATGAGTTTGATCATTTTCGATCCGACTCACTCATTGATGGCTTTATTTCAAAGGTCTGCAAAGTTGTATGCTTTGCTTTAGATGAACAATTCACGACTAAACCAAGTGATGGCTCCTAACAGAGTCACTTATGGTGAATTCTCTCACATCAAAAAATCTAGATATTAGGCATGTACGAAAAAAATAAAATCGAGAACCACTCTGATCGTCAGAATCCCGAATCGATTTTAGGTGGTTCTCATGGGTAGGTAAATTGGAACTTGAAACTGGACCATCTCGGTTCTAGCGTGGAGCAGCCTACCCGAGCTATCCGCCTATGCGGGCTACTCGGACCGGACCGGATCGGTACCTATAAATATATATTTTTATAATTTTTACGTCTCGATATAGAATTGAAGCCCAACTTCTACACCCTTTCCCAGTTTCCTCCCTCTTTGTTTTTCCCAGTCGCAGCTGTAAAAGTCCTCTTAAAAATCTCATCTTTTTATATCTCTGAATCGAAGCAACACGAGAGACTCCATCATCTTCTTCCCGATCATGATCGCTTGATCTCGCGCTACTTGTCCCCAGCTCGAGACTTCCCGGCCGGGCGCGATGATGAGGCTCTTCAACAGAGGCGGCAGGGATGATCCCTCCAGCGCCTCGCCGTCGCCGCCGCCGCCGCCGTACGCGCCTTCCCCGTCGTCCTCGCCGGCGTCGCTCACCGGGCCCGCGCGGCCGATCCGCCTCGTGTACTGCGACGAGAAGGGGAGGTTCCGGATGGATCCGGAGGCCGTGGCGGCGCTGCAGCTGGTGAAGGGGCCGATTGGGGTCGTTTCCGTGTGCGGCCGCGCTCGGCAGGGGAAGAGCTTTATCTTGAACCAGGTGAGCTCTTTTCTCAATGCGCCATTGCCTCGGCGGTGGGTGTGGAGTTTGTCGGTGTTTGGCGATGGCTAGGGTTTGAGCTCTCTCTCCAGTGTGATTAGGATTCGAACTGCTTGAGCTTCTAATCGCAGTTCTAGAGTGACGAGGGCTGACTTTACTAGGTTTTGTCACTTCATTCTGCTTCATTCTGCTGGGTTCTAAAGTAATGCCTGTGTGCCGAATCCGGATGGGGATGAGTTAGGTGTCATGTTTGATAGTGGTTTATGTACTTTTGAAAGAGGAGTTATGGTGAGCATTTGCGTTGCACGAGTGTGAAGGCGAAACACTGTTTTGTAGGCTAGGATATGTAAATTCTAATGTAATTTGGCCTGAAATGGATTTGATATGCCTGATTGCTGTTTTTTTTTTTTTTCGTCCCGCAAGTTTAGGCCTCATCTAAATAGTAGTTTATGCGTTTCATAATTGAAATTCTGGCAAGCATCTAATGGTGGTGTCACGGTCAGCTTTTGTAAAATCAAATAGCGATGTGAGAGTATGTTTATAGTAGTCTTCATCTGTGACTAGTTAAGGTTTAGTTGTCTTTGTTTGTGGCAAGTGCCATATAAATGCATGTGGTAATATCCTTCCTTGATTTCTATGCAAG
The DNA here is from genome assembly GCA_017140185.1 of Eucalyptus polyanthemos subsp. polyanthemos. Taxonomy (NCBI): domain Eukaryota; kingdom Viridiplantae; phylum Streptophyta; class Magnoliopsida; order Myrtales; family Myrtaceae; genus Eucalyptus; species Eucalyptus polyanthemos. Next base: position 53,698,528 of record CM029459.1, read on the forward strand.
ATATGTTAAAGTGGGCTATTACTAACTTATCTATTTAGGGACACGCTCCTTTCTCTGAATGTATGAATTGTTATGGCAAGGTGAGAGCAGAATCATTCTTTGGTATACATTAAGATATAAATAGTCTGAAGAATGGTGGAAAGTTTGCTCTACTAATTGTACCATTGATGACTGGAGCCTGGTTGAAGGTCTTTGTAAGACTGAAAGTCTCCTTTCACTGAATTTATGAATTGTCGCGGCGAGGTGAGAGCAGAATCATTTTTCAAAATATTAAGACAACCAGTTCTGGAGAATGATGGTAAGTTCCATGCTACAGGATCCACTACTAATTCTATCATTGACAATCAGAGCATGGTTGAACGTTTTGCTAAGGTTGAAGGTCTTGATGATGCAAATGACACTAGGAGTGAAGAAAAAAGATAAATTTCATTCCAAACAGTAAGTTCAGAAATTTTAAGCATCGAACGTTAGATTTCCTACTGCTGCTGCTTTGGATAGTTCCTTATATGACCCCCAAAATAACCTTAAGATGGCACCTAGCTATTAGGAATCTCTCATTTTAATGAGATGGAAGTTCTTACAATTGTAGTGCATTTAAGATGTAGGAATTGTTGGCCTATTCAAACATCTGAATGAAAAGCATGAGGTTAATATTTTGAGAAGATACTGATGAAGTCATATTGGGGACAATATTGCATAAACAAATAAAGTTATGCTAAATGTGATCAAGACAGAAGTTTCTAATAAAAAATCACTAAGCACAGTAAAACATGTTCTCTCTTCAGCAGCCTACTGCCGGAAAATCAACAAATCAGTCATCTCCTAGATTGTGTTTAAATCTCTTTTTTTCTTTAATCTTCTTATAAGTGTGCTAGTTCTTCCATTTGCTGCGATTTCTGCTTTGGTTCTAGTTGTACAATTCTCTATTTTGGCCTGTGTAGATGATCCGGTGAAGGTGCTATGATATTTATTATGATGTTTATTTTGTACTGTAGCTTCTTGGAAAGAGTAGTGGATTCCAAGTAGCATCAACCCACCGGCCATGCACTAAAGGGCTTTGGTTGTGGAGTGCACCGTTGAAGAGAAGAGCTCTTGATGGAACTGAGTATAATCTGTTACTTTTGGACAGTGAAGGGATTGATGCTTATGATCAAACGGTACGCCAAGTTCAGTGAACTGAGAATTACTTTTTGATCGCTGATTTGATTGTTGTAGAATGGTGACATATTGTCCTGTTAGACTTTTTCTTCACCCCAACAATAATTCTTATGGTTGTCCTTGTACTCTTTTTTTTCACAGGGAACATACAGCACACAAATATTTTCTTTGGCCGTCCTCTTGTCTAGCATGTTCATCTACAACCAGGTTGGTAAAGTCTTGCAAAGTTATAGTGATATCGCTTTCAAGTCTTAGATGTTTAAGATTTGTTTTATAAGCTTTAGTTATAAGTTGCCGATCATGTCTTAAACTTTTTCCTTTCTCTCAGCTTTATTACTGCTTTGCTGAAGTAGACTTCAAACTACAGTTTTGTGTCTTCTTACTACCATTTTGCTTGTGTATAACTCGTATTCAGATGGGGGGGATTGATGAAGCTGCACTGGATCGGCTGTCTCTTGTCACTCAGATGACTAAGCATATTCGTGTGAGAGCGTCTGGGGGGAAGAGTGGTGCTTCTGAGTTGGGACAGTTCTCCCCTATCTTTGTTTGGCTTCTGAGGGTAATTCCCCAAACTATTCTGCTACTTTTTCTCTGGAAACTGTAATTGTGAATTTAGACTAGGTGACTGTTTGGGTTCTGAACTATTGTTTTTGTTGCTACATAATGTAGGACTTCTATTTGGATTTAGTGGAAGATAATAGGAGAATAACACCACGTGACTACCTGGAACTTGCATTGAGGCCAGTTCAAGGTACTCGAAGAGATATAGCTACCAAAAATGAGGTATCATCTGCTTTTTGTTTTTACCCTTTTAGTGTGAGATCCATGAATAGGAGCTCCCATAAACATTATGTCTGATCTTATTTTAGCCTGGTTTGTGTGAGGCAAATGTCCTTCTATAACAGTGGCATGTTTCCATAGACAATTGTGTGTTTGTGTCATTCTAGTTATCAGTACTACTTGAACTTGTTTGGTTGCAACTGACCTAACTGTGTGCTGTAATAATTTAGAGTAGGCAAGCAAACATTTATTGGAAGCTTTAGCCTCCCCTCTGCCCCCCACAACACCCACCCACCCACACACAAAACAGCTTTGGGAATAGATGATTGTTAAATAACAAATTCCTTCATTGCTATGTGGATTGTAGTTAGACCACTTACTTAGAAACTGATTCATTATAGTGGTAAGGCTAAAAGCTCCTTTTGTCATGTTCTAGTTTTAAAGGAATTTAATGTGATGCTTCAGTGCATCATCAGTTTCTTCTTTGCCGGTTCCTGCTTGTGTCTATGTATACATCTGTGCTGTGGGGTTACCTGCTACTACTTTTTTAGTGTTTCTTTATGTCGTTAGAGGTTGTAAACTTTTAAAGAAATGCTTTCCAGATTCGGGACTCTATTCGAGCTCTATTTCCGGATAGAGAATGTTTCACCCTTGTGCGACCTTTGAATAATGAACATGATCTCCAGCGGCTTGATCAAATATCAGTGAGTATCTTGTCATTGTCAGATGTGCTTTTATCTACTTCAGAAAATATTTTTCAGTCTGTAGTTTTTAGTTCATGCTTTGTACTTGTGATGTTGGATGCAGATGGATAAACTAAGGCCTGAGTTTAGGTCTGGGTTGGAGGCCTTGACAAAGTTTGTGTTTGAGAGAACAAGGCCCAAGCAAGTTGGGACCACTGTCTTGACCGGCCCTGTTCTAGTGGGTATCACAGAGTCTTACTTAGAGGCCTTGAATAATGGTGCAGTGCCTACGATATCATCTTCATGGCAGGTTGGTAATATCTTGAATTTCTTTATGTTTCCAATATTAAAACTTGGTCAGTCTCCCGATCTGGGTTGGATCTGAGTAGGCGTGATAATTTTCTTTAAAGATTTGCACAACAATCTTGAGAAGTGTTAAATGAAACCACCGAGTGACTTCTGTGGCATTTGCAATTTGTACAACTAGTCTGCCATGTTTAGTCATGATCTGGAGCCCTTTGGAATCCCCTGTGCCCCTATGCCTTTGTTCTTTTTCTATTTATTCTTCCTGGGGTGGTTGAGGTTGAGGATTTTTTTTCACAAGTTGACTTATGAGTACATGGGTGTCTGCAATGAAGGGCTCATTTGATAACATTAAAATATGAGTGCGGAAATTTAAGTACTGAATATGAAGTGCTAAAGTCTTTTAAGTACTGAAAATGAAAATAAAAGGTTGTTTGATAATAGAAAATAAATTTTACTAGTATTTTACCAAACATCAAATAGTGAGCATTATTGGAAGGTTTTGGTTATATGATTGGATAAGGTTTTAATTTCCATGGAATATTGTATCACTTGAGCCTTAAGTAAGGCCTTCCTTACTACATAAAGTGATTTTTACTCAAAACACTAGTTGTGTAGTTAAATATGATCAACGCACTTGATGACATAAAGTATTGGAAAAGTATAATCCAGAGATTTAATGTGGTTATCAAAACACACCCTAAGAGAAAGAATCCTTTATATATTGGTGCATTTTTTTTTCATCTTTACAATTTAAAAAAGGATAAATTATCAGGTAATTAACAAGCCTGGCTATGAATTTTTATAAATTAAAATTAAGGTAATAAAGGTGAGCATTTGATTAATTTTGGGCAATACGATGGCATTTTATTGACCAAAATAGTTTTGGTGCCTGACGCTGAGATTGCTACCTTACACTTTGTGTCACTAGAAATAGAAAAAAAAATCTTTTTCATGAGCTTCTATTAAAGATTTGAGTTGTTTCATATTAATGAGCTAAGGAACTTCTCCCCTTTGTCTTGATGACAGAATCTTTTTCATCTTGCAAATTGACATGTCTGTCCTAAATCTGTGTTTTTCTGTTTATTTCTATAATGCATTCAGTTAAGTCTAAAATGGTTTTGTCATCTTTTGATAAGAATTATCAATTATTAGCAGAACAAAGCTAAAGAGTTGTTTGGTGCTGATCGTCACTTGTCATTGCTATCTATTGAATGTGCAGTAGTTATGTTTTCACTTTTATTCTACCTCTTATTATTGTAGAGTGTCGAAGAAGCTGAGTGCCGTAAAGCTTATGATTCAGCTACTGAGGTTTACATGTCTACTTTTGACCGGTCGAAGCCACCGGAAGAAGTAAGCAACACTTTGCCAGAGAAATGAATGCTCTATTATTTTGGTATATTCCTAATTTCAGTTAATGTAGGCTGGCATGAGGGAGGCTCATGAGGAAGCAGTACAAAAATCATTAGCTGCATTCAATGCAAGTGCAGTTGGTGCTGGTTCAGCAAGGAAGAAACATGAGGAGCTTCTCCATAAGTTCTTCAGAAAGGCTTTTGAGGTGGTGCCTTAAGTCACAAAATGCTAACTATTTTTCTGCTGCAATGAAGTGGAATCTTTAGTCCTATTTTTATCATGGGTGGCTCCCAATATTTGGTTCTATGATGGTTATTACATTGGGGAAATTACATCTCTATGGACTCTGTTTATTTTTTCCCCTTTGTGCTTGTGATTAGGTGGTTGCATTGGGTTTGGTGTTGATACGGTTGTTTTTTTGGGGTCACCACTTCGTTTGATTTGCTCCCTTTGATGCGCATTGTCACATCAGATTTTGGAAATCCATATACCACTAGACATTTTTTTTTTCTCACAGTATGGGACAATTGGTCTAAGAATTGATCTATGGCACAAAAAGTGCAAAAATTGAGTGGCCAACATAATTGAAAATCTTGTTTACCAGGATTTTGAAAAGCTTAGTCTCAAGTTGAGTTTGATGCGGTTAGAAGATGATGCTGGCATCGGTAGATAAGGTTTAATTGAAATATTTTCCTTTCATAAAAAAGCTGTGGTGTGTTGACTAATTATGGTTAATGATGATGGTCTATTTTTGTTAGGTTTTCTGTTTATTCTGTACTAGGACCAATAACTTAAGCAATCCCCTCTTGACTAAACTGGTTCATGCAGGATTACAAGAGGAATGCGTTTATGGAGGCAGACTTGCAGTGTTCACATGCTATACGGAGCATGGAAAAGAGGCTGAGAGCCGCTTGTCATACACCTGATGCTAATATTGATAATGTTGTCAAGGTTAGTAGTCATGTTTGTTGCTATCTATAAAGGATATTCCTTTTTCTCTTTTTCATTCTTTTCTATGTATACCTTATAGTATGAGCTTGAATATGTTTTGTTTGTTTATGAGATTGGGCAATTGTTAACTTATCTTGTATTGATGTCTCATTAGATCAAATTGCTTTTGACAATCAGAGCCTGTCTTATTTTTACAGCATTTGGGCTCTGTTTCAATAATACAGATTTGAAGTTGTCTTTATCTACTGAAAAATAATCTTATAGAATATTGATGATGGTGAAATCGTGAGGTGGCCATCATTTGTGTGGGGTCTGATCAGTGTCTAGTAGAAGTAGATGTGTTGAAAGGGCAGAAGAGATGAAGGCATTTGGGAAATTATCCATGCTTGTACCAAATGCAAACGAGGTCCAGTTCCAAATGTAGGGGAAATGTAGGGGAACTGTGATGTATTGACCATTAGTGCGGACATGGAGTGTGGTATATCAAAGATTATTCTCTATCTAATGCTAAAGTTGGTAGGCTATGGATTATTGGTTGATCAATCTCATAAAAAGCATAGAGAGCTTTTATTTTAAATCTGAGTGGCTTTCGAGTTTACCGTTGCAAGCAAGTATAGTGATGCTGGGAGATGAGATTCTCTTCTCTTTGCAAAGCATTTAGTGTGGAACAAGTATAAGAGGGTTTCGAAAGGCCACTTTGTGTTCTATTGCACAGATCTCTGGTTCTACAATGTCTTAGCTCTTATTATGTGATAAGAGTTGGCCATTACAGATCAGAAACCCCATAATGCCAAGAGATGATTAAATCATTGTCAAAATTTCACTCTTTCAATAAATATTGCATGGGATGAGTAGGTGTAGAATTATGGGACCACTGCCAACAATTTAAAAAGCTTTATTAGAAGAAGGTGCAGTTTAATATTGGAATGATTTAACATCCCTTCACGTAAAGACTGGTGTTTGCCTTAAGATTAAAGCGTGGAAATATATATTGGGGGGTAAATAAGGAATTAACAGAGATTCGAACTCATGATGTTTTACTTTAATACTATGTAAAATTTTGTGGAACCACTTCCAACTGTTCCAAAAGGTTAAGCTATTAGATGAAGGTGCAGTTTATATGTAAATGGCTTAACACAAAGTAATCTTGCTTGATAAACATCCTCACCTATGTCCCAAAGTTATATTTCGTAGATTTACTGAGAAATTAACAAATCAAGCCCATATGTCATAATTTGAGGTCTAAAATAAATGTTACAATTTTTTATGGTTGTTGTGCCCATCATATTTTGGAAAAGTATGGATTGTTGATGTCATTTTGGGCATAATCTTGAGTGTTCTGTATTGATATTTTGCAGGTTCTTGATGCTCTTTTGTCAGAATATGAAGCATCATCTCATGGTCCATCAAAATGGCAAAAGCTTGCCATGTTCTTGCAACAAAGGTTTTCCCTTTGTTCTTTTAACCTGTTTTCCAAGTTTGTTATCTCCATCTGTATCCTTGACTTACTGCTTTCAAACTACTCAGCTTGGAAGGCCCAATACTAGACCTTGCGAAAAGGCTAATTGATCGGGTCGGATGTGAGAGGAGTTCCTTGATGCTGAAATGTCGAGCCATTGAAGATCAGGTGGGGTTGCTTAATAAGCAACTGGAAGCCAGTGAGAATTACAAATCTCAGTATTTAAAGCAATATAAAGATGCCATCAGTGATAAGAACAGGCTTTCTGATGATTATTCAAGTCGTATAAGTAAAATACAGAGCACTTGTAGTTTACTTGAAGAGAGGTCTTCTAGCTTGCTGAAAACATTAGAATCTACAAAGCAAGAATCTTTGGACTGGAAAAGAAAATACGAGCAAGTGTTGTCTAAACAGAAAGCTGAGGAAGACCAGGCTAGTTCTGAAATTGCTATCCTCAAATCCCGGAGCAGTGCTGCTGAGGCAAGGCTGGCTGCTGCTAAGGAACAAGCTCAGTCAGCTCAAGAGGAGGCAGAGGAGTGGAAAAGGAAGTATGATATTGCTGTTAGAGAAGCAAAAGCAGCCTTAGAGAAGGCGGCTATTGCACAAGAGCGCGCGAATAAGGATACACAAAGGAGGGAAGATGCTCTAAGGGAGGAATTTTCCATTGAATTGGCTGCTAAGGTCTCTCTCTCATGCACACACGCATTTGTATTTGTGCAAACACATGTAGCTTTCTTCTTGTGCCTTGTGTCCTATAATAGTGGAATCGATTCGATGTGTTTACCATTTCTCGATGATAATGCAGGAGGAAGAAGTGAAGGAGAAGGTGGCAAAAATGGAGTATGCTGAACAGTGCTTGATCACCATAAAGTCAGGGCTGAAGGTAAGCTCCTATCATTTTGATTTAGGAGTGTTGAAAATTAACGGCGAAGATTTTACTGCTGAAGTTTCAGGGTTTAGCACATTTTTTAATAAACATGTATAGGAAAGCAACTTGTTTATTTGAATTTACCGTTCTAATAACTTCTTTATTGTCTCCATCAATCCTGGTCTCTAGGACAATTTCTCCAGTTCATCTTTTTGCACTTTCTTGTACTTGATGATTGATATGGTTTCCAGGCTGCTGAGTCAAAAATAGAGAATTATGATGTGGAGATTATGTCCCTGAAGAACGAAATCAGAGCGTTGAGTGAGAAGTTTGAAGCTGCAAATGCTAAAGCCCTATCTTTTGAAAGAGAAGCTAGAATTGTGGAGCAGGAGAAGATCCATCTTGAACAGAAGTACTTATCTGAGTTCAAAAGATTTGAGGAAGTTCAGGAACGGTGCAGAAATGCTGAAAAAGAAGCCAGAAGATCTACTGAAATGGCTGACAAAGCACGAGCAGATGCAGTCACTGCCCAAAAGGAAAAGAACGATATTCAAAGGCTGGCGATGGAGAGACTGGCTCAAATTGAGAGGGCTGAGAGGCTTATTGAGAGTTTAGGGAGAGATAAAATTGCGTTAGAAGATCAACTTAAGGAAGCACGTATGTCAGAGACGGAGGCCCTCTCAAAAGTCACCTTATTAGAGGCGAGAGTTGAGGAAAGGGAGAAAGAAATTGAGTCCTTGCTAGATTCAAATAATGAGCAAAGGGCTAGTACAGTTCAGGTCCTGGAAAGTCTCCTCGACACTGAACGAAAGGCTCGTGCTGAAGCCAACAGCAGAGCAGAAGATCTCTCAGTCAAGCTACAATCTGCCCAGGCAAAAATTGATTCCCTCCAACAAAAGTTAACTACTGTTCTTATAAATGAAACTGCATTGGACAGCAAGCTCAAGACTGCTTCTCTCGGGAAACGGCTTAGAGCAGATGATGGTGAAATTGGCATGGACTCTGTTGAAGATATGGATATTGATAAGCCCTCCAGAGGAAATAAGAGGTCTCGAAGCACAACCAGTCCCCTAAAGCACATTCAGCCAGAAGATGGTGGATCCGTGTACAGAGGCGATGAAGACAACCACAGCAACAAAACATCGCAGGAGGATTATACCAAGTTCACCATGCTCAAACTGAGGCAAGAACTTACGAGTCACAATTTCGGTGCCGAGTTGCTCCAATTGAAGAATCCTAACAAGAAGGACCTCCTTGCACTGTATGAGAAGCTCGTCCTCCAGAAGTCATGAACATTTTTTATGTACAGGGAAGCGCATGTGACTTAAAAAAAAGGGTTTGAGTTGTAGATCAGGTATGACATAGGGTTAGCGTTTTTCATTCTGTAGATTCTTTACCTGAAATTCTCATTGGGACTAGTCCAAAATATTATCTTGAGCGAACTCCCTTTTCCATGCAAGCATAGGCTATGCGTGAGTGTGATGTCAGGCTTCTCTGTCAGTGTTGTTCTCTGCTAGTGGTTTTTGATAGTTTCCATGGTGCCCTTTGACAAAGACTTTGTATTTGGCGTGCTTGGTTTTCTGGCTTAATGCTTCTTTGTGTTCGTGTGCCTGTGCATTTTTTCGGGCCAACGACAGAGTGTAATAAGTAATTGTAGGATGAAAAACTAATCTATTGTTACCTGTAAGGAAAGGAAGGTCTAGCTTCTGCTTTTTTCAATGGATGAGAGTGCTTCTGGTCTGTGTATGCTTGGCTTTTCTCATTTCTGGATTGTATTGCATCACGATCCAGGTTTTTTGTTCATGTCATAAGCACGACCTTACACCCAATAGAAAATGCCCCTGTTGTCCTGTGTTGTATTTAAATGACCTGTTTATCAATAACTGTACTTTCTACTTAAATTTCACATCATTATTATTCTTCTATTGTTGGTAAGACATGTAGGCACGATGCATAAATAACTGTTCCTTATGCAAAATTAACCATGGAGTTACTTAACCAACTTTTCCACTGTACAAAACTTAGCTCAGTTGGCCAGTTCTCCTTCCGAGCATCTGGAGGTGAGGGTTTCGATCCTCGCTCTTGGTAAGTATGGAAGCCGGGTTAAGTGATGACCCGTCTAGCCGGGATGTACAAGGATAGTGGGTCTGCAGAAGTGGGTTGGGTTTGGGGTCATTCCCTATAAACCTTCCAAGGTTTCAGAGAGGCTTGGGAATTTATGGGAAACCCATACTCTCGATATATTTGACTATCAAAATGTTCTTTGCTTCCTTATCCCTTAGGGGGCAGTGTAAATATGCAAAATTAATACTCCGTTAGGATTTCTAGCTGCTTTTAGGATTTTGGAACTTACGCTTCTTCCATTGACTTCTCGATGTTGCTTATAAAATTAAGATAACCGTCATTTCACAACAAACTTGTTTCTTGATTTTAGAATGTTTATAATCGTCGGGCTTAAATTCTTTCAATCTCATATTTTTAGGCTTCTAATTGAAGATTTAAAATACGTAGATTTGAAACTATGGATTCGTAAATCGAACCCTACAACTGAGAATTTGTATAGCTCTGAATTTATAGTTTTTAACTCTGAAAATTCCTCCGATTAGATGGAAACAGGGCTTGAATCCTTGCCAGACATTGCGAATCGGAGTTATTTTGATTTATTGAGACGTCTGAACGTGTATGCACAAAATTTTCTCTGCCCCCTGTTCGGTATCTTCTCCCTTTGTCGAAAGCCTCTCTTTCATCTTTCCTTTTGTCTCTGGTTCATCCCTTTCTTATTTCTTTTTATTTTTAATTTTTAATTTTGTTCTTAGGCGGTTGGAGCTAAGGCCAAATTAGATGAGCTTTGGGTTGGATTGTGCCGGGCCCATTTATTACAGATAAGCTCTTCAATGTTCATAATGCCAGACTTTTTACCTAGGTTGCTTTACATGTGCAGCGAAAGGTACGCTGTCCATGTAAATTTCTTCGATGTCTTAGCAGTGCTCATCTGCAATAACACAAGTTTTCTTGCGGTGCGAACCGGAAGAATAACACACCATATGAGTTTTCTCGCGGTGCAGACTGGTAGAATTTTAGGTTACTGATTTTGACAATGATTGTATCAGGAGCCATTTATGACTGGCTAATCAAAAGGTAAAAAGAAATATACAGCTCAGCTAGACTTAAATGTAATTTGCTTGTTCCTCGATAGAATGGACGTTTGAGAGCGGCAAATCTTGCCCTTCGAGACAATGGCAGAATGGATTGAGCATTCGCACGTTTGAATGATGAGCTTCTTTATTGCATTCGCAACTATTGAGGTAAGTTCAGGATAGACACAGATGAAATGTCATGTTAAATGTTTTGTGGACAAGCAGTGAAGCATCAAATCATTAAAAAAGAGAACCCTACAAGCAGTGAAGCATCAAATCATAAAAAAAGACACAACCCTACTACTTCCTGTATGCCAGCTTCTTCACCGCCTCGGCAAGATTTTCTTCTTTCTGAATGCTTTGGACCCATTGTGCATTGATGTTCACCCGCTCAATGCTCTGCTTCAGTGTCCTTGCAATAGAAGGTTTCGAGCGGGTTGCAAAGAAGTCCTCCACCTCCTTGGCTTTCTCAAATGTTGCAAACTGGACAAATAATGAAAAAGCAGGAAAAACTCAAGGAATTGACCACGTTTGTCCCATAAATTCAAACATAAGGGAAAAATAACATAAACAAAAAAATTTCAATCCTTGAGAACAGGCAGCTTTTCACGAGAGAGTTGCTTTAGAAAAGTTTGAACCCACACGAACACATACGGGCACACAAACGATAGGATTACATACCGGTGAGACAATTGCACTAACAAACCGCGTGACGAGAAACCCAGAACCATATGTTTTCCAGATGTTTTCCCAATGTTCCTGCAATTAATGATTGAGATAATAGAGAAGAATGCCAGATTAGATACGACAGAAAGCATCAAATGATATTTGGTACAAGCAAAAACTCCACAAGCAACGACAAGAAGAATTAAGAGTTACACATGCTTTCAATTCTTTGTTTCAGTTGTGGATTTCGCAATAGCAAAAAATAATCTAGTTTGTATTAGCTCAGACCCAATGAGAGCATCATTGATTCATTTAAGGGATATAAATAAGTATTCAATATGTTCCACTGGCAATAACAGAATTACCTTCAGCCAAGTCCAAGCAGTTTCACGTCCTTCCCTGCAAACAGCAAGCCCATAGACGGCGTCTTGACTGCGAACCTAATCAAAACCAAAGGTGCAAAATTTTAGTTTCTGCCTTTTAGATCAACGCATGGTGAACTTAACAAAGGAGGCTTCGAGGAAATTACGAAGGTATATTCAACTAGTACACAAGCCAGAGTACCTCAGGAGACAATATGAAGTTGAGCACTTCAAGGATGATATTAGGATCCGGACAAGAGGCCAATGAACCTACAAAGACAAAAAGTAGGCAGATTTTAGGGGAGTAACGGTTGCAAAACTTGTCCATATGACATTATATACCTAAAATGCGGGTTTTCTCCTGGCTCAAGTCAGTCTCTCTGTAGACTCTCAGCAAAGATTCAAAACCTGATCGGTTTGATGCATTCGCAGTTTGCATCACAGCCACGTAGCCTGCCTATAAAAACAGGTAAAATAATGGGTTCAGAAGCTGTAGAATATGAAGAAATACAAGGTAACAGAAAATGCATGAGATTGCACAACCCTTCGGATGTCAGGAGGAAGAAGAGGAGTGCTCCTGTCATCTAAGAATGCATAAAAGCGCCTGCTCGCTTCCTTTAGTGTGGATTCATCTCCAAACTCTGCCAGGGCAGTTAAAATTTGTCCTCTTAACATAGCTTCTAAATGACTCTCACCCTCTTTGGCATCCCAACCAAGCTTCCTGCCAGGAAATTGCAACAAATAAAGACAATGATAGAGCCTCACTTTCACCATCAAAACTTTGACTTAAAACTTAACAGAAAACAATTTCTTTAGAACATTAGATAGTCCAGAATCCAAAACTTCACTAACATTCCAACAATGGCTAAAAGAATTTCTTGAAACTTTAATATTACATAAGCAGCTTTTTCACTACACATCCAATGACCACCAGACAAATTAAACTCGAAAGAAATCATCAAGATGGTTTTCCAGTTAACTCATCGAGAAATAAAGGTGGAAAAGATAATTATCATGAGAAATTTCAAGCATTAATTCAGCATTTTTCCAGTGCTCTTACTTGAGTGAATCCACCATAAAGATAAAAGTCATCCGGGTGAAAATTGGCAAAGCTATCTAATTTCTTGAAATGAACTTAATTTACCCAGCCAAAGAAGCGTCTTTGTTTTGGTTCATTTGTTATCATGGTGTAAGAGATGTAAAATGTAAATTTGAAATTCCACAATAAGGCTATGCTAGATTCATAAAAGTAACTGTACTTACTCTGCAGAGTATTGAAAAAGACCGATGAAAAATTGTTTAATATAATCCATTAATTCAGGAGTAGCATCTGCAGCAATTCTTGCAATTTTGTAACTTACCTGGCAAAGAAGGAAGTAAAATCAGTCTTGACAGCATTATCTTAACAAGAACCCATAGTGAGAATCACCCAATCCAAGTTCAGGCACACAATATATACATATAAAGTGAGAATCCAGTTGCAGCAAAACATACACTTATCAAATTCGATAGCACAGTATAATCAAGTTCTTCTCTGTAAGCAGCCATTAGAGTGACCAAAGAAGTCAAAGACTGCTTGCGAGCCATGCAAAGAGCAAAGGAGTCATCCAGTATACCTGTTACAAGCATCACATAAGTTGGTTACGCTGATCTTTTAGGTTGGAAAGAGAGAAGAAAAATGGGGGCGCGTAGAAGATGTTTGAATATTGGAAGAAATAACAAAGTTACCAAATCTGTCGGTTGCAGATAAAATTTCCTTCTCTATGGCATATCTTAGCTTGGCTTGAAGGTCTTCGTCGTACTTCACCCTATAGAAACCTGTCTGGTCCACATTGACCTTTATCCAAGCTCCAGTTTCCTTTAAATCAATAGATGCGGATTTTGTTTCCAACAGAAAACTTTGGCGCGCATCATATGAGCCACAACAAAATGTTACTGGCACAATCCACTGTCCATCCCCAGGGGAACCGCTTGATAAAAATTGTGACTGCCATTATCATCAAAGTCATGTCACTTTGGAGCTGGTTGACTCTATGGAGATTGGTAATGTACATGACAACAAACTTCAACTTCAAAGAATTATAACATTGTAGAACCTGTTCGAACTCTAACTTGTCATCTTTGATTTTGATGGAAACCACAGGGTATCCTTGCTGCTTGGTCCACGAATTCATTAACTTGTTCACGGGTTCACCTGATCCCTCCTCAAGGGCAGCCCAGAGGTCCTCTGTCTTTGCATTTGAGCAAGCATGCCTCTTTATGTATGAAGCTAATGATTTCTATTTTCACAAACAGAAAAAATAGATGTCCATGTTAAATCTCAAGGAAAATCCAATACAAGTAATATCTGAAACGAAAGTGTACTATACGTAACAAGATATGGCGTAAGAACATTCACATCAACAATGATTTAGATAGATCATGATTTAGTTAGCAAGTTCATCTCGTGAACCCATAATTCAACAAACTAACCGAAGATATGAAACACCGAGTTGTAGAATCTTCCTTATTTCACATATTCAGTTTAATCTCATCAACTTAAATCTGTTATATTAAATAAATCAAACAGAATCATTACAAGCCCAGGATTTTAATGTTAGAGCATCTGATAATTGACTCAGCACAGTAGTTTTATCAAGCCATAGTGCATTTGCTGATTGGGGGCCAGCAAAATACAATTGTCAAAGGATATCATTACCATATGTGGTAAATTGCAAGCTTGAGTGCTCTCACACCTAAGTAGAATGTGCATTATATAGAGTATTTTATTTAATATTTCGAACATAAGTTGAGATTACATCTAAATGAAGGCTTTGTTTGGGCAACAATATTGAGCAAAAAGAAGTCAATCCCAAATGATTTGAGTAGCTCATGAATATTATAGTCTCATCAAGTCCAGAGCACAAAAAAGTGAAGCAAAATCCAAACAAGTTGAGAGTCTAATACTGAGTTACTGGACATTGTTTCTGCTCGAGTCAGTGAAACTGCTAGTGAAGCATTTGAAGATTAGATGTCTTCATCAGTATCACGTCAGCAACTAACTTATCCTCTTGATTAAATTATATAGCAGCAGATATCACACTTTTGTCTTGGAGACCTCCTCAATAAGTAACCCTCTGGGCAGTTACTGAGAGATCATCATAAGCTGAGCATAAGAAGAATTACCTGAAAACATTCAGCACCAAGATAGCTTTGAAGCATCCGGATCACAGATGCACCCTTTCTGTAACTTATTGCATCGAAGATTTCATCAATCTCACCAGCATGGTTAATCTCCACCTGAGGAGGAAAAGTCTCTTCAATTCAAATACTTCAATGCTTACTGCGCAAGGATATCTTTTGAAAAGGAAAAGATGTTTATGCTTACCTCAATGGGGTGTGACTCAGCAAGCCCATCCAGTCTCAGCCCTTCAGTACATTCTTCAAGGAACTGAGTCCATATTTTCCACTCAGGAAACAGGCTATCGGTAGCCAAATAACTCACCTAAGCCAAGCACATGTCATGCAAACAAGCATGATAGCAAAATAAAGGACAAAACAACAAAGCAAGGTTACTTACCCAAGTAGCAAATCCCTCATTTAGCCACAGATGAGTCCACCACTCCATGGTAACAAGGTTACCAAACCACTGGTGAGCCAGTTCATGAGCTACAACTGTAGCAACCTTAAAGAAGCCCGACAAAAGTATCAGACGTTTATGCAAATCAGCAACCACACATATGAAACTTTCCAACTTTGAACAGCCAAACTAGATGGTGAAAGGTAGCCGGCAAATTGTAATTTACATTACCCTCTGCTTGTTAGCTGCTGCGGAGTGCTTCTCATCATAGAGTAGAGCTGTTTCGCGATAAGTAACTAAACCGTAATTTTCCATGGCACCGGCAGCAAAATCTGGGATAGCAATCATATCCAGTTTTGGAAGAGAGTATGGCACAGCAAAGTACCTGGATTTCATTCAATTTACCAATAGTCAACTAAAGACAATGATCATAAGTGCTCAGAATGTAAGAGTACTAACAAATGCAAACTACTCTGATAGGAACATACTCTCGGTATAATACAAGCGTCTTGACAGCAACATCTAGGGCAAATTTTCCCTGATTTTGCTTCCCGACTTGACAGTATACCCGCACCTTTACTCCTGCAAAAAATGTAGCAGATATACAGACAATTAGACAAAACAAATGGAATAAAAAGGCTTTCCTTGTGCACAAGGCTTTCCACACTAATCACTAGATAAACAGCACTTCTTAAGAGAGAAGAGCAATTATCAGTGACTTTACCATCAGATGTATGATCTTCGACATAGTCAAATAACCCGATGACAACTGCAACCAAGTACGTGGACATAATGGGTGATTCTTGATAAAAAACTGTCTTAACATGTCCTTCAACCTTTTCATCAACAATTGGCATGTTGGAGAGAGCCACTAGATCAGACGGCACATCTAAAGTAATTTTGAATGTAGCCTGTCACACCATTCATCAAAGTCAAGCGAACTCATCATGTAACATCAATAAATGCCCACCTAAAAGATACATTTCATGAAGTTCAAAACAGTATATAAAATCAGATCATTAAAGAGATTGGTAACCTCATATAGACCAAACTAGCGGAACTATTGAGGGTGTATCAAACATCTAAAGAAAAGAATGACACCTCCCTCAAAGGTTTGTACCGCCATGGTAAGCATGAGAAGATTGGTAGGACAGTTGCAGATAAACCACTCATGTAAAGGAAAGATAAGAACCTTGCACGCAGGCTCATCCCAACAAGGAAAGCATCGCCGAGCATCAGCTGGTTCAAACTGAGTAACCGCCATATTCTTCTTCTCACCATTGTGCTCATAAGTACTGCATAGAGTATATTTGAACTTAAGTGAGTGAATTGGCCATACAAAATTATTAAGTAATACATATTCATTTAAATCAGAAATTAGTGAGAATACTAACAGTGCTCTAGCATCTCAAAATTCAGTAATTCATTCAAAAGAACTAAGTACCTCTAGATCAATGTATAGAAGACAGGCCTAGATTCAGAAGTAGTAATAGAAGACAGCACAGTGATATCCCAAATGATGCAGGGTAGACAACCAACGAAATTTTATAAAAAAAGAGAGCAGAGGAGGCAAGTGGTGGCATGAAGCTTAGTCTTCCTTTGGTTAAATAGCATCCCAATTGCTTAAAAATCCCCGTTCCACGATCAGATAATGCTGAAGATCATCATGTTCTGCGTTTTATTGGAAATAATTACCTTCTGTAAAACCCTTTCATCCTATCGTTAAGAGTTCCATCAAAACTGATAGCCAAAACTCCAAGCCCAATAGGCAGCGTCCCGGGGAACTCCAAAACCAATATCTCATCTTGCTCAAACAAGTCCACTTTACAAGGCTCAAACACCTGCTCAGCATTTCAATATCATCAAGTCACTTTACAACACCAAATCCTCTATACACCAAGTAACACAAAATAAGACAGAAACTTAAATCTCAAAACTTCACAACAACAGTCTTCACTGTTAGCCAACCCATAATCTCTTTTTTTTACAAATTAAAATGCATTCATCATTAGAAAATAAATTCAACGATGCCATTTTACATGCTGAATAAACATAAGACGAAAGGGAACCGATCAATCAAATTGAAACTCCATTTAGCCAACCCAAAATCAAAACGAGAACTTTGAAGAAGCAACATCGCGAGTCGCATACAAACAGAGAAAGGCCCATCTTCCTGCTATCCTTAAACACGTCGCAAACCTCTTTCCTTCCTAAAAAAAGTTCACATTTTTAATGAAAAATAAAATAAAAATTGAACAAAAATCTCCCCCCTCCCCAGAGGCTACGTCTTAGGCACGTAAACTCGTATGCTATGCTTTAGATGAATAAATTCACGACAAAACCAAGCGGATCCCTCCCCCACAAAATCAGCTACGATTTGGCGAAATCTCTCGCGACCGAAGCCTAGACAGGACACGATACGGGGATTCTCTCTCCATCGCGGACGCCGGGGAGATCGAGACGCTTCACCTGGGAGGACGCTTTGGCGGTGAACGAGACGGTGCCGTCCCGGATTGTCAGGTCGGCGGCATTGAGGACGATGAACTTGGTCTCGCCGACGACGTCGACGTCGACGGCGACGGAGCCGGCGAACTTGCAGGCGGCGAGGTCGGGCTTGAGCCGTATGTCATACCGCTTCGGCGTCGCGAACTTGGGGAGGCGAGGCTGGCCCTTGAATTGCTCCATCTACGGCGGCGACCGGATCTCCGTTGCGGCGGCGACGTCGCAGCTCAGTCTCTGCACGCGCTCTCTTTCTCTCAGCGAATCTCCAAATGAGCGAAAGAAGATGAGCATAAGCGGAAATTTATAGACGCAAGTTTTGGGTCCTACAAATCACAACTTGTACCGTTAAAAAAGATTAATATCCTGAAAAATCCTAAATTGGTACATTTATGATAAATTTATCTCAAATTATTTTTTTGACCATAAAAAACCCCAAACAGATATACATTTGATAAATTTACCTCAAACTGGTATATTTATGACAAATTTACTCTCTGTTAGTTTTGGTTAAATTTTTTATCGAATTATTAAATTAAATGATACGTAATAGTTAACTTGTGTAATTTTACATTTCGTTTGTTACAGTTTAAAACTTTTGTGATTTTTTTTATGATATTAATCAAATTTAGTGGAGGGTATATTTATCACAAATTTATCAATTTAAAGTTTTTTGTGATCGAATAAATTAATTTTTGGTAAATTTGTCGTGAAAAATGCAGGTTTAGGGTTTTTTATAATTAGTTGGGGTAAATTTGTCACATGTATATCAGTTTGAGGTTTTTCATTATCAAAAAAATAGTTTTAGGTATATTTGTCACAAGTATACCGGTTTGTGATTTTTTAAGGTATTAAACCTAAAAAAAAAAACTTACCACTTGTAACGAAAATATAATCGAGTTTAAAATTTTCAGAATATCCTAAAATTTATTGTCAAAATACAATCAACAAAAAAAATTAATTTAATTAATTTAAGGAGTTTTAAGAATTGATTGTATTTTCATGATGAGTTTTAAAATTTAATTAAAAGTTTTAAAAGTTTTAGAACTAGTTGCACTTTATTAAAAAGTTTAAGAACTTCCAATGTACTAATTCCTAAGTTTTATAACTGTAAGTGTCACAATTGAAATTCCTAAAACAACCTCCAAATTTTAGGATCAATTTCAATTTTGCCATAATTTTTTTTTTTTTGTTTCGTAAAAGGTTTTGAACTTACACTCTAATTCCAATTCTACCCACACATTTTAAAATTCACCACTAATTTATTCAAAATTGACATCAAAACCAATTAGAAGTTCATTATCAAAATTTACGTTTTCATCAACACCCTCATACTAGGAAGAATGATGGGAACCTTCTAATGTTGATAATATTGGAGATGTTAGTGGCAGTTTTTGGATGCATCGTTAAATTTGACACTAGAGTAAAAGTTAGGGTTTTTTACAAGACCAAAAAAAAAAAAAAATCGTGAAAAAATTGAGATTTAACATAAAGTTCAGGATTTTTTTAAGGAATTAGCCCAAGGTTTTTCTGACATTGGCTGGCATGCCAAAAGTCCCGTGAGCTATATATATATATATTCTATTTTGACAAGCTTTGATTTTTTTTTTTTCTCTAATTCACATTCGTTGTTAATAATCTCTAATTCGGATTTTGAATAATCTTGTTGGAAGATTTGGAAGATACCTAACGTCATTACATGAGATACATATCATTTGACTCAATCTGTTATTTGAAATTTAGTTTGTTTTGTCGTGAATGAAAAGGATCATTATGAAAAATGTATTGGATGCCACTAATTATGCTTTTATGATTACTTCAATGAATAATTCAAGAGATATCAACTATCCATTAGTCGCCTTGAGACATAATTGTACACTAAACATATAATAGAAAATCCAGAAAACATGAGCTCATGCATAAATTGGTGGTCTCGTCCATTAATTCATTACGCTGACAAGAAGGCATGATAAGCCGAATGAATGTATATGCATATGGAGACAAAGGACATATCATACACAAATTGAAACCAAAATTCTTCCTTGATGTCAATTAAGATAAAATTCTAAACTGAAAAAAGAAAAAAAAATTAAACAATTACTAGTTGCCATTGAATGATTGTTCTAACATAGGTTTTCTTGAAAATCCAATGGGGATAATTGTTCAAAATGTCCTAAACCTATTATATGATAGTTAATTCAGTCATAAATTTTTCAAGTGTGCCAATTAAGTCTTCAACTTATCATACGCTAGGCAATTCATTCTTAAATATTTTGACGATTTGCCAATTTAGTTCTAAATATTTTAATGATTTACCAATATAGTCATTTCGGATAATTTTGGTTGGAAATCTCTGAATGACTATATTGACAAATTATTAAAATATTTATAATTAAATTGACAAATTATCAAAAGTTTAGGACTAAATTAGCACAATTAAAAGATTTATGACTGAATTGACCACCTTATAAAAGCAATTGGTTTAGAATTTTTTCGACGATATTTCCAAACCCAATGTGTAGTTCACGTTTGCAAGGAATATGGTTCCACAACAGTAAAAGCAATGAAAGGAGTTAAAGAGTTAGCCAACTATAGTTTAAAAGAGGGTACGATAAGGACTAAGGAAGATACGGGAACAAATGCAAAGGAAAAATCTCAATCTCTTCTTGCTTGAGGAGGTTGGGTTGCTTCCTATTTTGGAACTAGTTCTCCATCTCCCCGTGAAAGTATTAGAATAAGTGGGATTGACAAGCACTCAAGTTCAAGTACTAGGCATGAGATGCTCCTACTCAACTTTTGCATTTTTAAATCTGTAAAAATGTGGTACCATATTGTCTCATCAAAGTTGTTTTATGCTTAATTAATTAATTTTATCTTTTATTTATTCTATCTCTGACCTAGGGCACCTTAATTTTTGTGCATATTTTACAATCTTCCCAATTACACCCGGTTCTCTGTTTCTTGCCCACTAAGTTACTCATTTCAATAATAGTAAATTCTTTCACTCATCATCTTAAGGACTAGATCATCCTTAAAGCATGTGCAGCCATTGATGCGTGCAGTCATGATTCTCGCATGGCAAGTTTCTTTCAACTTGGTCTGCTAACATGTCCTCTCTAGATATTACAACCCTTCTAACACAATGACAACCTTTCATCGATGTACTTATTCAAATTGCACTTAAATTTAGTAGGAGGAGCACAACATAGCCAAATTTCCTGCACAATGAAATGGACTGAATCCGGCCTCATATCTTATAGAATCACCTCTTTTCCATACATATTTTAAGAATGAATTCGATGAAGTCACAATATTGGTGCTTCGACTTTTTCCAGTCATCTTCTATCTCTGACCTAGGCCAGCCTTACTTCTTGTGCATATTTTACAATCTTCCCTTGACACCCGGTTCTTTGTTTCTTGCCCACGAAGTTACTCATTTCAATAATAGTAAATTCTTTCATTCATCATCTTAAGGACTAGATCATCCTTTAAGCATGTGCAGCCATTGATACGTGCAGTCATGATCCTCTCACACCAGTGTTTTTCCAGCTTGATTTGCTAATATGTGAGAACCATTTGTTCATTTACTTTTTCAATTCACACTTGAATTTACTAGAAGTATCATGACATAGCCAAACTATGAAATTGGTCGAATCGGGCATTCGATTTTATAAAATTACTTCATTTCCATACATGCTTTTTGACTGAATTTGATGAAAGTCATGGTCTCGATGCTTTGACCTTTTTGTAAGTTATCTTGTTTGTCCGTAAAACTTGCCAGCATCTCCTTGTAGCTTGTAAAAACATTGGTCTAAGTGAAAACCGAAATGGTTGAACATAAACATATTTATGCACATAAAGCAGTCACAGATGGCGATTTCTTTATCTAAATCAAAATGGAACAAGCAACCATAAACCAGTGGCTAGTGCTTCCCTTTCTCCCCAAGGAAGGTCAAAACCCTCCAGTCGGATTGCGAGTCTCCCCTCATTTCGGTCAATAGTATTCTATTACTAGTTCCAAAGGTTTTGGGCTTCCTATCGAAAAGCCCAATATTTTGAAGTGGGCCACGAACGAGTACGGAAGGCCCACAATGGGCCCACCTGAGTTCTCTCTCTCACTTTAGAGAGAGAACAAGACAGGGCGAGCTTCCTTCTTCATTGGAAAACTACGTTGAAGATTTCTTGGGAAGACGAATGGGGATCATCCGAGAGAAGAAGCCCAAATCTTCTTCTTCTTCTCCGTCATCGACGTCGCCTTGCGCCGATCTGAGAGCCGCCTATCACAATTGTTTCAACAGGTAAAGCCGCGAATCGGCGCAGTCAACTGAAAAAACCATGAATTCTTTGTGTTTTCCGATGGTCAATAACCCCCCGGGCTAAAACCCTAAACCCCCCCTCAAAACGGCTTCTTTCGGTGGTCTTCAGGTGGTACTCCGAGAAGTTCGTGAAGGGTCAGTGGCAGAAGGAGGAGTGCGTCGCCGAGTGGCAGAAGTACAGGGCTTGCCTCTCCGTAATCCTCGTGATTCTTGCTTTTGCAGAATGCGATTTCCTTTTATGTTGATTGTACTTTGCCGTGAATTGCAATTTTTTTTCTTTCTTCTGTTTGATTTTCGGGGGTGTTGTGAAGGAACATTTGGAGGACAAGCACCTGAGTCGGTTCCTGGAAGCTGAAGCCCTCGACAGCACCGCAAGGGCCGACTCGGCGAGTGTGGTGGATGGTGCAGAGACTAATTCATGAGATTGACGATGTGTCGAGCGATAAGATATTGGACTTGGATGGTGATTTTTTGAGGTAGTCATTTGTCATTTGATTTAGGAAATGATTTACCTGTTTGATTGCTTTAGATATCCAAGTTATTCTAATCCTTCCTAAGTGGTGTCTACTTAATAAAGTAGACAAAGAAGAGGCTGGTTCATGGAATTAGAGGCAGGACGACATTAATGAATGAAGAAGTAGGTGACTATTCATTTGTCACTGCACTAAGCATGAAAATGACGAACTCGATTGAAAGGTCTTGTGCAGAGGTCCAAGCAGGGGCAGTGCTCGTTATGCTACTTCAGTAATGTCTTTTTTCCATATGATGCAGAGTTCTCTAAACTAAGAATTCTAGAGACATGGTTAGGGGTTTGTAAAACTCATCTCGTTGGCAAAGCTTTATTTAGTTAATGGCATTATGTTTACTGGGAGTCTTTTTTTCTTTATCTGTTCTGTCGACAGAAACCCTCAAGGATCAACAATAGCAAAAAAAAAAAAAAAAAAAAAAAAAACGGAAAATAAGGACGATTTTGTGAATTGATGCATTACTTCTTTTGCAAGGTCCACTTATGTAAAATAAAAAGGTAGTTGCCTTGGTGAATACTAGGCCTGAACTGAAATTAAGTGTATCAAGCATGTAGTGATTTCTGAGTTGGTCTGCTGACAGAGACTTTCGATTTTGTGGCTCCTGAATGAATATTCAAGGTGATATCGCTTGTTTTTCCTCGAGGGTTTTTGCATTATTTGTGTGCACCAATAACTGCTGAGAAGAGGAGCTGTTATCGGGAGGACATTCACTTAGTGACCAATTAATTTCTTTACGGATATCCTAGAAATTTTCTTGTGAACTTATGGAACCTTGGAGCACAGCAGCCATGCTGGTGGTGTCAGTAAGCATACAGCAGGAAATCTCTCTCTCAAGGATGTATGGCTTTCTTCTAAATCAGATTAACTCACAAGGCTAGGCGACATGATACTCTAAGGGTTGTGTTGACCATCTGAAGATTCTAGTAGGTAGATAGGCCTTGGAAGTGGGTACAGGAATTTCTTGTTTTGAAATAGTAAATCAGCCTGTTGTATTTTACCCAGGTTCAACCCCAGTCAACTTCTCTTTTCTTTCACTTTCTTTGGTAGAGACGATACATCTCTATGTTACATGACAGTGTTCTAACATTTATTCAACACCTCTAGAGTTTAAACTCGAGAGAATTATTCTCTCATCTATTTTCTTAATTGTGACCGGTTTATCTATGGGGTTCGCTGGTGCTTCTCCCTGCTCTCTTCTTTTCTCCTACTTTGAGGCGTCTTATTGGTGGACCAGATCTGGAAGTGTTTGATGTCGTGATGTCCTGGAGAAGATTCTATTTGAGGTGAATGTTGCACTTTCTTGTTAGTACCATATCCCTTGACAGCAACTTTTTGTTCCACAAACGATGTTGCGCGGAGTGTAAAGTAACTGCAGCATTCTTTAATCTCACCTATGGAGCAGTTTGAAGAGTGAAAGGACCATAGCAGCATCTGCTCACTTACGATTCTTCAGGCAGTTGATGTACCTATGAGTAAACAACTGTCCATGACCGTAAGCATACCATTGCTAGTCACGGATCATATCCCCTGCTCTTCCTCTGATAATATGTTCTGTTCTTCAATGGTGACTATTGAAGAATATGTTATCCATGCGTAGTGGGTTGTCTGTCCACTGCTTCTGGTCATATAATTTCTCCAATTGAATCCATCTTCTAGCGTTTTGGTTCCGATTTTGTTCCAATAGAATGAATTGTCAAATCCTTCGTCCGGTTTTTTCTCCAAATGCTTTTCGGGAACAAGGAATGCGAACTCGTCAGGAGAGAACATCAGGGCTGGAAATTACGTGGAGCCTTCTCGTTTAGGATTTCCATTTGATAGGCGTTCAGGGATTAGCGACCGGGCTGAATCAAGTGTATTTCATGGCCTCTCCAGTGAGCATCGCTTTTTCATTTCGGATCGGATGAACCCGACAAACATGGAGTGGCTTTAATTTAATATTTCGGATGACAAAACTCTGTACCCAGCAATGAGAATTTGACTCGAGGCAATGCAATCACAGCAAATCCGACGAAGGCATAAGGAAATGAAATTGCCACATCGACAACGACGCATTTTCAAGCAAGAAGGATCACAACTTGCCATTTTAACTTGGTTTTGTCTATGTCAAGATTTACGATCCATGAGCAATAAAATCAGGCAAAAGAAGATACGAACAAGTTCAGAATACGATACATCCACCGATATTCATTCATCATAAGCACGACCCAAACATCAAACACAGCATACTAAACATAGCACCTGCGATTCGAACCAAAAAAAAAAGAAAAAAGAAGACGCAGCAACCTGCGAAAGAACCTGCAAATTCCACGCGCAAAACACAAGAACACACTTCTTAAAAGCAAAGCACGCGCATCGTTATTCTTCATTCCCCATAAGCATCCTCATCGGCACCCCCATAGCTCAGCTCCGCGGGCCCACTTCAGGCGATCTTGACCTCGATCGTCTTCGGCTTCTTCGGCTCCGGCGGGGGCAGCTTCTCCACGGTGACGGTCAGCACCCCGTCGCGGCACACCGCCGAGACGGCCTCCGTGTTGGCGTTCTCCGGCAGCACGAACTTCCGCATGAACTTGCCGACCCGCCGCTCCATCCGCAGGTACTTGGCGCCCTCCTTCTCCTCCTCGCGCCGCCTCTCGCCGCTGATGACCAGCACGTTGTCGTCCTCGACCTGGACCTTGATGTCCCCGGAGCCGAGGCCCGGCATGTCGACGACGAAGGCGTAGGACCCCGGGAGCTCCTTGACGTCGGCCGGGGTGGCGGCCATGGCGCGGGCATCGCGGACGTAGGTGCGGGTGGGGGCGTTGGCGGACTTCTCGGCCTCCTCGGGGACGTCCATCAGGTGGTGCAGCGTGGCGAAGAGCGGGGACTCGAGGCCGGTCAGCCGGAAATCCATCGTCGATCGCTGAAGCTGAAGGAAGGAGATTGATTAGGGTTTCGAGAGATCGATTCGAAGTGGAGAGCTACTGATCGGAGTTTGGATTGATGAGGGAGGAGGTGGGGAGGGGGGAGTATTTATAGGTTGGCGGTTCGGGAAAATTCGAGAAGAATTGAGGGGATGGCGCGGGAGGTTCGAGACGGTTCCAGGTCACTACTGGGATTCCTTCTAGAAGCCTATAGAGTACTAGAAAATTCTGTAGAACATTCGGTTATTAGGCCGTTGGGAACGGCTTCTGGCTTAGCGTCTAATTTCTTCAATTCGGTGATTTTCGTTTGTTTACTATTTAAATTGAACTTAATTATCGGTATTATGATGATGTATCCATTATCTTTCCGAAATTATCTTAGACCGTTCTTACCCTTAGTTTTATACGTATGGATATAAAAGAAAATATACATCGAGCATGTGAGTAAGTCGTGGGTGACTACTGGCATTAGACGTAATTGAAAATTATTGAATTCCATTTCGAGTCATCTCAATTTTGATGTGTAAAATTAAATGGCTGATTTGCTAAAGAGGTAATAAGAGTAATCGGTTCCTAATCCAATCCGGTCCAATTCTATTTAAGGATCGAGAACTGAACCCGCAGGACCGGTTCTTTTTTTTTTTTTTTTTTGGGATTGGGGATTGGAATGAACAATCCTAGGATTGGAAACAGTCAATTAGCCAAAAAAAGAAGAAGAAATAAACAAAAATACTAGCGTTATTACAATTTTAAGATTTATTGCTATTTTCAAAAAATTTTAAAAAAATATATCTTAAAAAAAAGAGTCAGTCTAATTTCCCTCGGAACTAGGAATTGGATTGAAAATCATTAGTTTTATTTTTATGGAACTAGAGACTGGATCGATGTCCCGAGAATTGGATCAAATTGACTAGTCTGATTCGGTTTGGACGGTTTCCTATCCTGATGGTCCGATATGCTCACTCCTAGTAAGTAACTTCTCCCATTACTTTTTTGGTTTATAAAAAAATTACATTTATTAGAAATTCGAAAACAAATCATAAAAGTCCAAAAAAATTTCCAGAACTTCAAATAATGAAATAAGGCCTTAAAAGTTAAATCTGGTCCAAAAAGTGTGTTGACAGCATTTTCGTTAGCTCCGTTTGATTTAAGTGGTGAAAATTTAACAAGACATTTAAATAATTGATAATTTAGTAATTTTTTTTGGTCACGCACACTATATTCAGCTTCGTCAAGAAAACCATTTTCGTGCCATAAGAAAGGCAATTCTTTAGACGTTCTCTTAATTGATTTAGATATCGAAATTTGAAAAATCAAATAAAGCAATATCATTGCATACGTGGCACAAAGTTCTATTGAAAGTGTCCTTCTTAAGTTCGAAGTTTGTAATAACCGGAGATTGCTCCATTGACTACCATCCCCACATGGTGAGATAAGGTCGGGAGTTTGATTCTTTATTTTCTTAGAAGAGGGCCAAGAGGCTAGGGGTGGGGACGTTTAATTTCAAGTGTGAAGTTCGATACTCTTTAAAAAAAGGTTGGATAAAAGTCCGATTGAGAGTTGAAATAGGAGAGAATTTTTTTTTTTTTTTTTTTTTTTTTTAAAGAAGAATATATCATTGCAAAATGTGCTAAAAATTTTATTCTGGATTTTTCAGTCACTCATCGATTGCATTTTTTGGACATTTTTTAAGATTTGGTTAATTTTTATCCTCAATTTTAGAATTTCTAATGTATAGCCTCTTAAAAATTAAAACATGGATATATGTAAGATATTGTACACATTCTAGTGGCTGCATATTGAGCTCAACCAAATCAATCACAGCAGAAAAATATCCAAGGAAATGGACACGATTGTTCTTCTGTTGACTTTTCTCTGTCCAGATTCTTGAGAGCAGCCTGCAGCATACTTCTCTTCACCCTCAATCCATCACAGTATTCTCTCTCCGGCAAGCAACGTATCATTTCCTAAATCTCCAGTCATGAGATAAGAATCATAGAATGCACGGCACACTTCCAATTCGACCCCTGAACTGAAGACGGGTACGTTTCTTCCCTCCCAACCTTTGTTCTTTGCTCTGTCTATCTGCAGAGTCTTCTCGGAGAAAATTTGCATTGGTTGAGAGAATTTCGCGCGACATCTAGTTGATTTCTCAGTGATGTTGCCGTAGATGCGGGTCATATCGACCGAACCATGTAAGTCTAGGAAGTCTGAACTCTGGTTCTGCCGCAGGTTTTTCCATAGGAGACGGGACGCAAAGCACATGTTACTTTTGCCCATGAATCAGCTTGGCATGTGAAACTGGGGGTTTTGATGAGTTCTCATTGGGCTTTGCTTATTTCCTTCGGTTAAAAGGAGCAAAAGCTAGACATTTCTACTCTTTCGATCTGAAATATGCGCTGATTGTGTTGGTGAAGCAGAAAGCCTATGGAAGGATTAAGGAAGGAGGGTCTGTTCGACTTCAAGAATCCGCTGGTTCTGCCGGAGAATCCCACGAGGGATGAGTCGGTGCATATCGATCCGGTGTCGGATTGTAGCATCTACAGAGTCCCGAAGTCGATACGCGATGGGTACGAAAAGGCATTCGGCCCTCGATTCGTTTCGCTCGGGCCGTTTCACCATCACATCAAGGATCTGCAAGCATCGGGGCACAAGCAAAGTTACTACGATGACTTCGTGAGAGAGAGCAAGCTGAGCGTGCAATACCTGTCCGAGTTTGTCAAGGGAAGGGAAGAAGCCATTCGCAAGTGCTATGCAGAGACAATCGTGCTAAACAGCGACGATCTTGCAATGTGTATTCTACAGGGCGCCATTTTCGTCATCGAGATCTTATTGAAGAACAGAGATCGCAGCTTAGTAGGCGAGAATGACCGGATATTCAAAAAGCCGTGGCTGATTCACGACATCAAATTCGACATGTTGAAGATAGAAAATCAGATCCCTTTCGCCATCCTTGAGGACCTCTTGGCACTGCATCAATCAACCAGAGAGTCTGATGATGAAAGGCTCTCTCTTGGTGTTCTCACACATGAATTCTTCAAGTTGCAGTTAGGAGGCATAACAGAGATAGCAGATGACTTTGCCGAAGTCTCCTCCATGAAATCAAGGCACTTTGTGGACGCGCTCAGAAACTATAACTCGCCATCGGTGAGGCCGTCGTGGCCTAAGAAAGATCTCAAGAGTCTAGGCACTCCTAGCGTGATGGAGCTAAGCCAAGCTGGGGTCAAGTTCCACCTTGGCTCGGGGAAGAGTTTATTCGACGTGCAATTCTCCGACGGAACGCTTGAAATCCCGAAACTGAACATATACTTCAGAGCAGATGTACTATTCAGAAATCTCATCGGCTTTGAGAAATGCAACTACTGCGAGAACTACATTAACGACTACATCATCTTCATCGGTCTCCTTGTTCACTCTCCGGCGGATGTGGAGATGCTGGTGGAGGAAGGAATTATCGGCATCAGTACATGGGACAGCAAAGAAGTTTTTGGGCTCATCAAGAGCCTAGTGAAAGGAGCGAGGTTCCTTCCAAAGGATTTCTACTTCTCTGGTCTCTGTGCCGAGCTGAACGAGTACTACAGAATCCCTTGGCACAGGTGGAAGGCAACGCTGAAGCGAGACTACTTCAACAGTCCGTGGTCCATCATATCGGTCATCGCAGCCGTCATTCTTCTCTTGCTCACTACGGTACAGACAGTGTTCTCTGTTATTTCTAAATAGGTCCTGTCCAATTTGAAAGTTCAAACGCACCTACACGCTCTGTTTTTGGCGGTCCCCTGTAGTCAAATTTACTTCTTCTAAGCAGATGAACACAAACCTCAATAATGTAAAAAGAAGAGTATCTGAATATCTCAGAAATCTTTCTTTTATAGTCATTTCAATGTAGAATGAGGATTTGTCCCTCACATTGAATTTTTCTGCGTCATGATGTTTCTTCTGTACTTTCCATGGCTAGCAAATCAATTCAGATTAGCCATACAACTTGAAATTTCAAAAAGAGTAATGGAAGACGAGCTACGAAGTCTCAGATAGACTCGTGCAAAAACTCACTTGATACAGTGTTGGCAAGAGTATCGTATGTAATGACGACAGAGACCGGACTTTTATACACCAATTCTAAGTAGCCCACCTTCATCAAGAAATTAGAGTTCGTGGTGCACGTTCTCTTCTACAACAGGTGAAGCTTCTCGCTCCTTTAGTTTCGAGCGCCCATACTTCCTTGAAAACCAACGAACCATTCGAACGACGTTTCCTAAGAAGACGATCCCCATCAGGCATAGCCACAGAAACACAGAAACTCTAGTCACGGTGTTCAGAACCCCTCTGTTATCTTCCGGTGTCATATGTATCCACGCGATGAAGTAGGTAATAGTAAGTGCAGTGATAGCGATCCACATTGTCACCATCTGGGTCCACATCCACCTCCTTCTTTTAATAGGGAGTCCACTGACCACGAGCAGAATTATGCTCAGTGAAGAAAGAAATGCGAGCGTGTTGAAGATCATGAACTGCCCATATGCCTGCGGGAGAGCGGTGGCCATCACGGCCATTCCCACATGGTGCGATTTCTCCGTGCCATTCTTTGCAGGGTCTGCCGTAAAGTCTTCCTGCCAGAAGCCTCCAGGTGGTGATAGCGTGGCTTGGAATGCCACCGTCGCAATGAGTGAAGCCACCACGATCAGCGCACTTCTTTTTCTGCCCAGCCAATCTGTCTGTTTGCGAGCCTTAACCGGTGGTTTAATATCACTGTTCTGTTTGATATAAGGCTGTGCTATTGGAATGGCCTGGATTGTGTCGCGACCCAAAGATGTTTGATACATTATCGGAGCCCCGGCTCTCTGTAGGAGCTGCTTGATCTCCATATCTCTCAAGTCTCTTGGACCTTGTGATAAGACATCCAGTGCTGTAAATCCCTTCACATTTTGGACGTCTACTGCAATGTTGGTGCTGGAAAGCAAATACTTAATGATCTGCAAAATTTTCAGCCATTCTTTTTTAGAAAAAGGCAAACACCAACATATGTTAATCAAAATCACGAGTCTCTCTGTCCTAGTGCCAATTCAATCAATTGAATGCTTTGGACAAAAGATACTGTAAGCAGAATCTTCAAGTGTATGCGAAGGATAATGTCCCAATAATGCTAATCCCAAATATGGACCAACCCATAGTTTTCATGTTCCAGTTCATATTACTGCGGAAACAACACAACTTGGATAATCGCATTGCACAACCCATTCATCCATAAAGAGCTTCATTTTTTGTATACACCTTAAAAAGCTTCACTTGATAACATGGGGAAGTTATGTGCACGTGTTGCCTGCACTTAAGTATTCGCTGTTGCTTGCGAAGTTGAGTTCAGCATTAGCAGTTGTCCATAAGACTTATCAGTTCAATGTTGCCATTTCAGGCAGTAGATTAAATTGATAGAATCATATCTGATCAAGTGCATCAAGACATAGCAAAATCTCCTCTAATCTTATTTCTCCAGTGCTCAGTACCATGTAAACTAAAGGACCACCTAAAAAAGCAACCAAATCCTCAACTTTCTTTCTCAAAAAAGAACAGATTACCCTGCCCTAAGTGAATGCCAATTTAGGAGTTTTATTCATTTCATGCCTTATATTCATGTTCCCATTTGAATTGCTAATCA
Source organism: Eucalyptus polyanthemos subsp. polyanthemos (assembly GCA_017140185.1). Taxonomy (NCBI): domain Eukaryota; kingdom Viridiplantae; phylum Streptophyta; class Magnoliopsida; order Myrtales; family Myrtaceae; genus Eucalyptus; species Eucalyptus polyanthemos. Next base: position 53,729,699 of record CM029459.1, read on the forward strand.
ACTTCTCATGATATTATCGAGCAGATCAATGAAAATCATATTAAGAATGTATCAATTCACATAAAATTAGATCCTAATTGCGCTGCTTCTTCCTCAGAACATCGCATTTCAAATGGTGTCCTGTTAGCAGATCATCTCCAGATTTACTCTCTCTCTCATTGCGTTTTCAGTTAACTCAACTCAGCTATGTTTGACCGAAAGGGGGCACACATGAACCTGCAAGCAAATTCTGAACTTCCTATGCTAAAACAAGCAATTCCCACTTCCTAGCGTCATCAGCTCCACTTCCAATTCAATCTTCCAATTCAATTTCAAGCACATCAAGTCAAATCAGGAACGCTAAGAATCACACATATAAAACCACCAAGAAGAGAAAACCAGCTTTCTCACCTCCAATTGCTTCCTGGCCACAGCAAGATGCAAGATCGTGTTCCCATCCTTATCCCTACAACCCACGAACTCATCGTTCCTCCCAACGCAGTCCACCACCACCTTCAACGCCTCCACCCTATTGCTCTTCACACAGAGGTGAAACGCGCTCTCCCCCTGACTCGTCACCACCCAGGCCGATTCGGGCTTGGCCCGGATCAACTCGGCCATGACCTCGGCCCTCCCTTTGATGGCGGCCAAGTGCAGAGGCGTCCTCCCCTCGCGGTCCCACCGGAGGCACCCGTCCGGGTCCACGGCCAGGAGGGCCCTGACGATCTCCACGTCGCCCTTCGCGCACGCCACGTGGAGGGGCAGGGAGCCCCGCGAGTCGGGCTCCTTGGCGAGCTCCGGCTTGTGGGTGAGCAGGTGTTTGGTGAAGGACGCGTGACCCGAGAGGGAGGAGACGTGCAGGGCCGTGCCGTCGGGGGACGAAGAAGTGGGCTTGTGGAGGATCTGGGGGTCTTGCAACAGCAGGTCTTGGAGGGCCGCGAGGTCGCCTTTCATGGCGGCTTCGTGGAGCTTGTTCATGGCGCTTGACGCGTGCTTCTCGACGCGAGGGAGGCCCACGAACTGCATCATATCGGCGGAGGGGGAAGAGGGTGAGGGAGAGGGGATGGATGGCGTTTCATCCTCAAGAAGATGAGGAAGAAGAAGAAGAAAGTAAAAGGAAGCTGCTGAGGAAAATTCAGGGAGGACCCAGGTCTGGAAAAATGGCGTTGACTGCGCGTTCCTCACCTTTGGCGGAGGGCCCGCCTCAAGAATATCATTGCAGAGGGAGAATGGTGGATCATCATCATCTGGTCTAAGAATTCGAGGAAAGCAAGAATTACTGGTTTGGAAGGTTCTATAGGAAGGTGAAGTTGTCAAATGAAATCTCGTTGAGAGCCGGACTTGCTGATTGGCTGGCAGCCATCATGATAGCTTTTTTTTTTTTTTTCTGTTCATTATTCTTTTATATGGCAAGCCAAGTCCGGCCGCCCATCTTGGACCAGAGCACAGAATGACCAACTCTGGTCAAAATCTATTAAAGAAATCATATTGTCAAACAAACAAAATGTAGCTCTAACCTGCTTGTGAATTTTTCAGTTGGTGTTGTCACAGTGTGCAAAACCAGTCACTTTTTTCTAATTGCAGACCAATGAAACACAAATTCTAATTGTAGATCGCCACATTGACGCACCAAAAAGAAGAAAAAAAGGAAAAAGAAAAGGAAAAAGAAAGGAAAAGAGGAACACTTGCTTTCATCCAAGGATAATAAGGAAAACATTGCTTGAAGCAACCTTCTCATTTGGTACTCATGCTGATCACATTCATCAGATCACTGCTGTTTATGAGAGTATCTCTCTCTCTCTCTCTCTCTCTCTCACACACACACACACACACACACACACACACACAAAAGGATCACCAAAGGCAAGAAAAAATGGATATTCCGAGAGAGTTATGATATTTAAGATATCTGCAAATGAAACAGCCTGGATTGTGAATGTAAATGAAGAACAATATTTCACCTTACTGAAGCAAACTCACTAAGTTTGTCTTAGTTCATTGTTTTTAACTTCTTTTTGAAAACTAAGGTTCGTCTTCAACAACATATTAACCTGCCTGCTACAAGTAGCACGTCATACTCTTTTTCAAGAACATGATCATTTGATTCGCAAAATCCAGCTCTATATCAGGATTCGCAATTATAAGTTTAGGCGCTAGCGACTGAAATATCCAATATACGACCATAGAAAACTTGCCTGCATCGATTTTGTATGTCATTGTACTTTCTTTAGGCCAAGTCCAATAATTGTTCTCCGTGGCAGAAGAGACTTTTTTGTCTGCTGAAAAACTCAGGAATCATACAGTAGCCGCTGCTATCACATTGCTAGCACTTTCTGTGCAAATGTGAATTGTTAATTTGTAGAACTTATGAGAAGTATTAGATGAAAAGTCAATTCAGCGCTATATATGTGATCGAAATTGTTATCTTTGGAAATCTTTTGTTGGTATATAGGTTCAATCAGATGAATCTTAAATTGAAATCACCTTTTGCTTATAGGTAGGAAGACATCATGCACGCACAAAGTCAAACAGAATAGGTCTCATCGATCAGCAGCATCTAGAGCATCTCATTTCAGCAGCATCTAGAGCATCTCATTTTGTAGGTTCTGCTCCATGAAATTTCAAGTTTAATTTCAGACATCCAAGACAATTTAACAACCAAGTTAAGGTTACACTGCATCTGGTTTTTAACTTCTTTCTCCAGAAATATGAATTATTTGTGTCCCATGATCTTGTCCCATGATCTTAGCGTCTCATGATATCGCACGAAACAAGTAAGATTTTGTCTTCTATTTTTAATCATGTCAATCAACGGGGCAATCTCCGGTGGTGAGTTTCCTTGAGACTAGAGGAAACTATGCATTTGATGTGAAGTTTTGCATTAGCATATCGTTAATCATGTATGAATCTCTTTGTCCGAGTGATTAACCTGAAAACCAGCAATTCTGGTCGTACGTACTTGAAACCTTTTAATATCTCACCATGGGAAGTGCTCTCTGATCTTTTGTAGTGAATGAGTTCTCTCTTAATGGAGACAGCTTCCCATCAGTTCCAGGTCTAAGTGACAATATTGTCCGAACAAAGCTAAAATTTGTTGTCATTGCAGAGTGATTAACAGCTCCTCCCAAGACAGTAATGACGAAACCCTGACAATTCCTGGTGCAATGATAATTGTAAGTTTTTGTCGTTGGAAGTTCTTTAGGATTTCAATGAAATGATGGTCTCTTGGTTTGTACTGCATCTGCCGGCAGTTCGTCCAATCAATCTTTGCTTTTGGAAACTTATCTATGGGCTCCCGGGAGGACCTCTATTCAAGATTTTATTCAAAATTAGCTTAAAGTTCTACATCTTGGGAATATTGGGGATTTATTGTGGATATAAATGCTTCGGTTAATATTGTGGACTCCTTATTGTTGATATTCTTAGGAGTTCTACGTCTTTAGCCAAGGTAGGTTTAGAGATATTTTGAAATGGTGCATTTTTTATAATTGAAATAGAATTTTTTTCTTTCAACTTTACCTTCACTTAACTTTCATAATTTTTAAAATGTCAATGAAAACTCTAACTTCACCTTAGCCATAGGTGAGCGGCTGGCATACCACCGGTGTTCGGTCGGTGTGCCTCTAGAGAGCTGTTGTCAGCGAGTTCTGCCATCAAATGGTTTGTGATTTTTTTTATTAAAAAATCTAACAAAACATCCTTCACAAAGTATAGTTTTTACCAAATGACATCTACATGAAAGTTACTTTATAATGTGTTTTTAAAGTACACTATAACAAACACTACTTGTATTTTTGAAAACCCCTTTAACTCAAAAACTTTTGCATTTTCTCAAAAATATTTCCTCAAATCGAACCAAACGAACCATAAGTTCTTGCATTTCATTAATGAATTTCATACCGAAATTATTTAAGAGCACCTGGGAGGATCTTCCTGGCCGAATGACCAGGTCGACACTTGTGCTTGCTCAAGGATAAGATAGACGGAAGAGCTCCTTGATTAGAAATCATATCTATTTGACAGGAAAACTTTCTTTACCGTGAATGGCGCCGCAGCTGGCGAAGAAATTATCCGTAGATGGTCGTAGAAAATGGACTTCTCACGACCCAGGCTCAACTTCAGCTTGAGTTTCCGAGGCCACCGAGGTGATAATGGTACACTTTTGCCGGTGGAAGTTCTTTAGGATTTCAATTAAATGATGGTCTTTTTGTCTGTGCTGCATTTGCTGGCAATGAGTTCAATCAATCTTCACTTTTGAAAACTTAGCTATGGGCTCTCGAGAGGGACCTCTATTCAAGATCTTATTCAAAATTAGCTTAAAGTTCTACATTTTGGGAGTAGTGGGGCTTTACTTTTGGATGTAAATGCTTCGGTTGATTTTGGAATGCCATATATAGAAATGTTTTTCTTCCAATTTTGCTCTTACTCAACTTTCATAATTTTGGAAATGTTCACAATAACTGTAACTTCGCTTCAACTATCGGTATAATTTTGGAAATGTTCACAATAACTGTAACTTCGCTTCAACTATCGGTGAGCGGCTGGCGTGCCACCTGCTTGCAGCTGGTGCGCAGTTGGTGTGCAACTAGTGAGCGACCATTAGGGAGTTACGCCATAAAATAGTTTAAAATTTTTTACCAAATGACATTTACGTCAAAATTCCTTTCCATTGTGGTTTTAAAATTCACTTTAACAGACACTACTTGTATTTTGAAAAACGCTTTCACTCAAATGCTTTTGTATTTTCTCGAAAACATTCCCCCAAAGTTGAAAAACACCCTAAGTTCTTGCGCTTCATGAATGTAATGGTTTTGATTTTTAATTGTGGAAATGAAACTAAAACAATCCAATGCTCTGTTTGGGATCGGGGGAGAGAAGAAGATGAAAATGAATAAGATCATTGCGCGTGAATCTAGTGAAATTCCAAAGTGGAAGAAAATGGAGGAGAGCAGTCTGTTTAGAAAACTCTGTTCTCAGTGAAATATCAGTTGAGAAAAAATTCGTGCAAGGAGAGAGCAGAACAGAGGACATGCGAAACATCTGGCCTTTACTATTTGATTTTGAGGGTGGGGCTCATCCTCTGCATTCCTTATATTCACTTCCTCTCGTTACTGATTAGTGATTCCAAATCTCCAAGACGGTGTTTTTGCTGCTGCTACTTAACGGTACTCTCGATTCTCTTCCGTTCTCTATGTTCCTTGTGCTTTGCTCTTTTTTAACTCTGTAAATTATAGGTCCTTTTTGCTTCCGCTTTCCTACAACATCTCAAGAAGCAAAGACAGCTGTGGAGGGCACACCAATGCGTAAATCACTTGTACTTTTGTTATGTCTGAATAAGTTTCCTTACTTTTGAATAGACATATTTTTCTTTCATATTATTCCGTTAGATGTTCTCTTTTCCTTTTGTCTCTAGTGCAATAGTATATGTTCTTGCCCAAGCAATGTAGATCTAAACCCAAATAGTGATTAGGGTTCTTCAGGAGATAATAATGCCCCTGATTTCGGGCAAAATTATGTACATGCCATTGCGAGGCGAGTGTTTTACACGTGGGAGCTCAATCAAGAAGGTTGATGATCCTGATGGGAAAGTCATCTCCTTTGTTGCCTCAGCAATTGAGTTAGAGGGTCATCCTTACATAGGAAGTCTCTAACTCCAACTCCATTGGAAAATTGCTACTCAACTCATGATGTTCACTCCAATTGGAATTTCGTGTAATACGAAAACGAGCAAAAATGAAATAAATGAACAAATGCATGAATGGCTAAAAAGAAGGCTTAATGCGATTTTAGATTGTGCAGCCCACATAAGTGGTCCTTCATCCATGCCGCGACTTACATCCACTAAACCCAAACCTGCTGGCCCTTGTAATTTAATCCGTAAAGTTTTGATTAGTGTTTGGGCTCGGGCTCAACGGATCGTGAAACTGTGACCATATACGTACTTTGCATATAAGTTACACGTCCATTGCTCAAATGAGTGGAAAACTATAAATAGTTTATTGTCATTTCTTTGATCCGGGACGAATATCTTCAATTACGACGGGTACTTTTTAAGTCCATTCCAAGACAGTAATGACGAAACCCTAACAATTACCAGTGCATCATATTACATTCCATAGTACAAAGGATTTATGACGCAGAACTTAATGTATAAAAATCAATCTTACAAACAACATCACTATACTTTGACAAATTGCATAGGAAGCAAGCTCGCAATTAGTCTGCATAGAATACTTACTTGTCTAGAATAGGTATTCAACAATTGTTACTCCGAAAACGTAAGTGCAATGACAAAATTTGTGTACTCAACAAATCGAGTGAAAAGGAACTTACTTTGACACAGAACAAAATGATATAGAGAAACAGTTTCTTCTTAACTGGGGTAGCATAACCAGTAGAACTTAGCGTATTTTTCTCTGTTTTTACTAAACGGCAAATTTGAAAAGGAAACACGAAATTGAAAATCCTCGAAAAAATAGCAGTATTGGTGACTTGGAGCAGAAAAGAAGTCCAAAATATTCACTACAGCTCACATATTTGTCACGAGCGTAGCACATATCCGCATTAATGCCCAACAATTTCTAGCATTAGCAAGCTCGGTTTTCGATCTAGAATCTTATCAACGAATTTCACATTTATTTAAGCATTGCTGCTTTATGTAACGGAGTCTTGTGGAAAGACCGCACCTTACGTCTGTACATAATCAGTTTATCGTCTTTGAGCAAACCGAGCAAAGAAGTCGCATCTCCTTCAGCTGCTGCTCTGTAGAGCCTCTGCGAAAGTCGACTCCTTCCGAGTCGAACATCAACATCCTCAGTTGTCCTCTTGATTTTTCTTTTGTTTCCGGTCATGTATTTTTCCAGATTTTGATTTACTCTTCAAATGTTGAAAACAATTATTTCTATTATAATTGCCTCATAAGGTGCAATGTCAGCATCTGCCGTGCACACATCTGCATCTTCGTTTATAATTTCCATCGAAGGACCATCTCGTCGAACGAAAAAGTATACAATTTAGGAATTCAATTTTATAGAAAAAAATAGAGCATCCCAATCGAAAATTTCCCAATAGTTTAGGGACCCAATGCCTTTATCTCGGAGGAGAAAACAAAGCAAAGAAGGGCTTCTGATTGGCCTTTATGGTCTCCCAAGGAGTCTTTAGAAATTTCCAAACTTGTTAAAAAGTCTTGATCACCTTCGCTGGTGTCTACTTGGTAATGCCGAACGTTAGTCAGAAAAGGACAATCCAACTTTGTTTTGAAAATGGGCCGGCCAGGTATCTTAGGTATTGGCAATCACTTGCGCTGCTCATATCGAAAACCTCAGCTCATTTCTTAGCTAGGCCATGCCACACTAACCGGTTTTCTCTCTGTAGAGATATCTAAAAGTAATAATCTTCCTAGCTATGGAAAAATTGGAGATCGGAACAAGCAGTGGTGGTGCATGGACATTAAGAGAGGAGTACCATGTGTTCTTGAGTTTTAGAGGATCGAATACTCATTATGCATTCACCGACTTCCTCTACGACTGCTTGGTAGATGCTGGAGTCTATGTTTTTATGGACGAAGAGAAGCTCCGTGTCGATGAAGTGATTGGTGAGAACCTTTTATGTGCTATCAACAACTCTACACTTTATATACCCATCTTCTCTCGGATTTATGCTTCCAGTAAAAGGTGCTTCTGTGAGCTTGCACACTTAGTAGACAACGATTCCAAATCAGAGGGCAAAAAAAGCATGCTTCCATTTTTCTCGATGTAGAACCTGAGGACATTAAACTTAAGACTCGACATTATAGGAAAGCCTTTAAGAAGACGAAGAGGAGTTTCCTCACGAAGTCGAGGCGTGGAAAAGAGCTCTTCGACAGATAGATGAAATCAAGGGATGGTACGTGAAAAGGGACCAAGGGTAATACGCTTTAAAGATCCCTTCCTTTTTCTTCTTTTTCCATTTTAGGGGATAGACGCTGCCTGTCAAATAATTTCTTATAAATTATCCATGGAACATATTTAAAACTACCTCCAATTGCTGTTCTCATTCAACTTTACATCCTCTACTTTATTTTACACATCTTGTAGTGCGGACTTTATATTACACAATTTTGAGCGCTCCTCAAGAAACACCAATTACACAAGGAAACCAAGATTCTCTAAAGAAAGATCATGTCTAAATATTCAATAGAAGTGAGAGCATCCTGAGAACCTGTGAAGAATGAGAGGACTGTCATCTTAGGCCCTCGAGCTCCATGGAGCTTGCAGGAGGTCCAAATTAGAGCCGTGCAACCTTGATCAGGAGGGAGGTTGGGAGGGAGGGGTTGGGGAACGGTTCTAGGGGTGCCGGAACTTCGCACTGGTACAAGCATCGGGCTAAGGACGGGCGGCGGCTGAAGGTCAACAATGACAGGCAAACCAAGGAGAATGGTGAATTTTTTTTTTTTTTTGGGTGGGGGGAACAAACGGTGCTGGGGGTGCCGTAACTTTGCATTGGTACAAGCACCATGCATCTAAGGACGGGCGGCGGCTCAAGGTCATTAGTGAGGCGACCCGGGGAGAATGATGAAATTTATATTAAAAAGAAGATGACAATTGACTTAATAAGTTGAGGCCACAAAAGCAACTCGAAAAAAATGGTGTAAAGTTGGAATTCAATTTGCATATTACGACACGTGGAGATGCAAGTAGATTTGTGTGGACAATGGTTTTAGCAATTTCTCCTTATTATTTTCATTTTCACCTTTCTCCAGGTTTGTCCTAGGCAAACTAGTAATCACCCATCTAATGAAATCCAAAGTAATGCAAATGTTACAATAGTGGGAATAGTGGCAGGTTTCGGCTCTGTATTTTTCTTCACCAAATATGGATGATGCTGCATTTGTCCACATTATCTCGGTTCATGATTCTCCTAGGTGCTAAAGTTTTTCTAGGCTTTGCTATATATGTTGAATTTTTGCTTATGCACGATATAGTAGACACTTGATCACTTAGGCCATCATGTAAGCCAATACTACAGTTTTCAGAAATTTCTATAATCATATATGAAAAACATATCAAGTAAGCTGTACTCCTGATTATTCACTCTACATAGATATTGTTTGTGATGTACTTCAATCTTTTCTAGCCAGAATTTTGACAATAAGTGTGTGATGCATGGGTATGAAATTAATCTAGTCAAACTAATGAAACTGCTCTTGTACGTGGCAGCCAAGCAGCGATTGTGGAATTGTTTGTTGAGAAGGTTTTGGAGAAGCTGGAAATTAAAAAAAAACCAGTGACTGAACCTTTAGTTGGACTTCATGATCGGATAAAAGACTTGACAGAGTTGTTAGATATCAACCATGTTGATGTGCGGCTCATTGGAATTTATGGAATGGATAGCATTGGTAAAGATATTGTACGATGATAAATTCTGGATGCATGATCAACTAATAGACTTGGGAAGGCAAATTGTTCGTCAAGAGAGTTCAGATGACCTTGAAACCAGAGTAGGTTGTGGATTGCAAAAGAGGCCCTCCAAATCATAAGAAACGAAGAGGTAAGTGAGAAACATCCCAATATATGTTTAAGATCTTTATAAAAATTTTCCCACTCATTCAAGTTGTAAACATAGTGGTTGGAAGTAAATAGATTTCTTCACATCGTTGGAAAATTTCACTTGTAGAGGAAGGACAAGGTTCAAGCGCTTGAGATAGATGGATTGAATGACTCCATAGAGATCACAAATGAAGAGCTTGAAAGGTTACAAAACCTAAAATTCCTCAAGTTAGGCAATGGAACATTTATTGGGGACTTCATAAAGTGTCATTCAAAGTTGAGATGGATTTCTTGGCATTCTCCTCATCAGGATTTTAGGGCAAACAATATGTATTTGGAGCATCTTCTTGTATTTAAACTTGACATGAATGACTTCACGGATGATTCAAAAGCATGGAAATTAATCAAGGTAAATTAGATATTTCTAGTGTAGTTGTACTAGTGTGTGCTATGCAATGATTCTTACACTTGAAATGTCATCCATTTTGCAAAAGGCGCAGAAATTGAAAGTTGTATCACTTACTGAGTGTCATGGCATAACGGCAATCCAAACTTTTCTAAATGCTTGAGTTTGGAGAGGTTGACCCTTGCATGCTGCAATAGGCTAAAGAGAATGTGAAGCTTTATTGGATATTTACATTCGTTAATTGAGCTAGAGATTGAAGTGTGCACAGGTCTTATAGATTTGCTTGAAGAAGTGGGGGCACTAGTGAACCTTATGCACTTCTCATTGCAGGGATGTTCTGGGTTGAGAGAACTTCCAAGCTCATTTGGGAATTTAACCTCATTGATAGAGTTAGACTTATCACGTGCGAGCATTGCCAAACTTCTAGATTCCATTCAAGGACTAGCGAAACTTGAGTCTTTTCTTCTAACAGACACAAGGATAAGGGAACTTCCCAATTCCATTGGAAAGTTCAAATCATTAGGCATATTGCGTTTATCAATAAATGGATCATATTCTCCAAAGCATCGTGTTTGGTAGTTACCCAATGACATCCACATGTTGGAAATTCTTGAAGAGCTAGATCTCTCTGGACGTTATGAGGTGAAAGGGGAAGTTCCTGTTGGAATTGGAGGATTGTCATCTCTAAGAATCCTAAATTTAAAGTACACCCGTATTTGTGGAATTCCAAAGACAATCAACAGGCTTCATCACCTCCAAACACTCAACTTATCAGATTGTAATGAGATTAAAGAGTTGCCAGAGCTTCCCACAAGTTTGACCTATCTACTTCTTTGATCTAAATCATTGCTCTCAGTCCCTACTTTGTCAAATCTTACTAATTTGGTTGAACTGCAACTAAGTGATGGCTCACATATTAGAGGCAAAACAAACTTAAGCACAAGATGCCAACTTAAGCTGGATTGGGAGGTTATCTAGATTGAAAAAGTTAAGATTAAATCTGCATGACATCCTTGCACCTCCAGAGTTGGCTTCTCTTTCTTGTCTAGAAGAACTTGTTTTGGGATGCCTAGACCCAAAATCCTTTGTGCAACTTCCACCCTTCCATAGGAGTTTGAAAAATTTGTCGACTTTAGAGATATGTTCTTGTGAAGTGGAAGATATTCCACTCGAGGGACTTCCACGACTGGAGACATTACGTGTTGAATTTTGTGTATGGCTTCACTAATTATCCATTCCTTTAGAACTAAGGAAGTTGCGGAAAGTGCGCGTGTCAGAATGTCTAGAGCTAGTTGAGATACAAGTTGGGGGTCTTTTGAAGTCATTGGAGTCCTTCTAGCGTTTCTGAGTGCAAATCTTTGACAAGAGTAGGTGACTTATCATACTTGGAGAACCTAGAAAATTTGGAAATCAAACAATGCTATACACTTACTGATGTCGAGGGCCTAAATGAGCTAGTCACTCTAAAATCCTTGAATGTCGGAGGGTGCACATCATTGAGAAGATTGATTGATGTAATTTGCATGAATATGCTAGATGGCCGCCTTGTCAAATTAAAGGGGTGTGGAGACCTTATCAAAGATTCTACTTAGATTGACCCATCTAAAATTTCTTTGAAGCATTACAAAGAGAAGATTCTTTTAGATACATCAAACTTTGAATCCAAGTCAGACAAGGTGCGACATCTTCTTCATTAAAGTAGACATTCGTGAATGCATGGGTTTTTGTAGAATTATTTGTTCTAATTTCAGTTTGATGCTACAATTCGGTAATACTACACAAACTGTAAAGGTTAACTACTGCTCTGAAATTTACACGGATGAAAACATTTATTTAATCAAAAGATGAAAATTTATCAGAGATGATCTTTAAATAAATTCAAATATATTAGTGTTCCTTCAATATGTTCTTTGTGATTTGAAATGTTGTTTTGTATAAAATATATATACACATATACACAATACAAGTATTATAAATTGTATTTTAAAAACTATTTCTTGTTATATAATTGAGTGTTGGATATTATATAATAGGGAATATGCACTACAAGTCCCAAAATTTATCGTGAAAGTGCAATTGAATCCCAAAAATTTTAAAAAGTGCAATCAAATTCTAAAACTTATTAAATTGGTACAATTGAGTCATTTCATTAACACTGTCAATTTATTTAATGGAAAATGCTAATGTGACATTTTAAAATTGATTTATCTCTACTACATGGCATTTTTATTACTTTTTTCTTTAAATATTATTTAATAATAAAAATAAAACTAAAAAATTTTATAAAAGCAAAACTGGAATAAAAGGTAGAAAAGGGGCAGGGGATCGTGGCTTGGATTTTGTTCATAGTACAAACGATGAGAAAGGTACATTTTATTTTTCTAGTAAACTTAGGGACAAGAGTAGGGCTGAGCACAGTTCCCGAGTTACCCGGGAACCGGAACCGAACCGGAGGAGGGTCCGGTTCGGTTCCCGGTTCCAAGGGGGACCGGTTCTGGTTCCAAGTGGAACTGGAATCGGAACCGGAACCGGAACCGGTTTCGGAACCGGAACCGGTTACTTAGGGCAGAAAAAGCGATGCCCCCCCCCTCTCTCTCTCTCTCGACTCGCCCAGTCGCCCGTAGCCGCTCCCTCTCTCGCTCTCTCAGACTCACCCAGTCGCTGCACCGCCCATTAAGCGGATGCCCCCCCCTCTCTCTCTCTCTCTCTCTCTCTCTCTCTCTCTCGACTCGCCTAGTCGCCCGTAGCCGCTCCCTCTCTCGCTCTCTTAGACTCGCCCAGTCGCCGCACCGCCCATCTCCGCGCCGCACCGCCGCGTCTCTGCGCCGCCGGCCATCTCCGCGCCGCACCGGCCATCTCCGCGCCGCCGGCCATCTTCGCGCCGCACCGCCCATCTCCGCAAGTTGTGAATAGGAAAGGTAGAGCAGCTCTGTTTTTTTTTTTTTGTGTCTCTGTTCCCTTTTTTTATTTTTTATTTCTTTTGGTCTCATCCTGGTTTCAAGATGGTCTTGATTCGTTCTGATCCTAGTGTTTCTTTGGATTGTTGATTGGGAGTGGTCGATTTTCGATACCAAGTTTTTCTTGAAGAAAAGTAAGAGGCATCGGACACCCAATTGACTTTCTTCTTCCTTATGCAGATAGAAGTCATGTAGATATGTTCTTGCGCATATTTTATGGTTGATTTCATTGACTTGCATGGTGTCAGTCCGTGAACCTGTTGTACTAATCATACCTCTAGGGTTTTAATGCAAAGTAAGGAAAAACGAAAAAGATGATCCTCTGAGGTGGGAGTGGTGCTCTAGTCTAGTGTACTGTTCTCGAGAAAAACAGCTTGACCTTCGATGTTCTAGTGACTTGTATGTAATGTTCTAGTTGAAGTTTGGCTTCGGCCTCTAAATGAAAGTTGTAAAGGACTTCTTGGAGTATAACATACTCAAATTTGGGACAAAAAAAACAAGTATAAGTGGGTGAAATCGTTATTCTTTGGAAAGACTGAATCTGGAGATTTTGGGACCGACCCTTGATGAATGCATGGACTGTAAGGCAACCTTTTTGTCGAAATTTCACTTCGGTTTCTTAACAAGAGTTGTAAAGAACATCCTGAGGTACAACATATCAAAAATTTAGAGAAAACAAACAAGAATAGGTAGGTGAAATCGTGGTCCTTTGGAGATGGTTAGATCTGGAATTACGGTAGTACGAACAGGGATTTTAACCGTCCATATTTAATTATCTAGGACGAATTTGACTTTGATGTTTTCATGAAGTATCTACCTTATGGTCTTGGCTATCACATAGTCGAATTTCATAATTTTTAAAGGTCATTTGTGTATTTAATCGGAAATGTTTCTAAAACTGTGCAATCTGATGTGTTCGGATCTTGTAAGTTGCAATGCGTGGACTATATCATTTTGTATGAGGTTCTTTTGGAAATGTGTTCTGCATGAAATATCTCTCTTCATGTCTTCCCTACAACATATTTAAATTTCGTAATTTTTGTAGTTCATTTGCCTATTTAACCAAAAATGTTTCCAAAACTGTGCAAGTAGAGAATAGGAAAAGTAAATCGATTCTATCTTTTAATCCGGAACGAATTGGACTACGAATTGGTAACGTGCGCATACGTTATATTTTTTTTTGGTAACGTGCGTGCACGTTATAGTTTTTTTTGGTAACGTGCGCATACATTATATTTTTTTTGGTAACGTGCGCATACGTTATAGTTTTTTTTTTTTTGGTAACGTGCGCGTACGTTATTTTTTTTTGGGTAACGTGCGCATATGTTATAGTTCAAATCTGAAAATAACAAAAAAAAAAAAACCTGTTGGAACCTGGAACCGACCCTGGAACCTGTGACAGGGTAGGTTCCAGGTTCTCAGTTCCCACGGGTAGGTTCCAGGTTCCCCATTTTGAGGAACCTGTACCCGAGGGTAGGTTCCAGGTTCCAGACGGAACCGAACCGCGAACCGGAACCTGGAACCGCTCACCCCTAGACAAGAGTAACCAATTTGAGATAGAGCTTTATTTAGAGTGTGTGGACGTAACATTTTCCGTACATCAAGGAGATTAGTCGAGTTGCATTTCTGGATAGCCCCATATTATCCAAGAAAGAACTTGCAGAAAGAGTTTTCCCCACCCTTCTTCCAGAAAAGAATTCCGTAATGAGACAGAGCAATTCTTTTACTTTGCTTACTTCTCTAAAGATTAGTATCCGTAGTCATGAAGTTAAGACCTCCTAGTCCTAGGTAGATGATTTTCTAGGTTGACTGATCTTTAATTTAACTTCACATCACATTGTTCTTAAAATGTTGGAACTTGGATGGATAAGAACCACATAACTAGAAATCCCATTCCACTTAGCTCTTCTAGTACTTAATTCTCGATCTGTCTCTGCAACTAATGATTGCGCTATATCAATATCATGAATATTTACTATATAAGGTTTTTGGTGATCAGGAGACGGAGCATGTTCCTGCAAATAGAGATGTAGAAGGCGCGATTAGAGTTGCTTCAAGCTCAGGGAGGGGCACTTCCTTGAGTTCCGGAAATGGCGCAGCTTTCAGCTCAGGAAGCGCTAGAGGTTTGAGTTTGCGAAGCGGCTTTGACTTCAGGAAGCAGTTCAGAAAATTCAAGACTCCAGCATGCTTCAGAAGATTGTGAAATGGCGCGGCTTTTAGATCAACAAGCTGTAGAGGTTCGAGTTCCTGAGCAGCTTTGACTTCAGGAAGCAGCCCAGAAAATTCAAGACTCCAGCATGCTTTAGAAGATTGTGGAATGGTGCAGCTTTCAGCTCAGGAAGCAGTAGAGGTTCGGGTTCATGAAGCGGCTTTGACTTCAGGAAGCAGTTCAGAAAATTCGAGACTCCAGCATGCTTTAGAAGATTGTGAACATAATCATCCACACACAGAGGAGTTGTCAGAGGAGAGATTTCAGCACCAGCTGCATCAGATTGAGAAGCTTGAAATTGGGGTTTCTTGTTATAATTCTTCGACTGAATGAATGCTGACAATATATGAGCTTCCGCCATATCGTCACTATGCATTTTATGACTATCTGTTTTCTTTGTTGGTGAACATTGATCAAGTGGACGGGCAGAGGTGGTTATTCAACTATTTTGTGTCACAAATAGTAATCGAAATCGTTTTGTTAATTACAGTGTACCTCTGATTCTTCCAGAGACGTGAGCTAGTTGATGAACATGGTTGCCTCATTGAATTTTGCTTGAAAATCGTAAATTGTCAGGAGATGGATGCAATAAGTTATTGTCTCCTTGCACTCTGATTCTTCCCAAGGTCTCATGAGCAGCTACTACTCAGTGTCCTGAACTGGTCCTAGATGACAGAGTGACACTCTGCCAGTCCAAATAAAGATGCATGCACACTGAAAACTTAGTCGAGCACAATGGTTTTCGACACATTCTAAGTGATGAATAAGATTAGCTTAAGTCTTTCCGATCTCTCTCTAAACAGGCTATCCGTTAGGACCTCTGGGTAGTGATCACTGTTCAGACTTCGAGGATATCAACACTACTTCATATAAGTAGATAGCAGCTCCTGCACCTTGTCCCCAGAAATCTCATTCTCTTAAGCTCGCCAAACCTGGCAATTTTGTTCCCGAGGCACAAATTAAAACTCTCCAACCGTACCTCAATTTTACGTAGACTGCCATATTGAAGATCCCCACGAACGTCCCAGTATAATATACAACATCGACCCCGACAAAAGAACTGTAGCATTACACAGCCCCATCGTTGGAATTCCCCTTGTTGCATAACCATAGTGTCGGAAGAATTTTCCTCTCCCCCGCTAGTATCCCGTGTTTGTGGACTGTCTTTTAACAGCAGGCATATCGCATGCCCCAGAAGAAGCAGAATGGACTGTCTTTTAACAGCAGGCATATCGCATGCCCCAGAAGAAGCAGAACTCTGAGTCCGATTCACACGAATATTCTGAATCAGATAACCTTGGAGATTGAATTCCTTTGATGAGACGGTGTGAAGATTACTATTGTGAAGACATCGGTGAGTGCTAGGGACAAGATGGGGACACCCCTGACCACATAAGGATCTACACATAAACACATTTTTGCCTTGAAGGAAGACAACTTACAAGTAGCAAAATAATGATATGGGATGGAATGAAACTCGTATGTGTTCTTATTTTCCAATGCAAGATACTTTCCCCATCTCTCACTTTACATGTCTTCTGAGAACAATTGCCAAATCCTGGAATCAGTTTTTGTTACTCACGTGACATATCTATGAGAAACGTGACCCTGAATCTGTGGGATTGCACATACATCGTCAAGCGAAAGGAAACATAATTGATTTGATACTAAGCTTTTTATGAGCATCAAACATTAAATTTGCAGGTGGTGATATTCTTATTTTGGGTGCATTTATTATGTGTTAAATCGATGACATGAAAAACATTTTTTTTTTAAATGAGTAGGTTGTATTGCTTCCAAAACTGAATACATTAATGAAAAATGCATTTATTATTAACGAAAATGTTTAAATAAATTATGGATGATACTAAAAATATTTTCCAAAGACTATATCTTAGTGATAAAAAGATCATTTATAGGAGAATAGTTTCCAAATCATTGATTTTTCGTACTGTAGATACCCTATTCTTTATTCTAAGAACTCCCTTTTGTTAATAATAAACTCCCTTAATTATAGTACTAGGATTTATTGGGAAAATTACCAAAAAAGTTATAAATTTATTGCACTTGTGCCAATTTAGTCATGAAGTTTTCAATTTGGCCAATTCGATCCTAAACATCTAATGTAATCCATCCGGCCAATTTTTGCTAGAAAAAACTAACGTGATTGTCAAGCATTCTATGCCGCACGACCGACATCCAATTAGTTCCGACGTGGACAATTTGTACAATTATTTAATATTATATTGTAATTCTTTCCCTTTTCCCATATTTCTTTTCTCTATTTTTATTTTTTAAATAAGGCCGGCGACCCTTGTCGACACATGGTGAGGGCATCGTGGCCTTCGCCGAGGCCCTTGCCAAGATCCAGGCGAGGGCATCAGGCCCTTGCCTAGACTAGGCGAGGGTTGGCCGACGACCTTGCCTGCCTAGAGTTGGAGAAAAAAATGAAAGAAAAAGAAAAGAAAAGAAGAAATAAAAAAATTCAGAAAAAAAAATGGCAAAAATTTCCCATGTCAACATCGATTGTCCTATAGGTCGACTATGCCACATAGGATGACCGGCACTGACTAGACCGCCACATTAATGATTTCTGAAAAAAATTTATCAGAAAGGACTAAATTGATAGATTGTCAAAAGATATAAGGCTAAATTAATATAATTAAAAGGTTTATGATTGAATTGACCATCGTATAATAATTTTATGTTTTTTTGGACAATTATCTTGAGGAAAATTTGGCAGAGTTTTGGCACAATTTGACCATCCCCTCTTTCTCTATGTTCATTCAACATATACTCTTAACGATCATTGCAATTCATATGTGATCCCCTCTTTGACTGCTTCACATTTCCACGATTTGCTCTATTTCCACAATTTGAGTTACTCCTAAGTGAATCGTGTGTCCTGCAGTAAATGCCCCTCCATTCACGACTCAATCTTTCTGCAGCCGTTCCAGGTCTTAACTTAAAGGGGGCGAGGTAACCTTTCCCTTCCTCTTAGCTAACTAGTTAGCAATATAGCTCAGATCAAAGTCATGCCAAACCATCTCCAGGTGAAGTTAAAGTGGATAAGCTTCGGATCGAAGTTGGGCCTATTATAACTGGACTATACTTTGTTGATAGTTGAAATCTCTTCTCAATATTTGGGCCATAAATGTTCACCACCAACAATAGCTAAAGAATAATGTTGTGAAACTTTGGGAGCGCCAACGAGAGTAATATGATAAGAACTGTCATTTTCATCTCTCATTTTACTAGTACTTTATCTTATTGCATTTCATATCATATACTTCCACTGAAGAAATTATTTTATCATTTTCATGCCGTGCATCACGCGATTGATAAAGTTACTTTGATCTTAAAGTGAGCCCACCAGCAAGGACCCAAATTAGTCTTGGTCATCTTCACTTTTTTGCCGGTGTGGGTTCCTACATTAGTAGCTCATAGTGAAGAGAACTATCATTTTCATTTCTCTGCTTTTACTAACACTTTACGTTAGTGCACTTCATATCATATTTCCACCGATGAAAATGTTTCATCATTTTGATGGCATGCATCACGCTTTTGATAAAGCTACTTTTGATCTTAAAGTCAACCAACTGACAGACCAATTTAGTCTTGGTCGTCTTCACTTTTTAACTGGCACAAAACCACCTTTTCCTTCGGAGACTAATGACGTGCATCACTAATTTAATAAAGCTACTTTTGATCTTAAAGTGAGCCGACCAACAATGACCAATTTAGTCTTGGTCATCTTCACTTTGATCTGGAAGTGAGACTAATGAGGGTTCATAGATCATTAGTTCATATTGAAAACCTCCACTCGGTTCTAGCTCCACGAACCCACCTTTTCCTTTGGAGAGAATCTTTTCTTTTTGGTCTCACTCAATCTCTCTTTTTTATGTACAGCAGCACGCAGTGTTGCTACACGAATAAAAGATTAGAAAAAAATATAAAATTTAGAAATTTGCAGCCTCTAATATAGACATAATTAAAGATCCATCCCCCCATTATTCTTTACATCCTAAATCTAAAATCTTTACATTTGTTTGTCAATGTAACAACGAACAAAACTTTTACTGAGTTGAAGACATCCATAAGTAAGAGAAACAGAGATAAAGAGTAATATATATATGCATGTGACCGAGAGAGTGCTAACAATCTCATAAAACTGACAATATATAACTTGATAGATACAATAAATTCTCTATACCGTAAATCCATTATTAGCACGCGCCCACTAAACACAAATCACAGATCTCTCCTCTTCAATCACATGGTGTCTTGTCGCTACCTTCTAGTGATGCCAAGTGATTGTCGAAGCCAAGATGATCACCACCACCACCGGTCACTAGGTTGGTCCAACCACTCATCCCCCCTCCCTCCCCTCTCTCTTGTGCGTACTTGTGGCTAACAAATCCATTTAAATCCTTTTTAACATTGGGATTTTTATGAATAATGCCAGCTTGTACATATTATAGTGGACAATACATCGAAATAAGAAGGGAACAAAAGTATCCTTCCAATATTTTTTTACGATTTTAAGTTTGTATAGAGATGCGTTTCAAAAGCACTAGAAGCAATTCTGCTATGAAGTCAAGGCGGGGCAAATATGCTCTTACCCAAATAGGTGCAATTGAGGGATGGAACCTAAATGACCATGATGCGGCGAGATGCTTTGTCAAATCATTTCTGAAATCATTGGCTTTTCTCCAAATGAAAATAGAAACATCCATTAGAGAGAGATAATTACAAACAGAAAGATTAAAGAAAATATATCAATAATGAAACAAAAAGATAAGTGCATAAACCTTAAGGTTTGGATGATTTGTAGAGTGATACATGTAAGTTAGTTTGTTGGTTATTCATTGATTTTAGTAGGATTCAAACATAAAAAAAGATATGTTAGAATTTTTATTAGGTCTACTATTGGCATAACAAATAATTTACACTTCATTGGATAATTAACATGTTGATGATTTCTATTACATAGCTATCTCGAAGCATACGTCACATGTTCAATGTTAAATCCGTTAGAAAAATTTACATTAGTATTGGATATAATAATAATCCTTAGAGAATTAGGCAGATGCTCATTCAACATTGAATGTTTGAGATATAAGCTTTGTCTTAAGCAAGAACGGAGCTTTTGTGTATGAGAGAGATCATTCTATAAATGAAGTAGAGCGTAGTAAAATTTAATGCGATTGTCTGATGTATTCAATTTTGGAAAGAAGAGGAAATGCAAATCACGTACTAAACTTACTAGTTAAAAACAAACACCGTCTAAATTACTGTTGGAAATACAAAGAAATGTGTCGATTAGAGCATATTGTCTCGAGAAGAGATGTCTGCATTTATTCTAAAATATATATTACTGTAAATTAGTTCTATCAATGCGAAAAAGAAATTTCTATTCAAATGTATTCTTTCAAAGAGAGGTGCCTATTCGTGCAAACTTTAAGAAAACGCAACTGAACAATTTTGAAGAAAAATGTTTGCCGTGCAATAATAGAGTAATACCCTAATTGTCGGATCTATTTGTCTTAGACTAGAGGAATAAGAGATTTGAGAGTAGCATAACAAACGTAGTGTTTCAATAATAAATATAATCTAAACTATATTTAATGGGAAGAGATATGTCTGTTAAAGTTTAAACACATTATTTTGAACAGAGATGTAGGTTCAATCAATAAACTATTTGAAGCACACGCATCATTTCAATGAAATAAACTAACCTCTAGCTATTATGCTTCAATTCTCAACTCAACATTAAGGGTCCGTTCGTTTTGCGGAAAACAACTTTCGAGAAAACATTTTCCGGAATTTCCGGTGTTCGGATGGCGCAAAATAGATGGTCAAAGAAAATGTTTTACAGTCAATGGAAAATCTCCTTGTAAGATAGCAGAAAATAATTTCCTCTTTTGAGAAGAGGAAAACATTTTCCATAACTTCTTTCACCTTATTTCTTTTCATCAACACATTTATGCTTTCTTTTTCTTTTTTTAAAAAAAATCAAGTTTTTAATTTTTTTCCTTTTATTTTTTTCCATTTCATCTTCTTCCTTGGTGGCCAATCGCCGGCCACGGCAGCGGCCGGTTGCGAGCCAGCTTGAGGCTCACCCTAGGCCGATGAGGCTCCGCCTAGCCCAATTTGGCGAAGCTGAGCTTGCCCGAGCTCGGTGAGCTCAGGCCTTGCCAAGTTGGGCGAGGTAGAGCCCCGCTAGCCTAGGGCGGAGCTCGGGCCTCACCAGATCCAGCGAGTTAGGCGGGGCTTGGGCCTCGCCCCAGCTCGCCACAGGTTCATTGGGCTTTGGTGAGTCGCGAGCTTGCCGGATCTGGGGCAGAGCTCGAGCTCCCGATCCAGGCGAGCCAGAGCTCCGCCGCTAGATCCGGCGAGCTCGCGGCTCACCAGAGCCCGGCGAAGGCTCACCAGAGCCGGCAAAACTCTGGTAAGCTCGGGCGAGATCGGCCGGGCCTCAAACTCGCCGGATCTGGGGACCGGGTCTTGGTCAACCGCTAGGCAGCCGGCCATCGTCAGGCATGCGACGGCGGAGGAAGGAGCCGGGAGGAAGAAGGAGGAGGAAGGAGGAAGGAAAAGAAAAATGAAAAAAGAAAAAGGAAAAAAGAAAAAGGAAAAAAGAAAAAGAAAGAAATAATAAAAAATAATAAAAATTTCGATTTTTTAAAAATACAAATAATTAAAAATTCATTTTTTAAAAAATATAAAAAAATAAAACTAATTTTTTGGTCAATTAAAAATATTAAAATTCAATTTTTGATAATTTTTCCCAAACAATTAAATTAGCTAATGAACGGTGGAAAGTATTTTCCATTCGAAATTTAGGTTTCGGCCGAATATCAGAAAATAGTCATTTTCTTGAAAAATGACTTCTAGAGAAATGTTTTCCAGAAACATAATATTTTTCGTGAAACGAACGGACTCCAAGGCTTTGGACTAGTGCGTCTCTTTTGCAAATTGAGTTCCAGCTGTTCTTGTTCCAATTCTTCCAGGTTGGGCCGTGTGTTTCGTAAGAAAATACAGCATAAGAAAACCGCTTAAAATGTTCTTTTAAAATAAAATACGACGATTACATATACATAGTCGAGCTTATATTTCTAGACTAAGCGTTCATGCCATAAACGAACGACACGTGTTAAGTGGCGATACTTGATATAATGATGGTATGTTATTATTGGGGTTGCGGTCGCAACATGACTAGGAGTAATTAGGACTGTGTACATGCATATTCACCTTTTCTATTTCTTTTTTTGTTTTCCTTGTGTCCCTTTCCCACGTTCTAGGACAATTGAAGACTAATCATTTACTCATTATTTGTTTCACATTCTTTCTATTTCCTTCGACATTACATTCATACGCGGCGGAAGAAGGGAGAGTTAACTAACCCTAAATGATTGTAGAAAGTTACAATGAGGTAGGCTTGTTCGGTTTGGTTCTTTGCATATGTACAAGTTTTTCACAAAATATTTCGTGTGTCCAACATATTTTAATCAAGATGTCTTACCAATGACCTTCGGTAGTGTTTACAAGTAGTCATTAAAGCTTCAAAGTTTTAGGAAAATATCATTCCTGAAATAATTGTCGATAATCTCGTGCATTACACAGGCTATTGATCTTATGTAAGTTGATCGACAAGCCTTATCATACACATACAAAATATATATAAAATAGAGATGTTGGAGCCCTTAAACTGTTACAAAATGTGTAATTAGGCCTTCAACTAATTTTCAATCAAACAAACTAGTCCCTGAATTGCCGCGGCTGCTGACTACGCAATCGGATGTTGCAGGGGATGAACTCAACAGGGTGGTGAGTGAGGCATGGAGGCGGAAGAAGAAGATGATATTCACAGAGTGATTGACGGTCGTGAGGTCATAAGAGCTTGTGAAGGCATATGTTATCCCCATGAACACTGTTGATGGTGCATTTGTTTGGAAGGAGAAATAATATGGGCTAGCCCATGGGACTGCAAGTCCTAAAACTTGTTACAAAAGTGCAGTCGAGTCTAAAAACTTGTCATAAAAATATAATTTAGTCCTAAAAATTTCAAAAAGTTCAATCGAATTCTAAAACTTCCAAAAAGTGCTAAAACTTGTCATGAAGGTCCAACGAAAGTTTTATGACTTTTAATACACTTATCCCTACTTTTTTCTTTTTTGTAAACTTAGGGGCCGGAGTTACCAATAGATAGAGCTTTAATTAAAGTAGATGGACATGACGTTGTACGTGCATCAAGGAGATTAGTCGAGTTGTATATCTGAATACCCCATATTATCGAAAAGAGAACTTCCGGAAAGTTTTCCCAATCCTTCTTCTAAAACAGAATTCCGTGATGAGATAGAGCGATTCTTTTACTTTGGTTACTCCTCCGCAGAGTTACAAAGTGAGACCTCCTAGTCCTATATAGATAATTGTTTAGGCTGACTGATCTTTAATTTAACTTTCCATCACATGATTCTTAAAATGTCGGCACTTGGGTACATAAGAAAACCACATAACTGTAAATCCCATTCGACGCAGCTCTTCCAGTGTTCAGTTCTAGATCTGTCTTTGCAACTAATGGTTGTGCCATATCATGACTATTTACTATTAGGGGTGATCGGGTCCAGGGAGGGTAGGGTCTAGACCTGGACCCTGTTCCCGACCCTGTTATAACCGGTTCTCTTTTTTTGGACCCTGTACCGACCCTGTTTGCATTGGACCCTGTTCCCGACCCACCCTGTTTTTTCGGTCTGGGAGCAGGGTTAACCCTGTTTATATTAGAACTTGTTTTGCATACAAACAAACATCAAAATTTGAAGAGCAGCAATTTGATTTAATCCTTTCCTCCAGCCAATTTTGGCTGCTTATCCTGCCTCTTCACCAAATACAAGACCAGTATTGAATTTTGAACCAATTGGCTGCAACGCTATTCTTACATAAATCCATTTACATCTATTAGAGGAAATCAAACACAAATAAACATATTAGTTTTCATAGTAAATCAAATCTCTCAACCATTGGTGGTGGCAAAACAGGAGCCTCAACGACAGCAAGTTCCTTTCTCACCGACATTCCAAAGAGAAATCAAACACAAATAAAGTCTATTTACTTACCACAAAATCAGAGTTTCCACAAAATAAAGTTTATTTTCCAATGATAATGTCACTCGCCGAAGCTGTACGTTTAATAGTTGAGACAAGTGATCATTTTAAGATATAATTTTGCTTGAATATTAAAAGGAAGAGGCGAGTTTGGGTTTATAAGAGTACATTGAAGAAGAAAACCAGCAGAACAGCCTTCGCTCTCTTGCCTCTCTCACACACACACCCACCCGCACAAGTATCGTCTTCCTTGTGTTGTGCGTGACCAAGAAGTTGAAAATGAAATTCCTTCCTTATCAGGTAGGATTAATGAATACTGTGACAGCAACAAGTTAGCAAAACCAACTTAATAATTGTTGTATAATCTATCGATGAAACTCGAAAGGTAAATGATTTACACACCATAACAGTTTCATAATCAATACAAAATCAATCGGTGAAACGTGAAAGACAACGCGACCATTTTAAAACTGGAATCCATTGGTGAAACCGGAAAAGTAAAATATTTAAGAATGAGAGTGCGACTATTATTGCTCATTCGTATAACTAATCAATGAATCTAATAATTTCTAATTACCAAACATCACTGACCGGCGGCGAGCGAACCAAAAGTAGCGTTAGGGTCATCGCGCGGTGAGGACAGGGATAGCGGTGGAGCTAGGCTATCGGCAGCAGGGGCGTCGCTCGGGAGTAGGCTCAGAGTATATCTGTTGGGCGTTGGAGCATATCTGTCGGGTGTCGAGCACAGGAGGACCTAGCAGCAGGGGCAACAGCGGCTTCGCAAGGGAGGGCAGCGCCCTCGAGGCGCTGCAGCAGGGGGCTTGGCGGGACGCGGCGACGTTGGGTCGGCGCGGATTAGCATAGCAACGGCTTCGACGGGCTACTGGTATTGCGGCTGGTGAGGGAGGCAAGGATCGATGCGGCTTCAGTGGGCGTCGGCGAGGGGGCTAGGCCAAATCCCGAGCAAAGCGGGGGGGGGGGCGTTGTTCGGGCGGCGGTAGATCGGCAACAGGGGAGCTCAAGAAACAGCGCGCGGTGAGAATAGGATTGGCGGAGGGCTACTGTGGGTTGCTCCAAGATGCGACAAGGTGGGCTTGCGGACGCGAGATCTGCGGGTTAGGGGCGTCGGTGAGGCAACAGCAGCAGGTGGAACGGCAAGATCGAACGGAGGCGGCGTCGGCGCTGGGGTGCGAGCTCGGTGGGGGTCAGCGGCTTTGTAGGCAGAACTAGTGGAGCGAAGCTTCAGATGACCGGCGGAACGGCGGCAGTGGTGCGACCGCGAGGGGTGCGACGAGAGCGGCAAAGGCGGTGTTGGCTTCGCGATTTCGAGAGGGGAGCTCGGAGCAAGGTTGGCGAGCGGAACCAAGATCGGCGGACGGGCGGAGGTTGCGAGCTCGGGGAAGTCTGCCATCTGAGGTAAAGATAGAAAGTGATTAGGGTTTTGCGTATTGGTTTTTTTGGGGGTGGCTTACAAATCGGTTCTCCAACCGGTTCCTAAACTGGTCCGGTCGATCTGGTTCTCGGGTGGGAAATCCCTCGGAATCGGTTCTTGGACCGGTTTCAATCGGAACCGGTTCCCGACCTTGTTTTTCGGGTGGGCCGATCCGGGAACCAGGTTGACTTGGTCCGGTTGCACACCCCTATTTACTATATAAGGTTTTTGGGTGATTGCATAGACAATATACGAAGGTGATCAAGAGACAGAGAATGTTCCTGCAAATAGAAATATAGGAGGCGCGACTAGAGTTGCTTCAAGCTCAGGGAGGGAATTAAGGAAATGGCACGACTTTCAGCTCAAGAAGCGGTTCACAAAATTCAAGATTCCAGCGCGCTTTAAAAAATCGTGAACGGAATCATCCACAACCACAGGAGTCATCAGAGGAGCAATTTTAGGACCAACTGCATCAGCTACCGCCATACTGTCACTATGCATTTTATGACTAGCTGTTCTCTTTCTTGGTAAACATTGATTGTGCGGATGGCCACAGGTAACAAATAGTGATAGCAGCTCCATTTTGCTTAGGAAGAAATTTCCTCTCCCTTGCTAGTATTCTGAGGTTGTCGACTGCCTTTAGCAGCAGGCGTTTCACATGCCCCAAAAGAATCAAAACCATCAATATATCAAGTACTGTGATAGACATATATATATATACCTTGAATCTATGAGTTTGGACATTAATTGTCAAGTGGAAAGAAACATAATTTATTCAATGATATGCATCATATGAGCATCATTTATTAAACTTGCAGGTAATTATACATTCTTATATAAGGTGCATTTATTATCCTGTAAATCAATTAATTGAGAAACATTTTTTCAAAATTGATCGTTTGTATCACTTATAAAAATAAAAATAGTAATGTTAAGTTAGCGAAATATTAATGCATAGATTGTGGATAAAATCGAAATATTTTCCATTGCCTAATTTTTCTTGGCAATCAAACAATTATTTTTAGAATAATTCTTTTCCAAATCATTGATTTCCAGTGAAATAAATACATCTTTATTTATTCTAAAAACTCCCCCTATTGGAAATAAACTCCCCTAATTACAGTACTGAAATTTATTTGCATGTTCCGGAATAATGAACTCAAGAAATTGAGCATAACGGAGGGAAAAAAAGATGAACCTCCCATGCAAACTGCAAGAAGTTGCTTGAGTGACAACAAGTCTCATCATCTTAGCATAAGATTCTTGGAAGTGAAAATTGTGCCTTGGGTTCTTTATCTCTAAAGTTGCGTATTATTTGCGCTCATGAAAAGCACTCTTGGAGACTTTATTTAAAGCAAATGTAAAGATAGAGGAGGAAGTCTCGGCTACATTGGTGCATGCGAGCCCAACTCATATGCAATGTCAAATCAAGCGGGTCCTGCATACAGTTCATCTTCTCTGACGGTGCATGCTACTTGGCCTCACATGTACCAACCAAGAATTTTTTCCAGTAAAGAGGATTTGTTATTGATATGCATCATTAGGTAAACCACTCGAGGAAAGTGTAGTGAAATTGGCAAATAGAATTGCTTTTCAAGTCATAAGTGTGTATTATATATATATATATATATATATATATATATAATGTATGGCATTTATATCAAAATATAAGAAAAATCAAAATCATTGTTTGGATTTTCGGTTTGATGCTATGTATTTTTAGCTATGGGGCAATTTAGGAAGCTATTACATTGCATAAAATTGTCTGAAATTATTTTCTAAAAAGCCAAATGTCCCGATCCATTGCGCGTGGAAGGTAAATGTTTGCAATTGGAATGTTGGGCAAACATATAGTAATTATGAATATCGTTTTGATACCTATAAAATGTCTAGTTTGCCATGATATGCACAAGTATTGAGATTTTCTGCAATTGGAATGTTGGGCAAATTGATAGTAACTATGAATATCTTTTTGATACCTATAAAATGTCTAGTTTGCTATGATATGCACATGTCTTGAGATTTTCTTTCAGAATCTAAAACACACAGCAAAATATAATTTTCCTTCTACATTTTTTTTTCAATATTGTAATATATTATTTTTCATATTTTAATTAATTTAAGCCAATAATCACTGATATAAAAAGTGTTAGTTAATAGCATTTTGCCTATCTACTAGATGTTAAATGCAAAAACTTATTTGATTGCTCATATTATATATATCAATTATGTAAATTTATTTTTTGATTTTTAATATTATTAATATGATATATCTATGGGAAACACGACCCCGAATCCTTGAGTTTGGACATAAATTGTCAAACGGAAAGAAACATAATTTATTCGATGATGTGCATCATATGAGCATCATTTATTAAACTTGTAGGTAATTTTACATTCTTATATAAGGTGCATTTAGTATCCTGTAAATCAATTAATTGAAAAACATTTTTTCAAAATTGATTGTTGTATCACTTATAAAAAAAAAAAAGTAACGTTAAGTTAGCGAGATATTTATGCATATATTGTGGATAAAAACGAAAATATTTTCCATTGCCTAATTTTTCTTGGAATTTTTCCATTGCCTAATTTTTCTCAGAATCAAACAATTATTTTTAGGATAATGCTTTTCCAAATAATTGATTTCCAGTGAAATAAATGCATCTTTTTTTATTCTAAAAACTCCCCGCCGTTGGAAATAACTCCCCTAATTACAGTACTGGAATTTATTAGCATGTTCCGAAATGATGAACTCAGAAGAAATTGAGCATAATGTAGGGGGAAAAAAATGAACCTCTAGTGTAAACTGCAAGAAGGTGCTTGGGTGACAACAAGTCTCATCATCTCAGCATAGGATTCTTGGAAGCGAAAATTGTGCCTTGGGTTCTTTATCTCTAAAGTTGCGTATTACTCGCACTCTTGAAAAGCACTCTTAGAAACTTTATCTAAAGCAAACGTAAAGATAGAGGAGCAAGTCTGGGCGGCATTGATGCATGCAAGCCCAACTCATACGCACTATCAAATCAAACGGGTCCTACATAGAGTTTATCTTCTCTGATGGTGCATGCAAATAGGCCTCACATTTACTGAGTGTAACCAAGAATTTTTTCCGGTAAAGAGGATTGTTATTGATATGCATCATTAGGTAAACCATTCGAGGAAAGTGCTACAAAATTGGCAAGTAGAATTGCTTTTCATAGTCATGAGTGTGTACTTTATATATATTTTTTCATTGTGTGGAAAAAAGAAAAGGGAAAAGAAAAGAAAAATTAACAAAAAAATCAAAAAAATATCTAAAAATTAAATTAAAAAATTTGGTCAGCACTAACTGTGTCACGTAAAATAGTTGACGTTTACGTTAGTAATTTCTGACTTAAATTAGCCAACGGATTGAATTTGTACTAATATAAAAAGGTTTAAGACTAAATTGATGTCAAATCAACATGTTTATGAGTTTTTTGATACTTTTCCCCCATAAGTCTCCCACATCTGTAATGTTTAATTCAAGTAGTAAAAATCATACACTAGGATTGCAAAGGTTCAAGGTTGACAAACTTGTAATGACAATCTAAACTACATAACAATAAATTCACAACAAAATGCTCATTACAGGTGTGTATTTTTCAATTGACACATTCTCAAGATTTCGGCAGGTAAGATAGGTCTTTACATTGTCCTAGCCTTTTTAGCGTTTCTTAGGAAGAAAAAAACCATTAAAATTACGTTGATGGGTAACCGGTTATTTTCCTTTTATGCGTTTTTTTTTCTTTTCATCTTTTTGATCTTTGATCTACTTTTTTGCACTAATTGCGTTTCATTTAAGGTCATAGCCGCGCAGCCCCAATCTTCTTTGCAACCCGTTACAAGTTATCCAGTTTCTGAGGATATTTTACGATTAATATCGGTCTGTTACTTTTCGATGAAGCTACCTTGATATTGAAGTGAGCTGACCGACAAAGACCAAGGAAGTCTTGGTCGTCTCCCCTTTTTTGCTGGTGAGCAGTGACACATTCACTTGGCTAGTTTATATCGAAAGCCTCAGCTCAAATAGACACACACACCATTCTTTTTCTTTAGAGAGAGATCTAGCCATGGCAAACTTAGAGGCTGGAACAAGTAGTGATGTTGCACGAACATCAGGAGGTGTGTACCAAGTGTTCCTGAGTTTTAGAGGACCAGACACTCGGCATGGATTTACAGATTTCCTCTATCACAACTTGGTAGATGTTGGAGTCCGTGTATTCAGGGACGACGATGAACTCCGCGTTGGTGAAGTGATTGGTAAGAATTTGCTAAGTGCTATCAACAACTCCATAATCTACATACCCATCTTCTCTCGGACTTATGCTTCCAGTAAATGGTGTCTTTGGGAGCTTGCACATATAGTGGACACTGTGTCTAAATCAGAGGATGAAAAGAGTATCCTTCCCGTTTTTTTCGATGTGGAACCTGATGATGTTAAACTTAAAACGCCAATATATATTAAAGCTTTATCAGAGCACGAGAAGAAGTTTCACAACGAAGTCGAGGCATGGAGAGTGGCTCTTGCAAAGGTAGGTGGAATCAAGGGATGGAACGTGAAATCAAGGTAAAAATCCTTTAAGACCCCTACTTCTGTTTTTTTTTTTTTTTTTTTAAGAAGATGGTAGGTTGCCCTGTCAAATGATTTCTTTTATTCTTTTTGTTGATGGAAAATACTGAAAACTAACTCCAATTGCTGCTCTCCTTCAACTGTACATGGACCCTGTATTTTTCCTTTTAACCATTTTTTCCTCTTCACTGTCTCCTAAGGCTAGCAAATATTCAAGAGCACCCTTTCACATTTATTGTTTGGGATGAATACCAAAATCAACGACAGATTTTGCATCCATATTGATCTGCCTCGAGCTCTGCAGAGCTCGCTGGAGGTCTTAATCGAGGCCGGGCACCACGCTGGTATGAGCATCAGACAAGTAGACAGCGGTCGTGAATAGGCGGTTGAAGGTCGAGTGTCACGGATTGAGAAAAGTGCTGAGGGTAATCTTGATAAGAAAATGGCAATTGAATTAATAAGTTATGGCGACAAATGCAATTTGAAAAACATTTGAAAATTGGGAAGTCAATTTGTAATATGACGAAATGTTGAGATAGATAGAAGCTGACATGTGTGGAAAATGGTTTTTGCAATTTCTCCTTAGCATTATCCTTTCGACCTTTCTTCAGGGTTGTCTTAACTCTTAGGCAAACTATGGATGAGTTGGGGCGCAACATGACAGTGACATAGCCCCACATGACATTTCTGTCTTGTTTTGGGACTCATCGAATGGCATTTACATTAACAATTTAATATGCTTATCATCATTCATCAATAACACTTTATATCGCATAATTTGGCTATCAATCAATGAATTTAGAATTAACACCTAGTTTGCATTCGGGGGTGCCCATTAGCTTCTCCAATGCAAATGAGCTGTTTTTGCATAATTACTGGCAATCTCTTATGGTGTTGGGTTATGTAGTCAATATGACCAATGTGCCGCTGAGAATTTTAGAGTTTTGTTTTTGACCTGAAGATGGAGTTGTCGGAAAGCAAACTGACAGGCCTCTCTATTATGTTTCATATTAATAAGGAAGTTTAAGAAGAATTCCGAAACTATATCTTATCTTAGTTAAGGTGCAAGCCAAAGCCCAAGTAGATGGTCCAAACTTTGGAATGTATGTACTTGATGGTCTGGAAAATCAAGCCTGTGTTATATGCTGCCAATCTACACACATATCTTCATTCCTTAACCACCAAGTTAACCTCATGGGAGTCAGGCCTCTCGATATTCTATTTTGAACCATTAGTGTGACACAGCTCTTTAAATGCCATTATACTTGACATAATCAAATCCATAAAAGACATACATGCATAAGTTAAGCCAATACGGATGTTTTGTGCTCTCTCTTTTTTTTTTTTTCCTTTTTTTGTTGGGGGGGGGGAGGGGATAAGATAATATTTTCCTCAACAAACTGTAGTGTCTAATGGATGACGTTGCCATTTGGTAACTTTTGTCCGTGTAAGCCATTGCTATTGTCTTCAGAAATTTCTATAATCAATAACGCACATATCAAGTGAATTCTACTAAATTAGCATGTATTGATTGTTCAATGTCATTATGTATCTGTCCAATGTGCTTCAATCTTTTTCATGTTAAAATGTTGACAATCCCATGTGTAATGCATGGGTATAAAATCAATCTTGTCAACTAATGAAAGTGCTTTTGTACATGGCAGCCAAGCAGAGATTGTCAAATTGATCGTTGAAAAAGTATTGGAGAAGCTGAAGATAAAACAAAAATTGGTGACTGAAAATTTAGTTGGACTTGATGATCGAATAAAATACTTGATAGAGTTATTAGATGTCAACTCTTATGATGTGCGGCTCATTGCAATTTATGGAATGGGTGGAATTGGTAAAACAACTATTGCTAAGGTCATCTTCAATCAATTATCTTCCCACTTTGGAAAATGTTGTAGCTTTCTTGAGAATGTTCGAGAAAGCTTGTTGACCAAGGAGGCCATGGTCGAGTTGCAAAAGAAATTACTGTCTGACATTGTTGGTTCCAGATCTGTAGAACAAATCAAGGATAGTGAAGAGGGAATGTTGAGGATTGGAGTCACACTCAGCACGAAGAAAGTCCTTGTGGTTTTGGATGATATCGATAATAAAGAGCACATTAAGAAACTAATAGGAAATTCTACATTACATTCAGGATCTAGGATAATTATTACATCGAGAAACATAGCTGTTATGCATGTTGAGGAATTTGAAGGTAAAATTCTCGACTATGAGATGCTAAAGATGGATAATGGTCCTGCACTTGAGCTTTTTTATCAACATGCCTTTCATGGAGACTTTCCTTTGGATGGTTATCATAGACTTTCAAGACAAATTGTCTCAAGCACGGGAGGGCTCCCCTTGGCTATTGAAGTGATGGGTTCATTGCTTCATGGGAAAGACCAAGAAATTTGGGAAGAGACATTGGAAAAGTTAAAGAAAGTACCTGAGAAAAAGATTCTGGATAAGTTGAGAATTAGCTATGATGACCTAGACGAACATCATAAACAAATGTTTCTCGATATAGCATGCTTCCTTTTCAATGAGAATAAGACCGATGCAATGTACATGTGGACCAATTGTCAATTTTATCCCAAAGGAGGAATTAAAGTCCTTATCGATAGGTGCTTGGTAAAGATATTGGATAATGATATGTTCTGGATGCATGATCAACTTATATCATTGGGAAGGCAAATTGTCCATGAAGAAAGTCCAAATGACCCTGATAAGCGGAGTAGGTTGTGGAATGCAGAAGAAGCCCTTCAAATCATGGCCACTAAAGAGGTTAGTAAGGACGCGTTTGGTAATATTTATGTTCCAACGAACAATTTTTGAACAAATATATATATATATTTTCTTGTTTCTTTCCCGAGAATAATTTCGAGTATAAGAACGCGCTTAATAACTATAAAAAAATTATACTCCAGGAATAGAAATGCATTTTGTAAATTTCTATAATTTTGTAGTTTCTTTTAATTTTTCAGTATTTTTATTATTATTTTCATTTTTTTTCATTTTTTTCCTTCTTTCTCCTTTGTGGCCGGTTGCCGGCCACAGTGGCGGCCGACAATCGACTGGGTGAGGTCCGATGAGCTTGCTGGAGCCTCGTCAAGCCACCAGCAAGGCTCAACCTCGCCCAAGCGGCACGAGGTCAACCTCACCAAATCTAGGCGAGCTCGTGCTCACCCAGCCACGGCGAGGCTCGGTGTTACCAGGGGTCGGTGACGCTCTGGCGAGGTCGCTGGCCAAAAGGAAGAAGAAGGAAAGAAAAGAGAAGAAGAAAAAAGAGAAGAAAAAAGAAGAGAGAGAAAAATTATTTCTCAGAATTGTTCCAAGGAACAAGAAGTAATTTTTTTCTATTTCTTGTTTCTGTTTCAATTCTATTCTCGGGAACAAAAAAAAAATAGATTTTTTGCTTCTGGGAATAAAAGTTTTACCAAACACGTTTCTGTTATTTTTTTGTTCCCCATAACAAAAGAACAAAAAATTTTGTTTCAAGGAACATAAACACTTTTTAACAAACAAGGCCTAAGAATTCCCTTTTTGTTTAGGACCTTTATCATTTTTTCCTACCCATTCGAGTTTTAAAACATAGAGGTTGGAAGTTGACAAACTTCTTCACATCATTGCAAAATTTTGCTTGCAGAGGAAGGACAAGGTTCAAGGGCTTGAGATCCATCAACCATTTGAGATTACAAATGAAGAATTTGAAGGGCTACCAAAACTAAGATTCCTCAATTTACACAAAGGAACTTTTGCTGGGGACTTCACAAGGTGTCGTTCAAAATTGAGATGGTTCTCTTGGCATTGTCCTTTAGAGAAGGATTTTAGGGCTGATAATTTTTATTTGGACCAACTTGTTATTTGTAAACTTCACCGAATTGACTTCAAGGATGATTCAAAAGCATGGGACTTGATCAAGGTAAATTACATGTTTTAAAATCTTGTTCGATAGCTCCCTTGTGTATAATGCAATGGTTCTTACACTTGACATGTCATCCATTTTTACAGAGAGCACATAATTTGAAAGTTTTATCTATTACTTTCTGTGGTGGCATAACGACAATCCCAAACATCTCTAGATGCTTGGCTTTAGAGAGATTGATTCTTGCTAAATGCTTCGGTCTAAAGAGAATTGAAAGCTTCATTGGAGATCTACAATCGTTGATTGAGTTAGAGATCAAACAATGCAATATTACAGATTTGCCGAAAGAAGTGGGGGCACTAGTGAAGCTTAAGCATTTCTCATTATTTGGATGTCAAAGTTTGAGAAAACTTCCAGACTCAATTGGGAATTTGACCTCATTGACGAAGTTAGACTTATCAGGTACGAGCATTGCCAAATTTCCAAATTGCATTGGAAACTTAAAATCCAAATATTTGTAGTTTGAAATTTGATAATTTTTCTTCTGACAGGGACGATAGTAAGAGAACTCCCCAACTCCATCGGAAAGTTAAAATCATTACGTGTCTTTCATTTTTTACCAATAAATGGACGTGATTATAGGGAAGCTCATAGGGAAGCTCATGATTGGCAATTACCTAGTAGTTTTGGTTTATTAAATCTTGAAGAGCTGAATCTCTCCGGGCATTATAAATTGACAGGTGAAATTCCGATAGGAATTGGAGAATCGTTATCTTTAAGAATCCTAAATTTAATGGGCACCCGTATTAGCAGAATTCCAAGGACAATAAACATGCTTCATCACCTCCAAACACTAAACTTAACAGAATGTCATAAAATTCAAGAGTTGCCGGAGCTTCCCGCAAGTTTGACTACTCTACTTCTTGAATCTTACTCATTGCTCTCAGTCCCCAAACTGTCAAACCTTACCAATTTGGTTGAACTGCAACTGAGTAAAGGCTATTTGATGAGAAATGAATCAAATAAAATCTCAGGATGCAACATACGGGGGGTTGGGAGGTTATTTAGACTACAAAAGTTGGCTATAATACTGCCAAATGTCCCTGCACCTCCAGAGTTGGTTTTTATTTCTCATCTAGAAGAGCTTACTTTGGCTCGCCTAGACCTAGAATCCTTCGTGCATCTTCCATCCTCTCTGCGGAGATTGAATTTGGAATTCTTTAACATTAGGTGGGCAGAGTTACTTCCCTCTCGCTTGAGATTGGGAAATTTGTCAACTTTAGAGTTTTGTGATGTTGAAGTAGAAGACATTCCACTCAATGGACTTCCACAACTAGAGAACTTAACTATTAAACGTTGTGAATTGCTTCAGAGATTATCTTTGGAATTAAGGGAGCTACAAGAAGTGCACGTGTCATCTTGTCCAGAGCTAGCTGAGATACAATTTGTGGGTCTTTCGAGATCATTGAGATCCTTCACTGTTATATATTGCATATCTTTGAGAAGACTGGGTGGGTTATCATACTTGAAGAACCTTAAAATTTTGACAATCAATTGGTGCATCGTACTTTCTAATGTTGAGGGCCTTCACGAGCTAAAGTCTCTGAATTTCTTGGAGGTGACACAATGCCCCTCATTGAGAAGGTCAAATAGATTGAATGCTTCTACAAACATTCCAACTCATTGCCACATCAAAATTAAGGATTGTGATGACTTTATCAAAGATTTTACTTTCGGCTACTCTAGAAGCTCTTTGAAGCGTCATAGGGAGAAAAACTTCCTAGATGCATCACATCTCAAGTCCAAGTTTGCTAAGGTGCGACATCTTCTTCATCAATTTATAGTATATGTGTATTGACACCTAAATTTTGGCGACCCGTTTAATCAATCATTAATTATATAGAAAATTATGGATTAATTTTTAACCCTAGCAAAATAATTTTCATTAAATTGCATGATGTATAGACATTAAGAGCATTTACATTAATAGTTATATAATTTTTAAATAAAAATTATAAAGGAAAGAAAGAGAGAAAAAATTAATTAAAGAAATTATTTAAAAAATAGAAAAAGAAAAGAAAATGGGAAAAGCTAGACCGGGACGGGGGCAGGCCGGCCCGGCCTCTTTCTCTTTCCTTTCCTTTCTCTTTCTATTCGCCTGGGCCGGCCCACTTTTTCTTCCTTTTCTCAAGACCGGCCCAGCCTTCTTCCTCTCCCTCTCTTTCGCTCACGCGTTCTGTAGACCAGAGAACGACGTACGCGAACGAAAGGACGGTGAGACAAGGGAAAGCGGAAGAGGTCGCGCGAGACGTCTGGTGGGGTGCCAGGCCGGCAATCGCAGCTGGCAAGGCAAGATGCCACGCGGACCAGCCGATGCTTAAAAGGGACAGACGGGGCGTGTGTAGAAAGGGGGATCTTTTTTTTAGGGGGGGTTGTTGGGTCTGGAGAGTGACATTGGACACTGAGAGAAGGAGGCCGTGAGCGAGAGGGTGAGGCCGAGAGTGAATGAGTGTCTTCCGGCGACGGACACGCTTGAGTCCCGGCCGGCGACCCCGTCGACGTTCCCCTCTTCCTCGCGTTGAGCACACGGTACGACCCGATCGTTTTTTTTTTTTTCCTTATTTGGAGTCGACTTCCCGAGGATCCCGGCCCCGAGACGTCGCAAGGCTGGTGGCCTTAGTTCGATTTGTCTTGAACTCGCTTGCCGTCTCCGAGCCGAATAGGGATTTTCGCGGACAAAACTCATTCCCTTGCACCACTGTTGTCTGGCCCCGTTTTGGCACAATCACGAGACTCTTGCTATTTCTAGTCAATATGCGTGTTGGGTTTGAACGAGCCATTATCTGTTGATTTCGAGCCTTATTTGTCGATTCCCTTTGAATCCTTGGTGTGAGTTCTAGTTCAGGAACGGTCTGTACGGTTTCCTCAATCTTTACTCGCAAAATGTTTGTTAAAATGCCCAGCATTTGGATGTAGTGATGTTTAGCAATAATCGTCTTCTTGAACTTTGACATAGTTGCGCAATAGCCTGCAAATTTTGTGAAGTTATGGATTATGGCTGAGCATGGCCTTAAGGTAGAATCTGGAATTGGAGAACCGGACTGGTGGAAATCTGTTCGATTCTAGGTTCCAAAGTACGTAGGGTAAGTTCTATGTTCCAAAATTGGAGAATATGTTTTGACAGGTAGGTTCTAGGTTTTAGGTTGATGGAACCTAGAAATTGTAATTTAGAATTTGGAATAAGTTTTTGTGTTTTGCTTTATCTATGTCTTCACTTAGTCTTGAGGTATTCTATGGTATTTGATGATGAGTGTATAATTTAAAATCACTAATCCGAGTTTTCATTTTAGTACTAAGACTTTTATTCATTAATGTTTTCATATTTTTCATGTGTTTAAATATAAGTTATGGTCAGTCATGTGTAGTGGTAAGTAGTGGTTATTTAATGTGATAATTAATTGCAATCTTTTATTTAATAATAAAAGTAGAATATGGGTGGACTTTGGAACCTATAACAAGATAGATTGTAGGTTCCAAAATATGTAAAGTAGGTTCTAGGTTCCAGAAAATCATGAACCTATATTTATAGGTAAGTTCCAGGTTCCACTAAGAAACCTAAAACCGCTCATCCTATTATGGATACCCCATCATTGCCCCACCCAAAAATTAAAAAAAAAAATTGATTTATATTGCATCAATTAATTTTTCAATCTACATAACCATTAAGTTGGGGTGGCAAAATGGGTCCATGATCCACTTTTTGAGTCATATTTATTATTAATGAGCTATATGTGGATTATAAAGATATAAAGGTCCAGTTAAAATGGATCCAAAAGGTTTTAAGCTAAATTTATATGGGTTGAAAATGGGTTAGAACCGAAAATGGGTTAGACATTCTAACCCATTTTCAACCCATTTTCGACTTAGGTGGGTAACCTAAAAAACAAATTGCAAGAGACTATTTCATGTGTCGGGCAGTTTATGAAATTTTACTTATTTTGCCACCTTGCAAGATATAAAGTAATCTTGGGAGAGACACTTGGCAAGACCCAAATAAAGCCTTATTTTGAGTACTTAGAGGCGGTAGTTTATGTGTATCAATGGGAATTAGTCAATCCAAATGCTAGCACTATAATATTCATAGAATACGTTTTCTATTGATGCCGTTATGAAGTAATTATAGCAATATATGATGTTTAATTTGAATGTACATCACATACTAATTTAAAGTTTAAAATTACTTAATAAAAGAAAATTCAAATAAGTATTATTCATGTTCGACTAGACATTTGAGTGTTTAATCCTAAATCTTTCTCTCACTAATTAATGATATCTGTGTCGTACTGTAGTTGGGCAAATATGCAATAAGATTTAAAAATATATCCAATCGGTCCTTTGGCTTTCTCATTGAACTTTTTACATTGCAGATTTCCTTCACCATCAGATTCCACCTAGGAGTAAAGAAGTCCGGTGATGGGTTTGGGTTTGTTGGTGGAGTAAAAAGGGAAAAAGAAAATGTCACTTCTGATTCAGTGACATATGAAGGATTGGTTGCTGATGTGAAAAATTTTTGCTTTCGTTTAAAGAGAATTTGGTACGAGACTCCTTGTGTATACAGTGATTTGCCCATAGAGATCAAAAGTGATGAGCAAGTGAAGGGACTGGTTCAACTAGCATCTACAAGAGAATTGATTAATTTGTACGTCGAGGGTGGAGTTGATAGTGAGTGGAAGGGAGAATACGATGAAAAGATGATGGAGATGTTAAGAGAGGAATGGAGAATGAAGAGTGATGTGAACTCCGATGACGATGAGGCTGAGTGGGACGTTTCACATCTTGATGAAGACTTAGACTCTGCATCTACAAGTGAAAGCGGAACTCATGGCACCTTCTCTGATGATGATTTCCAGTCAGAGCTAGGCAGTATTGAATGTTTTGAGGCCACATAATCAATTATAAGAAAAGATCTGAACAGTGTTTAACTTCGTAGACAACCTAGATATGAGGAGAGTGCTGGAGATGCGATTGTTGAATGTAGATGTGTAGATGGATGATTGGGGGCAGCTAAGAAAGTGTTGGGTATGGAGATCCACAAAGAGACGGTGGTTGTTGTGAGTGGCTTGTGAGAGTTAAGTCAAGAAAGCGCATCGAAGTGCATCAATATTCTGTTGGTCAAATCTATAGGTAGAAGTACCTCATTTGTTGCATGTTATAAAATCAAGGGATATGTACTGTAGAAGTCCTAAAACTTGTGCAGAAAGTGCAATTTAGTCCTAAAACTTACAAAGAGTTCAATCAAGTCCTAAAACTTGTCCAGAAAGTGCAATTGAGTCCTAAAACTTACAAATAGTTCAATCGAGTCCTAAAACTTGTCCAGAAAGTGCAATTGAGTCCTAAAGTTAACACCGTTAAGAAAGTTAACGGAAATTGCTGACGTGGCGCTGACGTCATATTTTAAATGATTTTTTTAATTTTTCAATGGCTTTTTAAAATTATTTTTTATTCAAAATCTTTAAAAATTAGATTAAAAAATAAAAAGGAAAATCTAAATTTATTTAAAAAAAGAAAAATCTTAATTTGTTTAGAAAAATAAAATTATTCAAAAAAAAAAAGGGCGTGGACTTCCGCCGCCGCCCTCGCCGGAGGGGCCGGCGGCCGTCGCCGCCCCGGGCGGGTGGCCGGCCCTCACCGGGGCCGGCGGCCGTCGCCGGCCACTGGCGAGGCCTCGTCGGCCCTCGCTCGGGGCCGGCGAGGCTCGCGGATCTCGGCGAGGCTCGCCCAGATCGGCGAGCCTCGCCGGCCCCGAGCGAGGGCCGACGAGGCCGCGCCCGGGGGCGGCGACGGTCGCCGTCCCTCGCCCGGGCCGAGCGACCGTCGCCCGCCCGGGCGAGGCCTCGTCGACCCTCGCTCGGGGCCGACGAGGCTCCCCCAGATCCGGGGCCGACCCCGTCGGCCCTCGCCGGGCCGACGAGGCTCCCCAGTCCGGCGGAGCCTCGTCGGCCCCGAGCGAGGGCCGACGAGGCCTCGCCTGTGGCGGGCGACGGTCGCTCGGCCCGGGCGAGGGACGGCGACCGTCGCCCGCCGCTGGGCGCGGCCTCGTCGGCCTCGCTCGGGCCGGCGAGGCTCACCAGATCTCGGCGAGGCTCGCTTAAATCTGGCGAGCCTCACTGGCCCCGAGCGAGGGCTGACGAGGCCGCGCCCGGTGGCCGGCGACGGCCGCCGGCCCCTCCGCGAGGGCGGCGGCGGAAGTCCACCGCCCTTTTTTTTTTTTGAATAATTTTTTTAAATAAATTAAGATTTTTCTTTTTAAAATAAATTTAGATTTTCCTTTTTATTTTTTAATCTAATTTTTAAAGATTTTGAATAAAAAAATTTTAAAAAGCCATTAAAAAATTTAAAAAAATCATTTAAAATATGACGTCGGCACGCACGTCGCAATTTCCGTTAACTTTCTTAACGGTGTTAACTTTAGGACTCAATTGCACTTTATGGACAAGTTTTAGGACTCGATTGAACTATTTGTAAGTTTTAGGACTCAATTGCACTTTCTGGACAAGTTTTAGGACTTGATTGAACTCTTTGTAAGTTTTAGGACTCAATTGCACTTTCTGCACAAGTTTTAGGACTTCTACAGTACATATCCCTTTAATCAACGAGGTTGTCACGATGCACTGGTCTAGAGGTGGAGCATTTAATCTGTGCTTCACATGTTGTACTATTGAGTGTGGATATAATAATGAGCCTGGTCTTTCATATATTATTGGAAGAATGTATATGACTAATCCTGGTATGCATTGCGATGCTGTGAAATTGATCTTTCAGGTTTTGTTGGTGACAACATTGGGTTATGTTTTAAAGAAGATCCGAGTGTGTGAGACTTTTCGAGTGTAATTGAAGTCTTAAAAACACTTGAGAGTTGTGTATTTTGAGTGATTATAGTCCCCTCTTGTTGATTTTAGTGGAACATCCTGTTGATATCTCCCTGTGAAGTAGATATGCCTGGTCAAATAACATAAATCCTCAATGTCAAGTTTATTTTCTGCTTTTACTTCTCACTTGATTGTTTGCACTTGTTTAATGCTTCCACCTTTTCGGCTAACATTAGCTTTTAAATGGATTTTCCATTTAAGAATAACTGTTTATTTAAATTTAGTCAAACGGCACATTAGTTTATAAAAAAAAAAATCAAATATAACAAGATAATGACAGTTGCCTTTCATCGGTCCTAGCTCGTTAATTTTATCTGGTGCATTGAAGCCAATCACAACGCCACTTTTACTGCCCACCCAACTAAGTAAATTGACGGGACTAGAAAAATTTTCTGACTAATTGTAATAAGTTGGTTTAGCAAGTTTGAATAGGCAGAGTGAAGACATTCATAAAAGC
This sequence comes from Eucalyptus polyanthemos subsp. polyanthemos, assembly GCA_017140185.1. Lineage (NCBI taxonomy): Eukaryota > Viridiplantae > Streptophyta > Magnoliopsida > Myrtales > Myrtaceae > Eucalyptus > Eucalyptus polyanthemos. Next base: position 53,771,143 of record CM029459.1, read on the forward strand.
AACATAAGTAGAGACAAAAGCTCAATAATCCCACCTTCAGTTTTGGCCCTATCCCTTCACTTAAAATGATCCCCTCGCCCTAGTTACGGGAGCACATCAGTGGTGCCTCAACATTGCACCTGCCCAAGACAAGCTGCTAAACCTTGAACCTGCAAGTCCCAACCCATGTTTGTGGTGACTATGCAGACTCATTTTATACGAGATGATATATGACTAAACTTAAACATCTTAATGACTTTTTTTTTTAATGATCGGCATGAGCCTCTCGATGTAATATGTTGATGTGATAGAATATGTGTAAACAATACTAAACACCTCACTTGAATCCATTTCTCTCCCTCTTGGAGGGAGGAGAAAAATTAAACACCTCTCTCTCTCTCTCAAGGATCAGAAATCTCTCAACCCCTTTCTGTGTGAACCTCTTGCGTTTCAGCAACTCCTCCATTTATTGTGTAATCCTTCTTTTTTATTCCAACCATTAGAGCAACTTTGGTCCATTTCTACACTACATATTCTTTTAGTCCATTGTTTGTCATCACTTCCTCTTCCAATTAAACTCTAAATTTTTTTCTTCTATCTTCGTATAAGTTTTTGGTAGATCTCAATCTACTTGACAAAAGGAATTCTTGTGTTGTTTAATCCATAGATGTGGAATTGGGATTAGTTCAATCGCCCGGACTTGAGATTAATTTGAAGTTATACTATTAAAACATAACACAAAGGAATTATACACCATTTGCTAATAATTTTGGTGAGAATTTATGAAATCACAACCAACTGTTTTAAAAGCTTAAATTCTTAGTTAAATGCATAATTTAAACATCAAGTAAAGCATTTATACAGCATTTTATACCAATCATGGGTCCTAGGATTTAATTCCTAACCAAGCTAAGAAAATAGCAATTCATGCATCACTAGGGCATAATTGGAATAAAGAAAATATGCAAATAGCAATCCAACATTTGCTTACAATGATTTATATACAACCTCTTTCTTTGTTTTCTTTTAAAGATTTTCACATATCTTAAGGAAAAACCACTCAAAGGCTATTTTTAAGCATTTTCTGATTTCTTCGGAAAAAAATTTCCGGGATTTTTAAAATTCTTTTAAAAATATATTATTTTATTTTGAAAAAAAAAAGGGGATCCAGGTCGGGTCTCCGCATCTGGTCCAGTCCGAGACTGACCCGGACTCGCCAGCCGAGGTCTCAGGACTCGGGCCCTCGACCGGGATGGGCTCAGCAAGTTGGGCCCAGTTCGGCCTGAAGAAAAGTATTAAAAGGCAAGCAGAAGTAGCCCAATCCGAGAACATGAACATTCCAAACCAGAATTAAACTAATTCAGCCCAAGCGTCATCTCTTATCCTAGGCCCACTACGCCTAGTCCCAATGAGCCTAACAAAAGCCAGTTCATTAAATCCACACAAACCTCCCCAAGCCCACCTCATTCCCTATTTTGAACAAAAGCCAGTTCATTAAAAACCTACACAAGCCCAGCATGCCGTTCTTGGTTTTGCTTGCTCGGGGATGACCAGAGACGAGCAGCCTTGAGCTGGTTCGTCCCCCACCGCACCCGGTGGCTATACCGGCGCCGCCGCTCCGTCGATCGCTCACGCCGACCCGTGCGACCAACTCGCCACCCCCTTCTGTGATTAGCCGCAAAGTCGTTGATTCTCAAAGAACGACTAAGCGCTATCGAAGCAACACGCATAGGAGTATGCCAAAGAAACGACCATGACAGACCCGATCAACGAGATAAGGTCTCGCCCAGCACAAACTCAGTAACTGAAGATCAAAATAATGCTACGTGAGCTTCGGGTAAGGCAAAAACAACGGCTATTCTTACGGAACCGTCTCGAGGACATTTTATCGAACACTTAATATACGCAAACTGCGGGCCAAGGAGCGAGGACGACCGAGCCCGAGTCCGACCTCGAGCCGGGATCCGAATGAATTACATACCAGTCCCCCCAAACCGCAGTGCGCACACAAATAAGGTCAGAACTCGCGCGAACCGGACAACGTCAGCCTGGTTCGGCGAGCCCAAAACAGCGCACAAAAAGGGGTACGAGCGTTCGGATGAAGGAGCCCTACCCGGCTCAGCGGCGTCGGACGGTGGGCGAGCTCGATAGATCGGGCTACGCTCGTCCGCCTTGCGCGTCTCCGAGCAAGGATCCTCAGGAAATCGACGCCCGAAAGAAAGGCGAACGAAACCGAACAAAAACCTACCGTGAGCTCGGCTCAGGGAGAGGGGTAACGTCGGCGGGTCGTCTGCCGGGTTTCGCGTGTGTTTGTCGACGGAGAGCCCTCGCTCACTCTCAGTCCCTCACTCGGCTCTCTCCGCTTACGGTCTGCCTCTCGCTCGGATCTCTCCTTTCTCCTCCCCTTCTCATCAATCTCTCCCCGAGCCTATTTATAGGCCGAGGAGGCTGGTCGGCGGTGGTTCTTCGACCGCCGGTCTTCGGGGCGCCGACTGGCCTCCCTTGGCCTAACCGGCGTCCCATCCGCCTGTCACCTCCGTCGCGTCCGCCTGCTCTGGCGTTCGCCTTCTCCGCTCCTCTGTCCTCGGTTGCGTGAGGCTCTTCTTCTTTCTTTCTTTCTTTAATATTAATCTCTATTTGTCGGAAATAAATCAAAATAAAGGAAAATAAAATAAAATTTAGTCAATGCAGATAATATAAATACCTAAGTGATATGAAAATTTTTTGTTAAGGTGAAATTGATCCCTAATTTTCTAAACTTTAAATATTTAATCAAAATTTAAGTATCAACAGTACTTTGACTTCACAAGTCCATTTTGGCTTCTGTGGTCATTTCTTCCTACCTCAGCCAGCACATCCCACAAATGACTAGAGCAATTTGGAAGACCATTGGCTTAAAAATTACTTCGTTATCTTGAGTTGCTATGTAATAATTGTCCAATCTTGCCTCTAGACATCCAAAATCCACAATTTATACCCATAGTAGCCTCGTCTTGACTCACCACTTAATTCCGATGTCCACCACTTGACATCTTGAATTTATGTCTAGCTATATTAGTGAGCCACGTAGGAATTTAATATTTCGATAATCGAATTAAGTGAGCGAATTAGGGACGAAGGCAGTAGCATATGCCTTGTCCGGTGTTTGTATGTGCCTAAAGTTGTACCTTAGGACATAACTTGTGTGTGTGTGTGTCCGGTCCCTATTATTATTTTTGCATGGGATTTAATTTTTATAATTGCCCTAAATTATGTTGCCGCCCCTATAGCCCAATGGAAATGCTAGAAATTGATTCAAATTTGCTAAAGAGGCTAAGGATAACTTGATCATGAGCTGCCTCCCTCTTGATCCAATTAGAGTTCATGCAAGAAGTGTATTGAGGAAGACAGCTTCCTTTTCTCTCCCTTGATCGGCCAACTCTCTTCTCTCTCTCTCTCTCTCTCTCTCTCTCTCCCTCTCTCCCGCTCTCATTTCATTTCTCTCATCTCACTCTCTCCCTCTCTTTCGTGCGAGCTCTCTTCCCCTCTCCCTCACCGAACATCTCTCTCATTTTTCTTCCATTTTCCTCTAAGATTCAAGGTCTTCTTTAAGGAAAGAAAGTCTGGAGCTCAAGATAAGCAAAGGCAAGGAGGAGTGACTTTCTTCTACTCTTCTTGATCATTTTTAGGCTCGGTTTTTGCTAGAATAGTAGATGTAGAGAATGTGAAATGATAGCTTAATTATGCTGTCATTCCGAGATTTTGTGGAAGCCAAGCATCGCATGTCATTTCCGTGGTCTAAATAGTCTTGCATGTGAGTTTCGTGTGATCGTTTGGCCCTCACGTACGAAGTGGTTGATTATAAATGGAGATGGATATTGCATGTGGCTTAGGACTTCTGGTTTTGATGTGTTTTGAGCAAATGGACTCGTGTGGTGCAAGTTTTACATGAGTTCGTGTACTGTGGTTTGGATTTCTAGAACTGAAATTGCTGGACCTTATCTCTTTGTTAATTCTGTGGAGCTTGCTGTGATTTGATTTTGACGAGACTTTCTACATGAAAGTTGTGCAAGGCATCTTGATGTAAAACATACTTTAATTTTAGATTTTTTTTTGAGGTGATATGGTTGGTACGAAAGCCTAGTCATTTATTGGGTATGATCTGCCCAGTGCAGTAAGAACAGTAACCCAATTGTCTTTCTGATTTTTTTTTTTTTAATTTTCCCTTTTGATTTTGAACTTGTTTTCTCATAAAAGTTGTAGAGGACATTTTGATTTATAACATATCCATATTTCAAAATTTTTTCACACATTTAGGGCTATTAGATGATTATATCTTTAAGATCAGTTGCTCTATTCCAGTGAACCAGATTCTTCTTTATATTGTGCAGTTTACTGCTCTTTATACAAATTGTTTTGGACTTAGTTTCCTCATGAAAATTGTTTGTTGGTCTTCTCTATAACATATTAGAATTTTAGAAAATTTCGAGTTCATTTACTATGGATTTAGCTTTGATTCCTTTGACTATGCAAATCTGTTTGTTTCTGCCTTTGATCCAAATTGCATTAAATTCTTTAGGAATGTGATGGAATCTTGCTTGTTGACCTACTGATGACAGTAACGGCATTTGATAGACTTTCAAATGGTGTATTTTGATTGCCATGTGGTACCATTTACTTGTAGAAATTGGGTTTAAAACATAAGAGGACAGAATCTGGAATTTTGGATTATATGTGGTTGAGTGTACCATGAAGGTAGTGAATTATGCGTGGTGGCATACTGCCCATCCTAGTGTCACGTGTGCTGAATAGGATGCAATTTATAATGTGCAAATGCTATGTCACTACATGAGTGCACTATGCCTGCGATGCATGAGATGGATTATGATATATGATGCCCAAGGTTGGCAAACCTTGGATGCCCGATGATGGCCTGGAGTGAATGTCGAAGGTGAATGCGTTAGCTAACAACCAAGATGCCCTGGTTGTAGTAGGGATATACGGGCTGGTGACAAACCCCGGAAGTCTTGACGATCAACTCAAAAACTCAACAATGGCCCAAAGTGGATGTTGGAAGTGAATGCCTTACCTAACAACCAAGATGCCCTGGAGTAGGGACGCTTGCAGTATGGAACCATGAATGCCTGGTTAGTGAACCAGAGGTCACTGCATGAGCCACCTACATGGACTGGTTGAGCAGTGAAATAGGGATGGACCCCAATGATATTGTGCATGATAAATGTGAAGTGTGATGCACCCATTGCATGGTAGTGTGACCCATGTGATTGTATGTGACACATGTTGCATTAATGCATGTTGGCACTACTCTTGTGATTGGAAATGGTCTATGATCTGTCGTGTGCTCATACTTGGGTGCTTACTTGCTTGGATATTAGTTGTGTCCTAGGAATCGAGTGTCAATTAGATCAAGTGGTTTTATGATCTTGTTGTTTTTCTTGCTGAGTGTCATCTCACTTTTTGTTTTTTTCAGATAGCTATGTCTTCACTCCCAGCATCCCCCTTCTCTTTGTTATGGAGCACCCATTGTGCTAGAGGGCAGGCATCAAATTCACAAACCCAGACTTTCTGGGCACGATGTTTGTTCGATACACGACTGTCTTGCTAGTGGACACAGGATAGCTTGATCTAATTTCCTACCATTTTGTTGCTATATTTTTGCTAGTGGACGGTCGCCTGTTAGGACCAATTCCATCCCCTGATGCTCCTGGTGTAGCTGGTGATGGAGGGACGTGGGGGATTAGGAGCTGGAGTAGGACGGAGTGCAGAGGGATCGTTCTTGTATTTTGGCACGATCGTAACTTATTGGGGTGCGGGATTATGTAGTCGGGACGGTCGGATGGAGTGATGTATGTACGGACAAGGAGCTTGCTATAGCAGGGTCTAGGGAAACTGGAACTTTTTTTTATTGCTCCCAGCTTAGGTTTTTCCTTTTGATGTATAATCTGCCACCCGACGTACATATAAGTATGGTAAATAATTGAAGCATGATTTCCTTTACTAGTGGTATTCTTAGAGGCACGTGTATAGTTCATGTTATAAATGCTAACCTTTATAAAAGACTTCCGTTTGCGTGATAACCTAAAGTAAATAAAGAACAGGGATTAGTAAGTAGCGGATTGGGACGCCACAGTTCGACCATGGACATAGTGAGCAAGAGGGAGCAACTTCGAATGTCCGATCAAGCTATGGCTAGATATCTAAACTAGACCGAATTTTCCCGAGAAGATTTTTGATGGCCGAAAGCAGGATTTATACTAAATGCAGGTTTTGACCTAATTTTGCACTGATATCAAGCCTGACTTAGTGAGAACTCAGGGAATCGTCAACGAACGTAAGTGTGTGAGTAAAAACTTTGTATCTCTTTGATTTGATTATTCGAGATTTTTTTTAGTATAATTGGAAACTGGAAAACGTTTGAGAATTGTATATTTCGAGTGAATGTAATTTCCGGTTGTTGATTATAATGAAATATCTTGTCGATCTCTTCCTATGGAATAGGGACACTAGATCAAATAATGTAAATCCTCTGTGTCAATTTTTTTTTCTACGATGGTTTCTTGCTTGATTGCGCTTGTTTGACGCTTCCACCATTTTTGAGTAATAAAATCGTATCAGAGTTTTACGTTGTTGATGACAAGCAATGGTTGTCATTTCGCTAATTAGGGAAATGGCCAAAATCAGCTCATTTGAATCAAGTATAGAAAATTTAGAAAAATGACAAGCATTGTATGAACAAAATTTCATCGAAACCAACTTCTTCAACGAATGTATAGCATAAATCTTAGGCATCTTGTTCACTCTTGAATACCAATCCAACTGTCGGTTGCCCCCCCCCCCCCCCCCCCCCAAAAAAAAAAATCTCTCAATGACCTAGAAATTTAAAATTGCCAAAATCAGCTCATTTAAATCAAATTTTGAAAATGTATCAATTGAAAATGAGAGCCAAATTAGAAATATTCTACATAGTTGATCTAGATGATAAAAATGATGTAGTGTTCACTCCTAGTTTTAATCCAACCACAGGAGGATGACTGGATCTTTGGGGTTTTCCATATACCATAATATAAAGTTATTTAAATAATTTTCTACGTCATTTATACTTCCTTGTTTTAATCCATGTGGAATTTCAGATTTACTTTCTTTTTACTATTTCTACGTATCATTCTTCTTGGCAAACCTCTCTTTCTCTTGTAGTGTACATTTCTGCAGACTATTTTCTTTGGTTTTCATTTTCTTCTGAAAGGAAATCTTCTTTTAAAGTTTTGCAGTCTATTTTATTGGAAGTGCTAATAAGTTTATTTCGAAATTTGAAAGCATGAGCCAGGTGCATTTGCTAGGATGAATAGTTGTAGATGCTTTTTCTAGTAGTGTAGGATCAATCATATGAGTAGGACATACTACTTGTTCTTCCGTTTTTTCTATCCATTGCAAACTTTTCCCTCGATTTCTTTTTCTGGGATAAGTGAGCCCAATGACCTAGAAGATACTTCATATGAAATTCTTGTCCGAATTATTTCATTATTTAGCTTTTCTACGTTCAATTTCATCAATCTACTTTTGTTAAACTTAATTTCTATTTCTCAATCTTTATATTTACTAGAAAAAATACCATGCAAATTTTTAAAATATGTTCATTGTGACTCCAACACCTTCAAATTTCCTTTTAAGATCTTCAAAAACCCAAAATTTATATTTGATTGACACATGTCCTCTCCGATTCTGGTCAAAGGTCATACTGAAAAATCCTACTACTTACGTGGACAATAGAAAAGAGAAGTTAATGTGGCGCCGTGAAAACAACGACATTTGAATGGTGGCTAACGTGGACTACAAGGGCGCTGTTTTGCGCTCTCTTAATCTCGGTTGCCAAATCTCCTATCAACCCTCATCCATCAAGCCATCGATATCGGGAATCTGAGGGACATCAAACTAAACATGTCGTGTCCTACTCTTTCCCACTTGTTTTTCGCTGATGATGCCATTTTCTTTTTAGATGGCACAATTAGGGAATGTCATAACCTGGCTAACATACTAAACCAATACTGCCTAGCCATGGGACAAGAAATTAATAGGAATAAGTCAGATATTTTCTTCAGTAAGGATTGCCTTACATGCCTTAAGGAAAACCTGGCTAGAGAAATAAGAATCCATGTGCTTGAAAAAATAGGTAAATACCTAAGCATTCCTTCTGACTGGGGTAGATTCAAAAGAGATATGTTTGACTGGCTTTTGGGTAGAGTGAATAACAAGCTGGAAGGTTGGAAGGAGAATTTTATTTCCAAGGGTGGAAAGGAAATCCTAATTGTCGCGACCTAATTTTTCGGTGCACTACTAAGTCTTTAAACTTAGCTTGAGCTCTCCCAAGCCCATACCAATTCGCAACTTAATGTTGAAACATTTAACATGCAAAATGTTATTAATTAGGAGTCGCCACTAATCGGTTTATGGTAGGTTGATTAGACACCTAAGTAAAACAATGGGAGGATTATTTTACTCTTACGAACCAGAGACTAAGGGTACGAGGACTTGGTTACACTAGATTTCTCTAATGCCCTTTCGAAACTATTTCTTTTTAATTTTTAAAAATGTTTTTTCAGGCAGTTTGGATTTATTTTAACCTAAATCTCTATCATGCAAAAATGTGACCACACGGATGCTCATCCACTATTAAACATTCAAATAAATAAATAAATAAATAAATTGCATCACACAACGCAAATAATCATTTTTTTTGTTGGGTTTTCTTGAAAATTAGAATTCTTTTATAAAAATGCATTTATTAACTAAATGACTTAATCTTATTAATATGCAAATTCTAATTAAATGGGCCTATTATGCAAACTAGTTATTATGCACCTCATGACCTAACTTCACTAATGAACAAATTCTAATTAAATGATCCTATTATGTGAGCTAATTAACATGCACCTAGATTTTTGTATTTTTGTATTTTTTATAGAAGTTTAGAATTTATGAAATCCCTACTTAATCCATCTAAAAAGGGATACTTTTCTAATCTATTCTAGAGATTAATTTCACTTAAACCCTATCCTATCTTAGAAAACTTTTTTTGAAAAATGAAATAATTAAAATGTGTGAACATTATCTAAAAAATTAATTTAGGTCCAACCCTAACTTATTTCTAAAAAATGTAACCCTAAAAATGTAATCCTAAGAAAATTCTAATTTACTAAACCTACAATGTCTGATTTACTAAACCAATATGCTCATGCAGAATTTTGATTTTTTTTTGATGATTTTTAGTTTTTTTAAAAGATAAGTAATTATTAAATAAATATTATATCTAAGCTATCAACAAAATAAATGATTAAAATAATCGAAAAAATAACATGTTGTCTCACAGGTTAAATTAACGATTATCTTAATCCTAATTATCACGACAAAGAGATCAAAGTAATTGAAAATTTGATCCGAAGTCTTCCGGATCAAATTAATAATTATAATGATTTAACAATTAAAATTCTACCAAAAAGCTCAAAAATTAATATAATTAAAAAAATAATTCGATGTCTCTCGGATTAAATTAATAATTGTAATAATTCCGGACAAAATCCTAGCGGATAATGTCTACAATATTCATAAAATGAACAAACATCCAATGTTTCAATTTAAGCCATTACAACTAAACATGATAAATAAATAAAAATAATAATAAACTACCTTGACTTTTTTAAAATAAAAAAAGGGGCTGGAGCGTGGGCATTTGGGCGGTGACAATGCTGGTGCTTAGAGGTGCGGTAGGTGCCACGGACGGGCGGAGGCATGGCTTGCTGAACGGCGAGGGTGCGGGATCGCGGCGGCGCGGGACCAGTGCAGGCGTAGGTGAGGAGCGGACGCACGGTGATGAGCAGCGCGGAGGCAACGCGGGCTGCTGGCGCAGCAACGTCGGGCTCCGAGGTTAGGTGTGGGGGTGACGTGGGTGGCGGCGCTGCGGAGATGAGCTGCTGAGGCGGAAGGGTTCAGTCAAGTGAGTAGCAGTCGGCGGTGGTGTGGGCTACTGAGGTGTAGTGACGGGGGTTGGTGCAGGTTGTTGCAGCGGGCGGTCAAGGTGGAGCCATGAACATGTCGGGTGCTACTCGGGGACAACGAGTGGAGGCTCGGGTTGCGCAAATCGCAGTTGGAGCAAAGGACGTCGGGCACTGAGTCGCGGGCGTCGACGAGCGAGCTAGCAAAGGTGTCGGGTCGCCGCAGCTGCAGCAGGGACGACAAGCGGCGGTTCTGGTGCGGTGGTCGGCAAGGGGAGCGAGCATCGGTGCCGAGTGACGTCCGGTGCGGGGGGTGATTGGCGAATCGCTGGTGAAGCGATAGTGGACAGCGAAGAGAGTGTTGCACGAAGGGAAGAACAGTGCACTGTTCTGTTTTTCTTTTTCTTTTTTTTTTTCTCTCTCAGTTCACGTCACTCACGTCTCTCTCTGTCGTTGCACTCCCTGCCCTCACGTCTCTTCTCTCTCTCTTTTTTTTTTTTTTTTTGATTTTTTGACTTTTCCCTTCTCCGAAGCGTTTTCTTTTGTGTTGCTCTCTCCCTACGAACGAATTCTCTCAATTTTTTCGAATATTCCTCGACAAAAGCCCCCCGGTTACGAAAAAATAAAGCTCTCTTTTATACTGATTCCGAACAGCTGCTTTGTGTGGCATATTTCAAACTTCCATCTTCTGTTGCATTAAATCAATGATGCAAATCGGAGCATGATTTCGCAATCAGCTCGATTTTGTACCGATTCCTTCCATTTTATCAAAATCCTTGCCCTTTGTTCACTTAATTTTTAATTGTTTCTGCATTTATCAAAATCTGAATATCCATCAAAATTTCAAATTTCCATGCATAACCAATCACATCGATTTCCTCCAATTTTTTTTTCATTTTTCCTTTTATTTGTTCAAAATGCAATTTTATTTTTCCAAAATTAGGTGTCAATAGCTGCCCTTCTTTGAAGGTGAGTTCATAGAGGTTGTCTTCAAAGACAAATTGAGACCTAATTTTAATTATGCACATGCACTAAATGACTTTTTGTATTTTGTTTTGTTTTGTTTTTTTTTTTTTTGGAAAATGAACCCTATTTTGAAATGAATTTATATGATGCATGGAAATGCTAATGCAAATGATAAAGGAACTTACCTGGAATTACTTATCTTCGGGGATCGTAGAGTAACTCAAGATAGATTAGGGTTACATGTCCGGGACCCGTACCATTCTACTGTTGCCCATAATAGTAATATGACTTCACAAAGAGACTACTTTCCCAAGACCCGTACCATTCTACGGTTGCCCGGTATGATAGTATTTGGTTGTGTTTAAGACTCGTACCATTCTACGGTCTCCTAAACGGGGATTCATTTTCCAGGGCCCGTACCATTTTACGATCGCCTGAGTAAGTGTCATATAGGACTCGTACCATTCTACGGTCGCCTGAATAGGTTCATTTATGACCCGTACCATTCTACGGTCGCCTGAATAGGTGTCGTCTATGACCCGTACCATTCTATGGTCGCCTGAATGCTGTCTAGGACCCGTACCATTCTACAGTCACCAGATGAATCTGGGAAAATTCTTTGGGGGGAACTCTATCGAGTGCCGGTGCTTGAAAGGGAATACCTGTATAATGACAAGTATTTAAGATATGGATAGAGATATAGTTACTTGGTGACATCTCTGTTCCTTGGGGATGCCTTTCCTGCAAAAAAATAGTTGTAGGAAAAGCAATATGCATTCACAGACATGCATTAATTCAAATGAGATTCATGCATGATTATTTTTATCAATCTTGCATCGCCTAAAAGAATATTCCGATCTGAACACATGAGTGTCATGGATGTGTCAAATGAATGATCTTTTGGTTTGAAAGGACTTTTCTCTCATCCTTATCAAAAGGGTTGTTTCATCCTGACCTTTGACATAGGATTTTGACAATCACTCTATCTTATTGTCATCATGCTAAACAAGGTTTTGTGCAATGTCGTAAGTGGTACGACCTTACCAATCTGAGAGGTATTTAACAGGGACCGTAACGTGGGCCTGATCAACGGCTTAACAAAAGGGACTCTTTGAGTCGAGGTTTTTGAAAGAATGAGTGATATTCTGTAATTATCTCTAGGTTTACATGTCAAGAATCTTGTAAAATGAGAAAGGAATAATCTTGCTCGCACTTCTTCGAGCGATGCTTAAAACATGTGAATCCCAAGGTTAATTCAAGTGCCCTAATCTGAAGAGACTTTGCAAGGGACGTAACGTAGGCTTGGTTCATGGGTTGAGAAATGAAAGGATCATTAGGCTCAAAAAGTGTTTAGGGGGTCAAAGTTGGTGATCATCTTGACATTTCCACCACTTTCTTTCTCCACTATCGAAGATTTTTTTTATATCATAACTCACTTGATTGCAACAGCATTTGAGTTTTTTAGTATCACCTTGTTGGGGATATGACTCACTATATTAAGAGTTTGATTTTGATTTTTTTTTTCTGGGCATTAACCTTACTTTTACCAGGCACACTGCCTTTTCATGCCCCATTTTTTTTTTTTTGCACTTTTTTTCTTTGGACAAAGTCAGCACTCTAAGCCATGTTACTTGAATGGTTCTTTTTGCCTTGCCCCATTGTAGGGGATGATCACCAACTGGGTTTAACATGGAACGAATTCATAGGCTCAATTGGGCTGTGCAATGGATGAAAGTGTATATGATAAAGAAAGAATTGCTCTTCATCATCTTAAAGCACTTTAAATTACCGTACATGTTACACCATGAAAGCAATACTCGAAGATTCCTCCCATTCATTACGAATTTGTCCCAATGTGGGATGATCCTTGACAGGGGAAATTTAAAAAGAATCTCCATAAGCATATGGGGCTCAAAGGGGTTAAACAATGGATCACCTATAGTATTTGGGATAGAGAAAAGAATGCCTCTCATCACCTTGGTTGATGTACCCTTTGCGAGATAGCCCTCTTCCTTGCGGGCATGGAATTTTCACATAGCTCACTGGGGGTTAGTGTATGAAACAATGTATGGAACAAGGCTTGCCTTTCGTCATTCTAAAGTACCCCATTTGACGCATTCAATTCATCTCACATAATTCATCATGGAAAATATGCAAAATTTGCAACAAATTTGAACAATTCAACTTCATTGAAGCAATTTACTCATCATAGAAATGCTTGCAGTTCAAAACATGACATGGCAAATTCTATCACGGATAATACTTCTTGGCAACATCAGAATTAACTGCAGTGGAAAACTCATGATCATGCATTTCTGCCAAGATCAAGGCACCTTCAAGAAGTATCTTCTTTACCATATACGGGCCACTGTAATTCAGAGCGAACTTGCCCCCTAGGATTCGGAATTGGATTGGACCATTTTCACACCTTTACATGCTATAAGACCATCTTTGAAACAAAAAGTAGATGGGTCAAAAAGACAAATAGAGTAAATCAAGTTTTATTTTTTATTTTTTATTTTTTTTTTTTTAAAAGCATTTGGAAAAGCATTTTTTGAAACATTTTGACATGATAAAACATGATGAAGCCTAGGCCTCAGAATTCTCCTTGGATTTTTCTTTTCTTTTATCGGTTGGATATCATCACCGGGCTGGTTTGGTGTACCTCATCATGCCCTCAAAATAAAACTTGTAATTTCATTGAAATTTATCAATCAATTACATTTATTGGATGGAAAAAATGCAACACTTAATCACTGAAAACATCTCTCAGAAAATAATAGAAATTCCCACGTAGGGGAATGTGCAAAAGTAGTAAAAAAGTTACTTTTGTGGGCCAAGGCCCATCTCTTCAGGGGGTCCTTCATCAATAGCTCCTATGATGAGGTCGTTGAACAAGTTCGTAACCCATTCCAGCACATTATTAGGGTTCTTCCTCTCCGGGGGTGTCGGCCTGTCCATGCCATCCCATCCATCATTCGGTTGCCCCAGGGTGTCCATCACATGCACCTTCAAGCTCTTGATTCGATCGGCGTCATGTTCCAAGATAGCATTTACCGTACCCTCATGCTCTAGTAGCGGATTTTTTTGGACGTTCGGCCGAGCAGTTTGAAACAAAAAGGCCTTCGTGTCCAAGAGGTTTTGGATCTTGTGCTTGAGGGTAAAACATTCATCAGTTGAATGCCCCAATTCACCACTATGGTAGTCACACTTCTTCATCGAGTCGTAACCTCGATTGCTTTCGCAGTTAGGATGCTTCGGTTCACTAGAAAGCAAACCTTTCTTTCGGAGAATCGCCAACACCTGAGATGGAGGTCTAGGGAGAGGAGAGAACTGCCTTCTATTATTTGCTTGGGCAAATGATTGACAACCAGCAATTTGTTGTTGCCTATGATTCATTTGGATAGCTGGGGTGTGGTGAGTACCTTCTAGGCTATAGGTCACATTCACATCCTCAACAACTTCTTTCTCTTTCTTGGCAGAGAATCTTTTAGTAGATGGCTCAGAAAACCATCCTTCCCTTATTCCCATCTCGATATGTTCTCCTATAGGAATAAGCTGATTAAAGCTCTCGACATACGTACTGGCCATTCGATTACGGAACTCAGATGGAAGGGTCTTCACAAACAACTTCATCAACTCATTGTTGGTAGGCTTAGGAGTAATTTGAGCCGCCAGGTTTCTCCATCTCATAGCATATTCTTTAAATGACTTGCTCCTTTTCTTTTCCATCCACTCCAAGTCTTCTCGGGAAGGCGCGATGTCCATGTTGAACTTGTACTGTTTGAGGAACATGTCTGCCACTTCGTTCAAGGTTTCGAGGAGGTTTATGTTCTTCATCACGTACCAGTTTAGTGTGGGCCGGTCAAACTCGCATGAAACGATTGGATCATAAGGGGCTCATTTTTTACGTGCTGGGCCATGCTCACGTGGTACATCTGCAAATGAGATTTTGGACAAGATGTCCCATCGTACTTCTTAAATTCTGGCATTTTGAACTTGCTCGACATTTTGACCTTCTCATGGACCGAGGGATCGAACGCGAGTGAGCTTTGTGACTCCTGTAGTTGTCTCACTTTCTCTTCCAACTTTGCAACTCGCTCATCCTGATCTGTCTTTGGAACATTGTCTAGCTTGGCAAGGACCATGTCATCTTCCAAACCAAGCATTTTGTCATCACTCATTTGGGCCCTGTTTGCCTGCCTTGGGACTACTACCTCAGGGAGAGTGGGTGGAGGATTTGGATTCACCCGGAGGGATTGAAGTTGAGCTGTTATAAGCTGCATGGAGGCGGCTAATTGTTTGAGTTGATCCTCCATTGAGGACATACGATCACACATTTTAGCTTGATCGGCCATTCTAGCTCTTAATCATGTAATAATGGATGAGCGCGGTGGGTTTGTTGTTACCTAAAGGAAAATAGGTATTGTAAGAACCAGTGAAAGAATAGAAAATGGCCCATAACAATGGTCTAATTGCCTGATTTTATTCAAAATTCACTAGAAACATTAAACCAAACAATGAATTAAGAATTGAAATTCAAGTCCCTAAACATTGAACTAAAAAAATTGAATTGAAAATCAAAATCAAACTCCCTAGACATTGGACTAAGAATCAAAATTCAAAAGATCTCATTTTATATGCTTTCGGGATTCCAAAGCCTTACGAAGCTTATTATTTTCAGCTTCAATCATTTCCACTTTTCGCTTAAGATGCTCAATTTGTGCTTGCTAAGTGGGCTTCTTAGTCACATCAGGGACCAGTGGACGTAAGGCCGCAGGAATCCGGTGTTGTTGAATGTAGAATGCCGATGCATGGTGGACTTCCTCTTCGCCTTTCAATCTTTTAGGCACCCAAATCTTCTCTGGGTGGCATTCATTCTAAGCGGCAATGATCATTTGGATCTCGTTGAAGTAGTTATAGTTTGTTCGAATAAAACGAACTTGGAACATCTATGTCTTAAGTGGTGGAGGAACTTTCTGAAGAGCTTTGTACTGACGGGCCACCCTATATGAAGAAGTCGCACCAGAAAGACCCAGCAATGGGATTGGCTCATCATGCTTGTGTGAAAAACAAGCCTCCTCAACTCGGAACCATTTAGTATGCCATAGGAATGCCTTATGATTAGGATCTTTCAAAAAATTAATCCAACGGGCGTATTGTTTATTCGGAGAAAAACGTTCTAGGACAGCAAATTTTTGTATGGGGTGCCTAAAATCGTCAATCTTAAATTGTTTCATGAGGTGCTCAAAACCCCTTATGTGTGAGAAAAACCATATTTGTAAAAGTTCAGGGAGGGCACGCATGGTCTTTTCTTCATTTTGTTTGAAACGGTTTAATGAAAAAAATGTTTCAGCTAAAACCATATTGACATAATTTAAGCCGTCACAAACACGATTAACCACCCATGAAATTGAAGGATTAATGGCATTTCTTCGATAAGGAAAAACAATTAGCCCGAAAAATGCTAACATGAAGATCCTAGCTTTTGAAATCATTGATTGATTTGCAAAACAGTTTTCCAAAAACGAAAATGGGCATGCAAAACAATTGGTTTTGACAACTTTCCTTACTCTTTCGGCTTCGATTTCTAAAAACTGTGATAATTTAGAAATAGAATCTATATTGATAGGTGGTCTAACAAGTTCCTTTTCCAGGGGCATTCCAATGGCAACACTATATTCTTCAAGTGCTAGAGTCAATTCGTGCTCACCAAATATGAAGGTGGAAGTTTGTGGACACCAGAAGTGAGGGAGTGCTTGTATCACACTAGAGTGGATGTTGATCTCCAATAGTGGGAGAAGTTGGACAATCCTAGTCTTCACATACCTCTGGCCCTCTTGATTTAACTGATCAAGCCATATCTTGAGCTCTTTTTTGGGAATGGAAATGAATTGTACGTCGGTCCTCCTCATAGCATATAAAACAAGACGTGACGAAACCTATTGTCATGGACCGAAAAAATTGCAATAAAGTAAGTAAATTGCGAAGTAAGAATTTAGACAACTTACTTTCATTGGAAGGGATGACAAGCACATAAACACACACATGAAATGTGAGGCTCAATTTCTATTTAAATGGCTTAACAAAGTGGAGCTAAGAGGATGATCTGATCGTTGCAGTCTCGCATTAACGTGTCAGGTCCCCCTAACTCTAGCTCAGTCGAATGGAATGTCCAATAGTCACGCAGTCTCGCGGATATGGACAAACACATTCGACAAGATGAAAAGACTTTCAGGGAAGATAAGGTCAACCTTTACATAGCAATCTTGCTTTGGAGGAAGTATCATTCTCAACACCATCCTAGAAATCTTATCATAGCCCATGTCCGGCCACAGGTTGTGTGTGTCATAGTGTAGTGCTAAAAACAATAAAATATGCACAACAGTTTAAATACAAACAACACTTTTAATCATGGAAAAATAAATCATTAATCTCATACTTCAACCTACAAGATAAGGGTTAGCATAGACTACTCCCCTTATACCTCCCATCTGCAAGAACATTTAACACCTTAGAAACGTTAGGAACATACCTGTGATCCTCGCTACCAAACAAAAACATTTTTAAAAGAAAAAGAAAAATTGGCCTAAGTCCACTAAGTGCTTTAACACAAGTCCCCAGCGGAGTCGCCAAGCTGTCACGACCTAATTTTTCGGTGCACCACCTAAAACTAGGTTAATGGACTATTAAGTCTTTAAACTTAGCTCAGGCTCTCCCAAGCCCATACCAATTCGCAACTTAAGGTTCAAACATTTAACATGGAAAATGTTATTAACTAGGAGTCGCCACTAATCGATTTATGGTAGGTCAATTAGACACCTAAGTAAAACAATGGGAGGATTATTTTACTCCTGTGAACCATAGACTAAAGGTACGGGGACTTGGTTACACTGATTTTTCTAATGTCCTTTCGGAACCATTTCCTTTTAATTTTTAAAAATGTTTTTTCAGGCAGTTTGGATTTATTTTAACCTAAATCTCTATCATGCAAAAATGTGACCACACGGATGCTCATCTACTATTAAAAATTCAAATAAATAAATAAATAAATTGCATCACACAACGCAAATAATCATTTTTTTTTTTTGGTTTTCTTGAAAATTAGAATTCTTTTATAAAAATGCATTTCTTAACTAAATGACTTAATCTTATTAATATGCAAATTCTAATTAAATGGGCCTATTATGCAAACTAGTTATTATGCACCTCATGACCTAACTTCACTAATGAACAAATTCTGATTAAATGATCCTATTATGTGAACTAATTAACATGCACCTAGATTTTTGTATTTTTGTATTTTTTTTTATAGAAGTTTAGAATTTATGAAAACCCTACTTAATCCATCTAAAAAGGGATAATTTTCTAATCTATTCTAGAGATTAATTTCACTTAAACCCTATCCTATCTTAGAAAACTATTTTTTGAAAAATGAAATAATTAAAATGTGTGAACATTATCTAAAAAATTAATTTAGGTCCAACCCTAACTTATTTCTAAAAATGCAACCTAAAAATGTAATCTAAGAAAATTCTAATTTACTAAACCTAAATGTTAGATTTACTAAACCTATATGCTCATGCAGAATTTTGATTTTTTTGATTTTAGTTTTTTTAAAACATAAGTAATTATTAAATAAATATTAAATCTAAGCTATCAACAAAATAAAGGATTAAAATAATCGAAAAAATAACCTGTTGTCTGACAGGTCAAATTAACGATTATATTAACCCTAATTATCATGACAAAGAGATCAAAATAATTAAAAATCTGATCCGAAGTCTTACGGGTCAAATTAATAATTATAATGATTTAACAATTAAAATTCTACGAAAAAGCTCAAAAATTAATATAATTAAAAAAATAATTCGATGTCTCTCGGATTAAATTAATAATTATAATAATTCCGGACAAAATCCTAGCGGATAATGTCTACAATATTCATAAAATGAACAAACATCCAATGTTTCAATTTAACCCATTACAACGATAAATAATAATAATAATAATAATAATAATAATAATAATAATAATAATAATAATAAAATAATGATAAATAAAAAATAATAATAATAAACTACCTTGACTTTTTTAAAATAAAAAAGGGGCTGGAGCGCGGGCGTTTGGGCGGTGACGATGCCGGTGCTCGGAGGTGCGGCAGGTGCCACGGATGGGCGGAGGCGCAACTTGCTGAACGGCGAGGGTGCGGGATCGCGGTGGCGCGGGATCGGTGCAAGCGCAGGTGAGGAGCGGACGCATGGTGATGAGTAGCGCGGAGGCAACGCGGGTTGCTGGCGCGGCAACGTCGGGCTCCGAGGTCAAATGCGAGGGCGACGCGGGCAGCGGCACTATGGAGACGAGCTACTGAGGCGGAAGGGTTCAGTCAGGTGAGTAGCAGTCGGCAGTGGTGCAGGTTGCTACAGCGGGCGGTCAAGGTGGAGCCACGAACGCGTTGGGTGCTGCTCGGGCGGTCAAGGCGGAGCCACGAACGCGTCGGGTGCTGCTCGGGGACAGCGAGTGGAGGCTCGGCTTGCGCAAATCGTGGTTGGAGCAGAGGACGTCGGGCGCTGAGTCGAGACGACAAGCGGCGGTGCTGGTGCGGTGGTCGGCAGGGAGAGCGAGCATCAGTGCCGCATGGCGTCCGGCGCGGGGGGTGATTGGCGAATCGCTGGTGAAGCGACAATGGACAGTGAAGGAGTGCTACACGAAGGAGAAGAACAATGCATTGTTCTGTTTTTCTTTTTCTTTTATTTTCTCTCTCTCACTTCACATCACTCACGTCTCTCTCTGTCGCTGCACTCCCTGCCCTCACGTCTCTTCTCTCTTTCTCTCTTTCTCTTTTTTTTTTTGACTTTTTGACTTTTCCTTTCTCCGAAGCGTTTTCTTTTGTGTTGCTCTATCCTTACGAACGAATTCTCTCAATTTTTTCGAATATTCCTCGACAAAAGCCCTCCGGTTACGAAAAAAATAAAGCTCTCTTTTACACTGATTCCGAACAACTGCTTTGTATGGCATTTTTCAAATGTCCATCTTTTGTTACATTAAATCAAGGATGCAAATCGGAGCATGATTTCGCAATCAGCTCGATTTTGCACCGATTCCTTCCATTTTATCAAAATCCTTGCCCTTTGTTCACTTGATTTTTAATTATTTTTGCATTTATCAAAATCTGAATATCCATCAGAATTTCAAATTTCCATGCATAATCAATCAAATTGATTTCCTCCATTTTTTTTTTCATTTTTCCTTTTATTTGTTCAAAATGCAATTTTATTTTTCCAAAATTAGGTGTCAACACTAATTAAGATGGTTGTGTAGGCTATACCTCAGTATTCCATGTCTGTCTTTAAAATTCCTATATCCATTTGCAAATCTATTGAACAGAAGGTTGCTCGATTCTAGTGACAGAATGATTGTCGAAAGTCAAGGGTTCATTGGAAACAATGGGAATTTTAAAATGTACAAAGGTTACGGGAAGAATGGGCTTTGAGATCTAGTCATTTTCAATAAGGCAATGCTTGGGAAACAAGCATGGCGTTTATTACAATAGCCTTCCTCCCTTTGGAGTAAATTGTTTAAGGCTCTGTATTTCCCTTCCAAAGACTTTCTTAAGGCGGACATAGGAGCCCGCCCTTCCTGGAGTTGCCAAAGCCTATTGTCAAGAAGGGAGGAGATCTTACCTAACCTCCAATGGTCAATTGGCGATGGAACTCAGATCAAGATACGCGGAGACCGATGGCTACCAAGCGGGCGAATAGGTGGCCCAAGCAAGAGAGGAACCTATGTTTGTAGCTAATCTATTGGAGAATGACTCAAACAACTATAATGTCCCTATGCTAAATCAATTCTATGATGCACCAACAGTTCATGAGATATTGAGAATCCCAATCAAAGCTAATTTTGCCTCAGACCGTCTAGTTTGGACAGCCACAACCCAGGAGGAGTACACAATTAAAAGTGGTTATCTCTCAATCAGGAAAACAACACCAAGCACAATCAATCATCAAGCCTCACCTTCCTATCAAGCTCCTTCACTCCTTTGGAAAAAAATTTGGCAGATTAAACTCGCACCCAAAGTAAGAATTTCTCTCTGGTCTATTTGTCACAATGCATTGCTAACCAAAGACAACCTATTCCGTCGACGGATCAATACTGATCCATTTTGCACATTATGCCATCAACAACTACCCAAGACGATTGAACATCTCCTTCTTCTCTGCCCATGGACTCATAGAATCTGGTCTCACCCTAGTATTCGCATTCACATTGTTGCAACAAACATACATCGAGTGGAAGCATGGATAGCAGACCATATCTATCAGAGGAAAAACTCACCTGATCTGGAAACTATCATTGCGGTTTTCTAGCAAATCTGGAAAGCCCGGAACATGTCCATTTTTTGTAGACAACGACCAGATCCAATCCTTGTTGTTGAAGCCACTCTTGCTCAAGTCAAAATAGCTTAGAACCTCCTCCATCTCTCGAATGGACCAAGCTGCAACCCTTCCGACCAAGGCAACTTTTGGCAAGCCCCTGATCCGGACATATTCAAGATCCATATCGATGGGGCTTATAACATAGACAATATAGAAGGATCCATGGCATTTATATGCCAGGACCACTCTTAAAAAATGCGAGAAGGATTTACTAGGACTGTACCTGCTTCTTTAGCCTTGCAAACCGAAACCCTAGCTCTAATCATCACCCTACACCACCTATTGCAGCAAGGCAACATTGAAGCGCAACTCCAGATTGATTCAGATAGTCTTCTCTTGGTTGATTCCATCAACAACAAGCTCAATCCTCCATGGGAGATGTGCACCCCGATCGCCGAAGCCGTCGCTCTCTTTTGCTGCTTTTCTCATCTCCAAATTAGGTTTTGCAAACGACAGGCAAATTTTGCGGCAGACTAGGCCGCAAAAGCCAATAGTAAGGGCTCTCTTCTACCTAATTGGGCCGAATTCCCCCCCCTCCTCTCTTTAATCTTCTTCTTTCAGACGCTTTAGCTGCATGTTGTAATATCATTTCTAGTTAATAGTTATTTTCATTCTGTCCAAAAAAAAAAATTCTCGGTTGCTGAAGTCAATTTGGGTCAAATTTCTAGGGTTCGTGATTTGTGTTTGCCCTACCTCTTGGTTCCTTGCCAAATCCGTGGCTTTTTAGCCAAGATATACCCAAATCGAGCTTCGATTCAACTTGGGTGACTAATTACGAGTTCACATTACTCCAAATCCATGGTGTTTTTCTGATTCTGGGTTTCGCCACCTTTTCTTGCTCTTTAGTTATGTCATTAACAGAGTTTGTGCATTTTATTTTTTTTTGCATCTTCAAGATTCCTATGAAGATTTTTGCTTCATGTCCAGCACTTTATAACACCTCAAAATTGTGTTTCTTAATCCGGCAACATGAGGTTCTTTATCTTCCATGCTCATTGTAAGAGATGGATTATATATTTGCATTACTCAATTTTGTCAGCTCTTTAATTTTTCTCATATGCATCTACATCTTACCAGTATTATGTAAGTTGATCAAGATTATATACCGCTAAGATTTGATAATTCAGTGCAAAGGTAGTAGTTGAATGTACCATTGGGAACCTGGATTGAGACACTGCTGGTGTGAACTTGGTGCTCTCATCGTTGTTTGAAGCTTTGAAAGGCCACCCTACTTGGATTTAATGGGCTTATTGGATTTGGTCGTCGGAATCATTTTGCTAAGTGCATTGTTCTTGTTGCGCTGCATATGCTTTTGAATGCCAGGGCCATAAGATAACATTATATTATGACCCCTAAGCTATAGAGGAACAGATGTCTGTCTTGGCTTTCTTTGTAATTATACGAGCTAGCTACGAGTCACTTCGTTATTTGCATAAGTTTTCATTGCACTATGCAATGTTTAAGTTTCGAGATTCAAATGATCATATGTTGTCTAGTGGAAGGAGGTTCTATTGCTGGAGGTGATGGTTTGTCAATTTTCTATAACACACTAGAAATTGATGAGTTAGTACATTGTCATATTGGTTGCTTGTAATGGCTAATTGAGTATAGGACCAGTTCACTGTCATAGGTTGTTCATTGTGGGTGGCTAGCTTAGCATTATGTGATATGTATTGGCCAGTTTAGTGTTAGACACGGATATGGTTGCTTTGCTATGTGCTGTGCATTGTTGAATTTAATTTGATGTGCTATGTTTGAAGGCCTCTGTTTCACATAATTTCTAGTGTTTTTCCATTAAATCAACCTATTTGCTATATGTTATGCTGTGCATTGTTTAATTTGAAGTTCCTATCCAAAAGCGTGCACTATTGAAATTTGAATTGATTGATTGTATTGGGCAAGTTGATGATTGCGGTTTTTTTTTTTTTCAAATGAATTGATCCTAACTCCTCATTTCATGGCAGAGAATTGATTTGGATTGATCAATGAAAAGAAAGCACTAGTAAATAGAATTGGAAGTGTGATAGTTGAAAGTATAGAAGGATAAAAGTCCACATTCTCAAAATGCAACTAGAAAAGACTAAGCAGCAAGACAACAAGATAAAAGTAGAAGTGTCTCTATTGGAAACAATGGTGGTAAAAATCTATTTTGGAAGCAAAGGGAAAATGATCTATTTCAGAGGCATAGTTGTATGGAAAGGATTGATGTGCCAACCCTGATGTTGAAGTTGGACCAAAAAAAATAAAAAATAAAAAACAACATTTTTTTAGATTAACAACAATGTTATATTAGGGATGGCTATGTTGTTTATATATCTTTTTTGCTTTTTGGTAGTGTAAGTGGAGGCTAGATGTGAGGCAAGACCAAGGTTATGATGCAAAAAAATTATGAAAGTGTGTTAAGCTGTATTAGCAGATCCAAGTTCAACTGTGTTCAATGTATTAACGAATCCACATTCAACTATGTTCAATTGTCTGTAGAGAAAGATGTCATGTTCCCTATACTGCATATTTACTTCAGATTCCTATAGTAATATTGTCATATTATCATGTCACACGGACTAAAAAGGTAACGGATTTAGGTCCTTAAGCATTTAATAACTATGGTCGTCCTAATTGGAAGGGGAAGGATTTACTTGGAGATGAAGAAAATAAGAAATGGAGCCTCCATGCATCCACAAACAGAACAACTATCGCCAATTATATGCCTCCAATGAGGTCTAAAAACCTCTCTTCGCTTAGAACTTGGATGATTACAATAGGAAAAACCAAGTGGACAAGTTGGTATGTGGTTAAGAAAACAGGAATAAGAGGAAATCACAACCAACTTAAACGATGACAATAGAAAAACACCAACTGGACATTAGCTACCAAGATGGTATATAGTTCAAACAATAGAAAAAAGAGGAAATTTACGACCAACTCAAATCATCACAGTAGATCCATCACAGAACAACCATCATAGCCATATGTTGTTGTTCCATTAGTCTTTGTAGTGGCTGCCATACCAAGTCCTTCCTTCTTATCTCTATGCTACAAAGATATTAGAAGAAGATCAACATACTCAAATTTGGAATCATTGGTAAGAGCATTCCACAAGAATCAGTTTCCCAAATACTTGCAAACCAATATCATGTCGAAATTGAGAAACTTTACACGGTGAATTCCTCAGAAAAAGCTTCACCAGATAATTGTGATTTTAAAAGCAGTATCTAGGAATTCTCAGAGTCCAAAAACACATTTTTAACTAGGCCATCTGGTAATGTTCGTCAAAAATTAGTTGAAGGACTATATTGGTAAATTGTTAAAATTATTATGACTAAATTTTGCCAAATTGAAAATTTTATAATTGAACTAAAATCCATATCTCCCTTCTCAACAAGACAATGATATGGATATCATAACATTTTTTTAGATCAACTACACAGTGAAAAGTGAATATAACAGCTTGTTGACGCCTAAAATATCCTTTTAATTAATTAGGTTTTATTTTATTTTATTTTATTTTATCATTTTCAGATAAAAAAATAATGAACGAAAAAACAGGAAAAACAAGAAAAACAGAAAAAGCAAAAAAGCCCTTGCATGTGCCCATGAGGCCCATTTCCGCCTCAGCTCGGCCCAGCCGGGTCTTCTTCTTCCTTGCGCAGTTGCAGCGCACACGCAGGGGGCGCGACGCCGGAGCGGAGGGGAGGAGTAGTGACGATGCACGTGGAGTAGGGGTAGCTGGCGTCGGATGGGACGCCGGTTCGGCTGGCAAAGGCCGCGGCAACCGACGGTCGAGCTCCGTCGACCGGCCACCCCTCGGCCTATAAATAGGCCCTCTATCCCCGACGAAGAAGACAGAGACGGCGAAGAGGAGATCATCGACGGTAAGCTTCGATAGCTTCCCCTGAGAGACTTTAGGGGAGGCTTGAAGATGAGCCGTCGGAGATCTTGAATCTAGCCGTAGAAGCGAACACAGGGACACACGGAGGAAGGAGAAAGAGAGAGAGGCCGAGGTCGCGACCCTTGGACACCCCACTGAGAGACTTCAGGGGGGGCCGAGATTTCACGGCTTTGGATGTGGGCTTCGCTAGAGTAGAGATCAGAGAGAGAGAGGCCATCGGAGCTCGAGATCCCCTAAGAGACTTCGGGGAGCTCGAGTGCAAGGCCGGCCGAGGCAGGGTGAGCTCAGAGGGGTCCCCGAGAGACTTCGGGGAGCTCAAAGGGCAAGCCCGAGCCCGAGAGAGAGAGCCCCGGCCAGATCTAACCAAACCTAGGCCTCGTCGTCACCGTCATTACTCGCCGTGGATTCCACGGTCGCAAATCGCCCCCTTGCCGTCGCCGTCGTTGCCCCTATTCAAGAAAAGGTAAAAAGCTCATAGCCGTCGTCCTTGCCGTTCATCGTAGCTCCCTTCCATGGCCATCAGCGTCGTCGTCGACTGCTGTCACCACCGTCGTCATCGCCGCAATTCGGAAACCTTAGGGTTCCCGATTTTTGGGGTCACGATCTCGGGTTGTCGGATCGGACCTGGATCGGGAACCGGGTAGGGATTCCATAAATCCTGGGGACGGTGGAGGTCGGGTCGCGAGTCGAGTTGGATCCGGGTAAGGTTTTTGCAGGGGAGCCGGGTCGTGAGTCGGGCCGTGGGGCCGGGTTGTCGGGTCGGGCCGGGTGTCCCTAAACACCCGACCGCGGCTTCATTTAAAAAAAAAAAAAAAGAAGTCGGGCCCGCTATGCGTTTCCTTTCACGTTTTGGGGTTAGCCGGTCGGACCCTAACCGGATTTGACCCAGGTTAGCTTTTTTAAGTTTTATTTTAAATAAATAATAAATAAATAATTTATTTTAAAAAAATCAAAAATGATTTATTTTCAACAAATATTTAAAAAATTTTAAAAATATTTTATTTTCAAAAAAATCGAGAAAAATCAAAAATAATTTATTTTCCAAAAATATTGAAAAATATTAAAAAATATCTTATTTTCCAAAAAATCAAAAAAATAAAAAATATTCCATATTTTCCAAAAAATGCCAAAAATCCAAAAAAAAAGCCAAAAATTCATGAAAAAGACAAAAAAATTCAGAAAAAGCCAAAAAGACTTGTATTTTTGGAAAAATACTAAAAAATCCAAAAAAAAAATTTCCCTTTTATGTCCAAAAAATTAGAAAAAGACTCAAAAATGTTTTTCCTCCCAAAAATGCATGGAAAATCCCTCAAAAAATCCAAAAAACCTTAGGGTTTAAACAAGATTAGGTATTGAAAGGGCATTAGTGATTAATTAGTGTAATCAAGTCCCCGATCCTAATTTCTCTGGTTGCGAAGGAGCGAGTATTTCGCTCGATATTTCGCATGGGTTTCTAATCAACCCACCCCAAATTGATTAGTGGCGTCTCCATTTTAAAAATTAACTTACAGATTAAAAACTTGAACCGTTAAGTTGCGAATTGGTGGACTTGGGAGAGTCCGGGCTTAATAAATTCAGCCAAGCCATTAGCCTCCTTAGGCACTTGTACCCGATCGCGGGTGCTGAAAAAAAAGAGGTCGCGACAGCTTGGCGACTCCGCTAGGGACATTTGAGGACTTAGGCCATTTTGTCTTTGTTTAAATACTTTACTGACTTGGGTTTTTTTTCTTTTGTGCAGGTTAGTATCCTAGATTTTCTTTTTAAATAAAATGTCTTGTGATTATAAATTGCTATGCATGCTTTACTGTTTTAACACTACACGTGGCACACACAACCCGGCCGCCGGACCTGGGCCGCCATAGGATTTCTAGGACGGTGTTAAGAAAGATATGACCTCGAACGTGAGACTGCGATGTAGAGGTTGCCTTTCTTTTCCCCGAATTTCTTAGCCGAGGTTAGGAGGGTATACTGCTAACGTGAGACTGCGACGGGCGGATATCCTTTTAATTTCAACAAACCTTCTTAGTTAGAAATCGAGCGCATGTCTATGTGATTGCCATCAATTTTCTCGTGTGAAGTAAGTTTTTATTTCGTGTACTTTGCAATTTACTTACCTTCCTGTATAAATTGAGTAGTCCATGATTAGTATAGGATTTAATATCACGGTCATCTAAATTTGGAAGTGATTGTCATAAAGTTTTTTTAAAAGTTTTAAATACAAAATTTGCAAAAAATTACTTTCAATTGATGTTTTTATTCTCAAGCATGTTACAAAATTCTTTTCCACAAGAATTTTCATTTGCCTCAAAAAGGGGATAGAAATCTTTTTCAAAATTTGTTGCAAATCATGCTTTCTTCGCCTTTCAAATTGAATATCTTTTTAGCTCATGTTAACATGTCACGTGCCCTTTTTCAATCCATGTTTAGGAAATCCTCTACCTTTTCATGAATAAACAAAAATAGTAGAATTAGGTTGTCATCATGGACTGACTCCCTATCTACGCCTTGTCTTCACACATGCTTGTTTATTCATGGCCAGGTAATCACGGAACGTCAACGTTCACCAATCCAAACTCGCTCAAAAGCAAGAGCAAGAATGGCTGAAGAAAATGTACCAAGCCGTATTGCGGTCGTGGAGCGAAATGAAACAAGTCTTCAATGTGCTTCAACAACTTTCAAAGCATATAGACTCCATCCGGGGCAAACTCACTCCCGCCCCGGCCTCAATCGAGGTATTGTTGCCACAATCATCTACCAGGGGTGATCAAGGTGGAGATGCCGACGATAACGTACCAGAATTGGAGGATGATCCACACCCAACTGCAATTGAGAAAGCTAAGCCAGATAGTTTGTCTAAAACTAAGCATGACAAACGTCTCGAAAAGCTTGAGGAGAGACTGAAACAACTGCAAGGCCTCCAAGATCCTACTTTGACGAACCTCACCATTTATTCCAACGTCAAAATGCCGGAAAAATTCAAAATGCCTGAGTTTGAGAAGTATGATGGCACGACTTGCCCGAGGGCTCATTTGCAAATGTATTTGGTTCGAATGACCCAATACGTTAATAATGCACCATTAATGATCCAGTTGTTCCAATCAAGTCTAGTAGGCCCGGCCCTAAGGTGGTACATCACGAAGAACATGAACCTCCTCGAAACATGGAGCGAAGTGAGTGAGGCATTCCTCAAGCAGTATAAGTTCATAATGGACATTACCCCTTCTCGTGAGGATCTTGAGCGTACCGAAAAGAAAAAGCATGAATCATTCAAAGAATATACTATTAGATGGAGGAATCTGGCCGCCCAAATCAGTCCTGAACCAACCGATTTCGAACTGAGAAAAATGTTTATCAAAACCCTCCCTTATGAGTACCGCAATCAAATGGTAACCACGATTGCTGAATCGTTTAATCAACTCATTCCAATAGGGGAGCAAATCGAGATAAGGTTGAAGGATGGTTGGTTCACTGAACCTGCACCCACGGGCAGGTTCAGCATGAAGAAAGATAAAGAACCCCTAGTAGATGTCAATGCAACCTACAATCATTCTCCAACAATTTAGACAAGTGCATGACAACAACAAACCACCAACCTTCAACCGCCCCAGCACTACAACAATAGGAGACAATTCACTTCACTTCTCGGATCTCCATCACAGGTTTTGGCAATCCTTCGGAATAAGAACCTCCTCTCGATTGAGCCAAAGCGACCAAATGCCAAAAGCTTCTCCGGCTATGACCTGTCCAAAAAATGCGACTATCACATGGGAGAAGTGGGGCACTCGACTGATGAGTGCTTCGCCCTCAAGAGTCGAATCCAGAACCTGTTAGACACTAAAGCTTTCTCATTCCAGAGCAATTTGCTCCCTGATCACACCGACAAAGTAAATGCGGTATTTAGTTCTAAAGACAGTCAGAGCAGAAATGTCGAAGCACATACCACTGACATTCATCAAGGGCTGGTGAAGGTTGGGTATTATTCAGGCAATGAAGTGCCACCCTTAGCAATAGAGAAAGAAGGGCCAGATGACATGACCACCATGTTTGGAGACCTTTTCATGGACACCATCAATGAAAGACCATAAGGGGAAATGGGTGCAGCCCGCTCGGTAGAACCCTTTTTAATTTCCTTTCGTATTCCTCTACATGGGAACTTGTACATCTTTCTTAAGTCTGGCTTGTTTTTATTTTCAACATCAATTCCGCTTGAGGAACTAACTTTTGAAAACACTTTTCCAAAATATAAATCCACCTATTAAATAAAGTTGAAAATATTTTGAGAGCATGAGGCGGTATGCCAAACCAGCCTAGTGACGCTATCCAACCATGAAAAAATTATCATCCAAGAAGAATATTGAGGGCTGGGCTTCCTCATGCTTTCTTCCCCCCCCCAAAGATATATACTTTTTGCCAAAAGCTTTTGTCAAAACAAGATTATTAAATCATGTTTGTCTTTCTTACTCACTCACTTCATGTCTTAGAAGATCATTCCCATCTCTTCTAACTTAGTGTGATAGGGGGCATTTGAAGCTGGCACATCGTGTGAACAGACCAAACTAGAGAACACATTTTCAAGAAAGCAGGGGAAAACAGAAAGGAGCATCCCGTTTAAAAAAAAAGGGGTAAGTCTTATTCCCTTAACATGATATTGAGAATGACAATCCCTCTCTTCTATTTACAGGATACAAAAGGTGAGATGTAATAGGTACAGGCATACAGTTGAAATCGAAGCATCCATGACATGCCTCACTCCTGCCTAGCTCCATCCTAAGCCAAAGGACTATCTTGTCGCACGACGCGCCCAAACAGCTAGATGTTACAATTTCAACTTCGACGAGCCCATAAGCATAAGGCAGAAGTTCCTTTTCTTCCTTTAAAGTGATTACTGTCAACAGGGAGAAAATCTAGACAGTCAAGGCGATCTATAGCCCCACACCCTGGACAATGACTTTGGAATCTAGAAGCTTCACTCCAGATGCATATTCTTCCAAGGAGTAATTGCCATCAGAAAGCTTGAGATTTTTTATCTCAGATTCCATAGAAGCTTGAGGTACATGACTTTTACCCAATAATGCTATAGTTAAAGATAGAAGGAGAAATTCCACAGAAGGAAGGCGTTGAAGATGAATCAATGACCATCAATCATGCATACATGGTCACAAATGAGGAAGGCCAATTGAAGGAAACATTGAACTATGCCAAGATAAAGAGGCCATCATTGACATTCAAATATCTTTAGGAGCTAGCATAGACAAACTTTGGGGAAGGGTAATTTGGTATCGTTTCCAATACTCCCACTATCTAAACCCGCTTTTGACGTATTTTTCCTATTTGACAGGGAGCGTCACAACTCAAGAACCAAACTCAATGGTTAGGTTTGACAAATCAATACTGGCCAAGCTAGTATACGGAAATGACCTACATCGGATTCACTTGACTTCGTGTAAAGGGACGTGCCATCCATAAGCCAATTAAGGAGAATAATTGACCTGACAAAGTGGAAGACACAAGACTTCATGTCCTCCTTATACTCCAAGTCCACTTAATCGTTTGCAAACCAGTGAAGGGTAATGTTGTATCGCTTCCAGTTGTTTGACTTCTAAAAAATTCGTGACTAACATGCTCTCTCTTGTCTTTTACAGGATCACCTAACCGTCAAAGATGCGGAAAACAAATCAATGAAAGGCATGTCAGACTTTGATAAGCTTTCCCAAACAAAGTATCATCAAAGCAAATGACAGAAAATCTTCAGGCCTCAAATCACGTGCGATTTTGGCAAGACTAATTGATCTACTTGTACATCTTCTCTTCTGCAAGGGCAAAAGCAAAGATGCCCGATCAGATTCCCAATCCTTTGCTGATCATTCATGTGTCATATCCTAACAATAGGAACAACCATAGACACCCCTTTGTGAATAACCCTTTTAATATTCAAGATATTTGGAAACACCATTTTGTTGACCCTTAAAGCTGCCAACAAGGTCTTTTTGAGCAAAAACCATTCATTTGTTTTGAGAGTACAAACTCTCTCATGTTTAGAATGCTGCATGCCTTTTCCAAATGGATTTTTGCATGATGATTTTGTCTGTCTAGATCACTGATTCCGCTGAGGATTATTAGAATAAACAGCTAAGTGAAGAATACAAGATTGATTGAGCATGCTGGATGAGGTGCGTCAGATTGATGAAAGGCAAGCCATATCCTACATACAATCCCCCCATCTATACACTTGTGAGATGAATGCAGAAGATTCCATGGTTACAAGGTAAAGAGTTCTCTCACGAATGGTACGATAACCAAAATAGTGAGAGGCATTCCATCGCTCACCCCATTGAGCCCCATACACTGGTGAAGCTTCTCTCATACCCCCATCAAGAACCACCCCACATTGGGGTAGAGCGGAGGCAAAGCAGCATCACAAGGTGAGAAGAGAGATAGAAATTTTCTTGCTCACACTTGCATCAATTTTCGGGTGTCTTTATTGCATATGAACACTCGCATTAATTTAAGTGCCCTAGAATGACGAAGAGCAATTCTTTCTGCACTTGTATTCATTATACAATCCAATTGAGTTTGTAATTTCACCGTCACGTGGAGGCAAAACAAAAGTTACTACCATTGAAGCAGCGTAGCTCGGAGCGCTAGCTGAAGACGAAGACTCAAGAGTCTAACAACAGTGTTGTGATCGAACTTGCCTAGGCTAGTTCCTCTAACAACAAGAATGAAAAGGCAGGGGCATAAAAAGTAGTGTACCTGGTAAAAGCAAGGTCAATGCCCATGAATGAATAACTGGAATAAAAATAGGGGCATGAAAAAAAGCAGTGTGCCTAGTAAAAGCAAGGCCAATGCCCTCCAGTCAAAAATACATCCAAGAAAAAGTTGTTGTTATGGTCCATAGAACCTCTATCTAATAGTAAGAAGAAAGACCAATGACAAATGTCGAGACAGTCACGGACTCTCACCCTGTTATATGTGAGCCAAGTCTATGTTACATTCCCATTGTAAAAGTCTCTTCAAACTGGGGGCACTTCAATTAACGTAGGATTTCATATGTTCATAAGCATCACTCGAAGAAGTACGAGTGAGATTACTCTATCTCTTTTCGCAGGATTCTTAACTTGCAAACCCGGAGACGATCGTTCGGCACTCCATTCATAAGCCTTGACCTTGATGGTCCCCTTTGATGAGCCGCTGACCAAGACTTCATCACAGTTTCAACAAAGACCTCTCACATTGATAAAGTCGTACCGTTTGCGAGAATACTCAGACCCCTACTGACATGATGACAGTGAGATAGTGTGGTCGTTATAAATCATGCATTAATGGTCAAGATAGCCTTTTTCATGAGAGTGAGCGAAAAGTCCTTTCAGACTAAAAGTCCCTCATCTGGCATGCTCAAGACATCTACATTCTAAATGAAGGTTGTCTTTCAAAATCTTCCTTGGTGGAAATCAGATGATGCAAAATTGACAAAATTATCATGCATGAATTTCATTTGAACTCATGAATTTACAGCATATACAACCATGTGTGCATATTGTGCAAATAGCAAACATACTCTTAGAGATCAAAGATATTGCCAAGTAAGCATATCTCTATCCCCATTTGTCTTAAAGTACCTACCACTGTCTAGGTACTCTCTTATTGACACTCGACCTATTCGAGTCGTCCCATTGAGTTTGGATGCTTGCAACTGTCTTAGTATCCCATTGTCTTTGAGTATCGGCCACTGTTCGGATACTCTCTTTTCCTGACACTCGACCTATTCGAGTTGTCCCCAGAGTATTGACACTTGTGACTGACCAAGTATCCTTTTATCGTTGAATACCTACTGCTGTCTAGGTATCCCCATATCGTCAAATACCCACCGTTGTCCAGGTACTTCCTTTTCATGACACTTAACCTGCCCGAGTTGTCCCCAAATAATATAGCAGCTGTTCAAGCATTCCATTGCTTTGCTTGGCACCGTCATCCAGGTATGCTTTCTAGCACTTGGACCAGCCTGAGTGGTTCCAGATCATATCATTAAATACTTGTGTTCATCCAAGTATTCTAGTACTTTGTACACCTGTGGCTATCCAGGTGTTCCACCCCTTTTAAGTGCCTGCGGCAATCCATGTAAGCCTCATACCACATTCAAGTTTATAATACCAGGAGGTGAGAGACCTTCACGAATATCTCAGGTGCGCCCTCGATATTCCCAACTACCAGGAGGTGAGAGACCTTCACGAATATCCAAGGTACGTCCTCGATATTCCCAATTACCAGGAGGTGAGAGACCTTCATGAATATGCGAGGCACGTCCTCGATATTCCCACTACTAGGAGGTGAGAGACCTTTATGAATATACGGGGCACGTCCTCAATATTCCAATTACCAGGAGGTGAGAGACCTTCACGAATATCTCAGGTACGCCCTTAATATTCCTAATTACCAGGAGGTGAGAGATCTTCATGAATATCCAAGGTACGTCCTCGATATTCCAACTACCAAGAGGTGAGAGACCTTCACGAATATGCGAGACCCATCCTCGATATTCCCAACTACCAGGAGGTGAGAGACCTTCATGAATATGCGAGATCCATCCTCGATATTCCCATTACCAGGAGGTGAGAGACCTTCATGAATATGCGAGGCACGTCCTCGATATTCCCACTACCAGGAGGTGAGAGACCTTCATGAATATCTAAGGTACATCCTCGATATTCCAACTACTAGGAGGTGAGAGACCTTCACGAATATGCGAGACCCATCCTCCATATTCCCAATTACCAGGAGGTGAGAGACCTTCATGAATATGCGAAGCACGTCCTCAATATTCCCACTACCAGGAGGTGAGAAACCTTCACGAATATACGAGGCACGTCCTCAATATTCCAATTACCGGGAGGTGAGAGACCTTCACAAATATCTCAGGTACGCCCTCAATATTCCCAATTACCAGGAGGTGAGAGACCTTCACGAATATACGAGGCACGTCCTCGATATTCCAATTACCAGGAGGTGAGAGACCTTCACGAATATCTCAGATACACCCTCAATATTCCCAATTACCAGGAGGTGAGAGACCTTCATGAATATCCAAGGTACGTCCTCGATATTCCCACTACCAGGAGGTGAGAGACCTTCACGAATATACGGGGCACGTCCTCGATATTCCCAATTACCGAGGAGGTGAGAGACTTTCATGAATATGCGAGGCACGTCCTCAATATTCCCAATTACCAAGAGGTGAGAGACCTTCATGAATATCCAAGGTACGTCCTCGATATTCCAACTACCAGGAGGTGAGAGACTTTCACGAATATGCGAGACCCATCCTCGATATTCCCAATTACTAGGAGGTGAGAGACCTTCATGAAAATGCGAGGTATGTCCTCAATATTCCCAATTACTAGGAGGTGAGAGACCTTCATGAATATCCAAGGTACGTCCTCGATATTCCAACTACCAAGAGGTGAGAGACCTTCACGAATATGCGAGACCCATCCTTGATATTCCCACTACCAGGAGGTGAGAGACATTCACAAATATCCCAGGTATGCCCTCGATATTTCCCAGTTGCCAAGGAGGTGGGACACCTTCACAAATATCCAAGGTATGTTCTCAATATTTCCAATTATCAAGTACCCCTTTGATACTTGTGAATGTCCAAGTATCCCCCAAGAATTCATACTTGTGATCATCCAAGTACCCCTTCAATACCTATGGTCAGCCAAATACCAATTTTGATGCCTGCAAAGGCCCAAATATCCTTCAAGTTAGTACTTGTGAATATCCAAGTACTCTTTGATATGTTTGTGAATGTCCAGGTATCTGCCAGAATCAATGCCCTGAGAAAGGTCGGCGCATCCTCCCGAGAAAAGTCGAGTACCAACTATTGTCTTTGATAAAGGTCAGACACCCCCACAAAATAGATGCCCTGAGAAAGGTTGGCGCATCTCCCAAGAAAGGTCGGGTACCAACCGGTGTCCTCGATACAAATCAGGCACCCACAAATGAGATGCCCTGAGAAAGGTCGGTGCATTTCCCGTCAAGGTGACCGAAGAAAGGTTCGGGTCCTAGACAAATCATTGATTGTTTTAACAGGCGACCGAAGAATGGTTGGATCCTGGAGAAGCAATTTCCCGTCACGGCGACCGAAAAATGGTTCGAGTCCGAGACAAACCACTGATTGCTCCAACAGGTGACCGAAGAATGGTTCGGGTCCTGGAGGAGCAATCTCCCGTCAAGGTGACCAAAGAAATGTTCGGGCCCTAGACAAATCATTGATTGTTTTAACAGGCGACCGAAGAATGGTTCGGGTCCTAGAGGAGCAATTTCTTGTCACGGCGACCGAAGAATGGTTCGGGTCCGAGACAAACCACTGATTGCTCCAACAGGCGACCGAAGAATGGTTCGGGTCCTGGAGGAGCAATTTCTCGTCAAGGCGACCGAAGAAAGGTTCGGGTCCTAGACAAATCATTGATTGTTTTAACAGGTGACCGAAGAATGGTTCGGATCCTGGAGAAGCAATTTCCTATCACGGCGACCGAAGAATGGTTCGGGTCCGAGACAAACCATTAATTGCTCCAACAGGCGATCGAAGAATGGTTCGGGTCCTGGAAGAGCAATTTCCCGTCAATGCGACCGAAGAAAGGTTCGGGTCCTAGACAAATCATTAATTGTTTTAACGGGCGACCGAAGAATGGTTCGAGCCCTGGAAAAGCAACCTCTTCATATCACCAGGTAAGATGACGCATTGATACTTGCCAAACTCGGGGTTCACATCCTATCTCACTTACTCCCGGTAAATAACTACAGATATCTTCTTATCTGTCTTAGTATATGTAATGTTATATTGCTCTTTTTGCATAGGATAATAGGTCCCAAGTAAAATATAATCTGTTACGCATGTATGGATAAAATTTAGGCATTAGTTTGTCTTTGAATGCAACTTCTGCGAGCTCACCTTCAAAAAGGGGCAGCTGTTGACGCCTAAAATATCATTTTAATTAATTAGGTTTTACTTTATTTTATTTTATCATTTTCGGATAAAAAAATAATGAACGAAAAAATAGGAGAAACAAGAAAAACAAAAAAAGCAGAAAAGCCCTCGCATGGGCCCGTGAGGCCCATTCCGCCTCAACCCGGCCCAGCCGGGTCTTCTTCTTCCTCGCGTAGTTGCAGCGCACACGTAGGGGGCACGATGCCGGAGCGGAGGGGAGGAGCAGCGATGACGCACGTGGAGTAGGGGGTAGCTGGAGTCCGATGGGACGCCGGTTTGGCCGACAAAGGCCGCGGCAACCGACGGTCGAGCTCCATCGACCGGCCACCCCTCGGCCTATAAATAGGCCCTCTATCCCCGACAAAGAAGACAGAGACGGCGAAGAGGAGATCACCG
The DNA here is from genome assembly GCA_017140185.1 of Eucalyptus polyanthemos subsp. polyanthemos. Classification (NCBI taxonomy): domain Eukaryota; kingdom Viridiplantae; phylum Streptophyta; class Magnoliopsida; order Myrtales; family Myrtaceae; genus Eucalyptus; species Eucalyptus polyanthemos. The sequence continues at coordinate 53,807,785 of CM029459.1, forward strand.
ACGGTAAGCTTCGATAGCTTCCCTTGAGAGACTTCAAGGGAGGCCCGAAGACGAGCCACCGGAGATCTTGAATTTAGCCGGAGAAGCGAACACAGAGACACACGGAGGAAGGAGAATGAGAGAGAGACCGAGGTCGCGACCCTTGGACACCCCACTGAGAGACTTCAAGGGGGGCCGAGGGCTCGCGACTTCGGATTTGGGCTTCGCCGGAGTAGAGATAGAGAGAGAGAGGCCACCGGAGCTCGAGATCCCCTGAGAGACTTTGGGGAGCTCGAGTGCAAGGCCGGCCGAGCCGGGTGAGCTCAGAGGGGTCCCCGAGAGACCGGGAGCTTGAAGGGCGAGCCCGAGCCCAAGAGAGAGAGCCCGGCCAGATCTGACCAAACCCAGGCCTCGCCATCACCGTCATTACTCGCCGTGGCTTCCACCGTCGCAAATCGCCCCACTGCCGTCACCGTCGTTGCCCCCATTCAAGAAAAGGTAAAAAGCTCGTAGCCGTCGTCCCTACCATTCATCGTAGCCCCCTTTCGTAGCCGTCGTCGTCGTTGTCGCTGCTGTCACCGCCGTCACCGTCGCCGCAATTCAAAAACCTTAGTGTTCCCGATTTTTGGGGTCACGATCCGGGGTTGTCAGATCGGACCCGGATTGGGAACCGGGTAGGGATTCCGTAAATCCCAGGGACGGCGAAGGTCGGGTCGCGGGTCGGGTCGAATCCGGGTAGGGTCGTGGAGGGTTGTGAGTTGAGCCGTGGGGCTAGGTGTCCCGGGCCGGTGTCCCTAAACACCCGGCCGTGGCGTCATTTTAATTATAAATAATAAATAATAAATAATAAATAATTTATTTTTAAAAATCAAACATGATTTATTTTCAAAAAATATTTAAAAAGTGTTTTAAATATTTTATTTTCAAAAAAATCGAGAAAAATCAAAAATAATTTATTTTCCAAAAAATATTGAAAAATATTGAAAAATATTTTATTTTCCTAAAAATCAAAAAAATAAAAAATATTCCATATTTTCCAAAAAAATGCCAAAAATCCCAAAAAAGCTAAAAATTCATGAAATGGCCAAAAAAATCAGAAAAAGCCAAAAAGACTTGTATTTTTCCAACAATACTAAAAAATTAAAAAAAAAATCCCTTTTATGTCCAAAAAATTAGAAAAATACTCAAAAATGTTTTTCCTCCCAAAAATGCATGGAAAATTCCTCAAAGATCCAAAAAGCCTTAAGGTTTAAACAAGATTAGGTACCGAAAGGGCATTAGTGATTAACTATTGTAATCAAGTCCCCGATCTTAATTTCTCTAGTTGCGCAGGAGCGAGTATTTCTCCCGATATTTCGCATGGGTTTCTAATCAACCCACCCCAAATTGATTAGTGGTGACTCCGTTTTAAAAATTAACTTACAGATTAAAAACTTGAACCATTAAGTTGCGAATTGGTGGACTTGGGAGAGTCCGGGCTTAATAAATTCAGCCAAGCCATTAGCCTCCTTAGGCGCTCGTACCCGATCGTGGGCGCCAAAAAAAAAGAGGTCGCGACACAGCTCATGCTCCAAGACCACAAAATGAGACAACAACGTTGCAACGACGTCCTACCAGCCACCCCGGAAGCTATGGAATAGAATTTGGGATCTACTACCCCCTCCCCCCCTCCCCCCAAAGGAAAATCTGTTCAAGAGAAGAATATTACTCGACCTTTATGCCCTCTATGCTCAAAACATCCAGAGACCGTCGAACACCTGCTTTTCTTCTACAAACGGACTTGAAATGTTTGGTCAAACCCACACCTCAACCTCAACAACGGCACAAGGATAGCAACTAGAATGGTCAAGTGGTTGGTAGAATTTTTTGAAGCAAGACCGAACTCACCAGAAGAGGGATTAGTGGCGAAAGTGCTTTGGCAAATCTGGAAAAATCAGAACAATTAGGTCTTCCATGGTAAGCCCCCACAATTGGACGGCATTGTCGAAGCAGCCTAAGCACAAAGCCAGAGTTTCAGCCGATGGAATCCATGCACATGAAAAGAAAAAGCTAAGATGCGGCATCTACCTGCGAGATGGGAGGCACCGGACAGCCAATCTCTGAAGCTAAATATCGACTACTCATGGGTGGATGAAGAGACGCCAAGCTCAGTCGGGGATCTTGCGCAATTCAAACGGCGCGATTGTTGATGGCTTTGCCAAGGAGATCCATGCTTCCTCACCGCTGCAAGCAAAACCCCTCGCTTTGTTGCACGGTTTGCAGCTACTAAACTAGAGAGAAGTTCACATGGGGGTTGGAATCTAGAGTGTGAAAGTGACAGTCTTCTGTTGGTGGAGTTAGTCATGGGCCGAATAGAGGTGTCTTGGGCTATGAAGGAATTAATTCAGGAGTGCAAGAAGCTCTTAGCCCAAACAACCTATGTAAATTTAACCCATTGTCCTAGAGAAGCAATCCAAGCCGCAGATTAGGTTGCAGAAGCCCACCGACTCTAAACACTTCCCCAAACCTGGATGTCCGATCCCCTATGGTACCTTTGGAAGATTTTATGTTCGGAAACCTATCTATTATCTTTTTGTAATCCTTGTTTTAATGAATGAATGAACACACTACTTTAGACCAAAAAAAATAAATTAGGATCCATATGATAGGTTTTAATTTTGTTATTCTGATAATTATCCAATTGTAAAGTCAAATCCTCCAAAAACCATTTACTTCATGTTGTCAAGAGCTCTTTATGTGGGATTGGATTGGATTCCAATCTTGGGCTTGCATTGTACAAGATGCACCAAGCCCCAATAGTATGTTGAAGCACATCATGCGTCAATAATTTAGGATACATTCAAATAACTCTTTCAATATGGCCAATTTAATTCTAAATATTTTGACAATTTGCTAATGTAGTCCATCCGGCCAACTTTTGCTGGAAATAATTGGCATGGTCGTCAAGCATCTTACGCAGCATGGCCGACACCCAACTAAAGCTGACGTGGACAATTTGTGCAATTTTTGAATATTATCTATTTTTTTTTCTTTTTTCCATATATCTTCTTTAGTTTCTTTTATTTTTTATATAAGATTGTGGATATTAAGCAAAGACATTGTGACCTTTGCCCAAGCCCTTCCCAAGATCCAAGCAAGGACTCTGGGCCCAAGTTTAGGGTTGGTTGGCAACCTCGCCCACCCAAAGTTAGAGAAAAAATGAAAAAAAAGAAAAAATTTCAAAAAAAGTTCAAAAGATTGCAAAACTTCACCATGTTAACACCAATCGTCCTACGTATTGACCGTGTCACATAGTACAATTGGTACTGACTAAACTACCATATTAGCGATTTTTGACAAAAAATTTCTGAAATGACTAAATTGGCAAATCATTAAAAAGTATAGGACTAAATTGGCATAATCTTTGATAAAAAACATTAGCACAATTGAAAGGTTTATGACTAAATTGGCTGCCATACAATAGATTCAAGATTTTTCGGACAATTATTCTGAGAAAAATTTGACAGAGTTTTGGCATTTTTTTTTTTTTTTTGGTGTTTTGGCACAGTTTGAGCATCCCCTCTTTCTCCATGTTCTTTCTATATATACTCTCAGTATTTCCATTAACAATCATTGCAACTCATGCGTGATCCCCACTCTAATTGGTCCACATTTGCATGATTAAAATTACTTCTAAGGTAATTGCGTGTCATGCAATAACTGCCCCTTCATTCAAGATTCATCTATTCTGTAATTGTTCTAGCGTTTAACTCAAACGGTGCGAGGTACCCTTTCCTTATTATAATCAAAATGGTTGGCAACACACCTCAGATCAAAGTCATGCCACACCACCTCCAGGTGAAGTTAAACTAGAAAAGCTCCATATCAAAGTTGGGCCTATTATAACTAGAATTCTTATACTTTGTTGATAGTTGAAATCTCTCCTCAATATCTGGGCCATAAATGCTCATCATCAACCGGAGCTAAAGAATAATGTTGTGAAAATCTCTAAAAGGGCAATAATAAAAAAGTAAGAGTACCAATGATAGCTGTACAATAAGAACGGTAATTTTCATCTCTCATTTTACTAGTATTTTATCTTATTCGTTTCATATCATGCTTCCACCGAAGAAATTATTTCATCATTTTGACGTCATGCATCCACGATTGATAAAGATACTTTTGATTTTTAAAGTGAGCCAACCGACAAATACCAAGTTAGTCTAGGTCGTCTTCATTTTTTGCTATCGAGAGTTCACACATTATTAGTTCATAACGAAAATTGTTAAGAATTATCATTTTCATTTATTTGTTTTTATTAAATACTTTATCTTATTGCATTTATTTTCTCTGATTTTTAGAGTGAGCCAACCGACAAAGACCAAGTTAGTCTAGGTTGTCTTCACTTTTTGCTAGCGAGGGTTCGCACATTATAAGTTCATAACAAAAATTGTTAAAAACTATCATTTTCATTTCTCTACTTTTATTAAATACTTTATCTTACCGCATTTCTCTTCTCTGATTTTTAAAGTGAGTCAACCGACAAAGACCAAGTTAGTCTAGGTCGTCTTCACTTTTGCTAGAAAATTGTTAACTAACATTTTCATTTCTCTACTTTTAGGGTTCACACATTATTAGTTCATAACGAAAATTGTTAAGAACTATCATTTTCATTTCTCTGCTTTTATTAAATACTTTATCTTACTGCATTTATCTTCTCTGATTTTTAGAGTGAGCCAACCGATAAAGACCAAGTTAGTCTAGGTCGTCTTCACTTTTTCTAGCGAGGGTTCAAACATTATTAGTTCATAACGAAAATTGTTAAGAACTATCATTTTCATTTCTCTGCTTTTATTAAATACTTTATCTTACTGCATTTATCTTCTTTGATTTTTAGAGTGAGCCAACCGACAAAGACCAAGTTAGTTTAGGTCGTCTTCACTTTTTTCTAGCGAGGGTTCACACATTATTAGTTTATAACGAAAATTGTTAAGAACTATCATTTTCATTTCTCTGCTTTTATTAAATACTTTATCTTACTGCATTTATCTTCTTTGATTTTTAAAGTGAGCCAACCGACAAAGACCAAGTTAGTCTAGGTCGTCTTCACTTTTTTCTAGCGAGAGTTCACACATTATTAGTTCATAACGACAATTGTTACGAACTATCATTTTCGTTTCTCTGCTTTTATTAAATACTTTATCTTACTGCATTTATCTTCTTTGATTTTTAAAGTGAACCAACCGACAAAGACCAAGTTAGTCCATATCGTCTTCACTTTTTCCTAGCGAGGGTTGACACATTATTAGTTCATAACGAAAATTGTTAAGAACTATTATTTTCATTTCTCTACTTTTATTAAATACTTTATCTTACTGCATTTCTCTTCTCTGATTTTTAAAGTGCCTCAACCCACAAAGACCAAGTTAGTCTAGGTCATCTTCACTTTTTGCTAGCGAGGTTTGACACATTATTAGTTGATAACGAAAATTGTTAAGAACTATCATTTTCATTTCTCTGCTTTTATTAAATACTTTATCTTACTGCATTTATCTTCTCTGATTTTTAGAGTGAGCCAACCGATAAAGACCAAGTTAGTCTAGGTCGTCTTCACTTTTTTCTAGCGAGGGTTCACACATTATTAGTTCAGAACGAAAATTGTTAAGAACTATCATTTTCATTTCTCTGCTTTTATTAAATACTTTATCTTACTGCATTTCTCTTCTCTGATTTTTAGAGTGAGCCAACCGATAAAGACCAAGTTAGTCTAGGTCGTCTTCACTTTTTTCTAGCGAGGGTTCACACATTATTAGTTCATAACGAAAATTGTTAAGAACTATCATTTTCATTTCTCTGCTTTTATTAAATACTTTATCTTACTGCATTTATCTTCTTTGATTTTTAAAGTGAGCCAACCGACAAAGACCAAGTTAGTCTAGGTCGTCTTCACTTTTTTCTAGCGAGGGTTCACACATTATTAGTTTATAACGAAAATTGTTAAGAACTATCATTTTCGTTTCTCTGCTTTTATTAAATATTTTATCTTACTGCATTTATCTTCTTTGATTTTTAAAGTGAACCAACCGACAAAGACCAAGTTAGTCTAGATCGTCTTCACTTTTTCCTAGCGAGGGTTGACACATTATTAGTTCATAACGAAAATTGTTAAGAACTATCATTTTCATTTCTCTACTTTTATTAAATACTTTATCTTACTGCATTTATCTTCTCTGATTTTTAGAGTGAGCCAACCGACAAAGACCAAGTTAGTCTAGGTCGTCTTCACTTTTTGCTAGCGAGGGTTCACACATTATTAGTTCATAACGAAAATTGTTAAGAACTATCATTTTCATTTCTCTGCTTTTATTAAATACTTTATCTTACTGCATTTCTCTTCTCTGATTTTTAGAGTGAGCCAACCGACAAAGACCAAGTTAGTCTAGGTCGTCTTCACTTTTTTCTAGCGAGGGTTCACACATTATTAATTGATAACGAAAATTATTAAGAACTATCATTTTCATTTCTCTGCTTTTATTAAATACTTTATCTTACTTCATTTCCCTTCTCTGATTTTTAAAGTGAGCCAACCGACAAAGACCAAGTTAGTCTAGGTCATCTACACTTTTTGCTAGCAAGAGTTTACACATTATTAGTTCATAACAAAAATAGTTAAGAACTATCATTTTCATTTCTCTGCTTTTATTAAATACGTTATCTTATTGCATTTCTCTTCTTTGATTATGATTGGTGCTACTAGAGGGTGAGATGAAAAGAGAATATATGAGAAAGAATCTTTGTTACACTTCTAACAATTTATTCCTACTTATCTTTAATTGTGTTTCTTTTGCAATCAACAAAGAGTACTGAAAATTGCTGTTCTTGTGACGAAGGTCTTTCTAGTTCACCCCTTGTTTATGTTGTCTATGGTGCTCTGTCACGCAATAAATAACATATCTGAATTCTGCATTATGCCATCCGAGAGATCTTATATTGGGCAGGCTTATCCTCTTGTTGGTCTTCCTCATGCTGGGATGCTTCTGCCTCATAACTTGGCAGCAGCAAAAGGGCTCTTTCATGTAAATGCTAGGCAGTATCACCAGATTTCGAGATGAAGACAAGCACGTGCTAAGCTTGAAAAGCAAACATCAAAGTTAGAAAAGTGAATTGCCTTTTTCATGCATGTTGATTTGGAAGCTCCTTTCGGACTTTGCTGGTTACATGTTTTGAGAATTAGGGTTAGAGGAGAGACTTGAACACTATTTATAAAATTTTCAACTAAGCCTTCTCATTACGGATTAGGCTCAACTCGGCCCACACTAGCTAGCCCCATATTAGACTAATTAAGAAACATTCTATCTCACATTAGACCACAATAACAATTAATGTAGTTCACATTAGAAAAACTCTTACACCTGACTCCTCTGAAATTTGGAATTCATCTAGTAGTCACATGGCTGGAAGGTCGATGGTGTCAATAGTTCAATGTGATTGAAGTTTTCAATAAATCCGAACCAAACCAAATTGTTAGGGTGAGCGGCTGAATCAAACCAAATCACAATCTAAACTGAATACGACTCAAATGAAAACCTGATTTGATTTGGTTTAGCTTTCTCTTCGTCTTTCTTTTTTTTTTTTTTATGAGAAAAAACTATTGACAATAATGCATTTTAGCCTATAAGCGAGTGATTACCATTAAAAATAATTTTTTCCCTAAAAAAAATGAATATATGTAAAAGCTATATATGTGCTTATTTTTTCTAGCTTCCTCTGGCTCATGAATTACTGTTCAGTTCTTAATGAGAAATTGTTATACATGATAGTAGTATATATACTAAATAGAATTTTGGTATGAAAATAATTATGAGTTACATGTGAATCTTGCTCCACTAGATCAAACAACCTGATTGACCTTTAGCAAACGTATTAGCCACTCGAAATACTTGGTCATGTTGGTCCACACTGCTTTTATTTATCGCCCTTGGAATTCAATTGTTTATCCATCATGTCATGTTTGTACTCATTTGTGGGATTTATAGTTCATCTTTATCATTTTGTACATAGTGGACTAGTCTACTCCCACTTTTCCAAAACCTAATGAATATATGTGGTCCCTTCCTCCATTATTTGTGTACCTCCTCTGCTTTTTTATGGGGCCATCGACAATGGTTGGCAAATAACTCACAAAATCGAAATGCTTGAGGATGTAACTCAACTAATATCAAGATACTAGATGATTCAACCAATCAAATCGGTACTTTAAAAGCTCGATTGTTTAATGACAATGGTATCAAGGACTGATTCAACATTTACTCTTGATTCGTGCATAGACATGCACAAATCATGTGTCCGTGTTGGTATAGCTACGCATCAGTCGTCAACAAGAGAGCAAACCCCTGAAAACGCGTGAAGGACGAGGGGGACCACCGGAAGTAAATGAATAAAGAGGAAGGTTCGTCACTGCGTTGCATTGCTTGACCTTGACCTGCTCACGCTATCATCCACGGCCATTTAAATGTGTTATAAACTAAATTTTTATGTTGCATTTAAGAAATTTTCTTTTCGTCAATGTTTGCGATAGGAATGGTGCACATAATTTTTATTATCTTTTTGATACCTATAAAAAATCTACTTTCCTACGATATGCACGCAACTTGAGATTTTCTTTCGAAATATAAAAGACACAGCGAAATAGGAGTTTCCTCCTTCATCTTCACTTTGATATTATACTATATTCTTTTTCATATTTTAATTTACTCAAGCCAATAAGTCATTGATACGTTACGGGTTAGTTAAAAGTAATTTACTTGACTATTTAGCTATAGTGATGGATGGTGACAATTGATTAAGTGACACTTTTCATCAATCAAATGCGATTTTGTATTTCAAATGCTGGTATGAGCCTAATTTGAAGCGGTTGGATTTAAATCAATCCATGGCAAATCTAACAAACTCGCGATTCCAAAAACAAACCAAAACTTTTTCTTTAGTTTTAGCTCGACCACAAAGTGATCAAATTTCCATAAAACAATTTTTTCAAGATGGATCGAGGGTGAAGGTGTGTTTAAAAGGCATGCCAGCTTTTGAGACCAAAATGTGAGATAGAAAATGTTACTTCAACCTAAATGATAGGGAAACTAAAGCATGTGAAAAGTAAAGTGTGAAGATTAAAATTGAAGGAAACCGAAAGGAAAGTTATGAAATCAAAGGAAAATTAGAGCGGTGACCATTGAAATTAAAATTAAAGTGCAAGCACTGAAAAAAAATCACTAAGAAATTTCATTGAAATTGAGATATCCTCAAAGTTACAAACACAATGATGCTAAATTGCAAACATTGAAATGAAAGCTACACCATTATTTACAATGCATATGAAGAATAACAACCTTTAAAACTAAAAATGAAATTGAAAGACGTTAGTTCAATATAGAAAATGCTTCAAAGGAAAATTTAGTAGAGTTTTGGCAGAGCTTGAGCGACCCCTCTGTCTGGGATTACCTTTGACGGTTATCGAAATTCATGTGTGATCTTCCTCTTAGCCACATTATATTTCTAAGATTTGCGCTATTTCCACGATTTTAGTAACTCCTAAGGCAATCGTGTGTCCCGTAATAAATTGCCCTTTCATTCGTGATTTAATCTAATTATGTAACCATTTTAGCTCTTAATTCAAATGGGTCCAGGTACCCTTTTCCTTAGTATGATCGAAATGATAGCCAATACACCTCAAATCCATGTGAGGTCAAAAAATTTCCAGACGAAGTTAAACCGGATAAGCTCCATATCGAAGTTGGGCTTAATATGACTTGACTCCTCATAATTAGCTCTGCTGTCCTAACTCATATAAATAATTGAATCACTCTTCGGTGTCTCGGCCATAAATTATCACCAACAGAAGCTAAACAATAATGTTGTAAAAATTTCTAAAAGAGGCAGTGCTGAAAAATTAAGAGCACCAATGAAACTATTGATAGTATATTGAGAACTATCATTTTCATTTCTCTACTTTATTAACAGTGTATCTTACTGTATTTCATGTCATATTTCCACCGACGAAATTGTTTCATCACGCAATTAATAAAGTTACTTTTAATCTTTAAAGTAAGCCGACCAATAAAGACTAGATTAGTCTTGGCCATCTTCACTTCTGGTGAGGGTTCACACATCATTAGTTCGTATCGAAAACTTCCACTCAATTCTAGCTCCACAGACCCTCCTTTTTCGCTAGAGAGAACTTTTTTTCAGTCTCACTCAATCTCAATCTATTATGTACAGTAAGTGCATAGTGGGTGCACAGTGTTGCTACGCGCATAAAAGATTGGGAAAAATTAGAAATTTGCACCCCCTAACATGGACATAATTACAGATTCCATCCCCCGTATTTCCCAAGTTTCTCTTTACATCCTGAGACTAAGATCTTTGCATTTGCTACGTGTATTGGAATGTGCGGTGATTTTGTTGGGATTATAGGGGGTGGTTGGTTCAGTCTTTGCTTTCTACCTGAAGACATTATATAATTTCTATGGACTGTGTGGTGAATTTCCTTTTCATTTATTTCTTGTGTTTGGGTTTAAAAAAGCTTTGGAATGCCAAGTGAGTCTCGATAGAACCTAATATGTAGTACATTGCAGAAAAGGAAAAGACTAATGAGAGCATATACTGGAAACCAGAGTTTTGTTTGTTGGATGAAAAGAGGTGTTGGTTCCCTCGCAGTTCATTCTACGTCTCACAAAGTCAATGGCCAAATTAAGAACCATTCCAAAATTGAGGATTACAATACCACGTGACCCGCTCTTCTTTATTTGCCGTTGATACACATGAACTTTTAGATCCATAAAAAATTACATTAAAAAGGAAACGCACGATCTTTCACTTTAGAGCAACCGAACGACGTGGCGTGTTGATTGGAAGGAAACAGCGCAGGCGCTTGGCAGTGAATGTCTTTATTTCCCAGGGAGTCTTTAAAAATTTCCCTACCTTGTTCAAAATTCTTGGACAGCTTCACCGGTGTCCACTTGCGAATGCACAACTTTTGGTGGGAATGAGCTTTGTTAGCATAATAGTTTTTGTATTACTTCTTGTGAGAATAACAACTTATGGTGAGTCCCAAATTCTTAAAGGAGTGGGTCTCATCATAATTTATAATTATTTGTTATTTGGTTTTTTTCTACTCTTAGGTACAAATCGCAATTAAGCCCTTAATCTTTCAATTGGCTCTATGAGTCTAAAACCTTCTTCAAAAAGTGCGATTAAATATTTCGACAAGTAGTACCTAAAATTGCCCATGTATTACTCAAAAAATTAGCATCATCCTTAAATTGCACTTTTCAACCTAATTTTAGGATTTAATTGCAATTCTTTTTTTTTTTTTATAAATGTTGTGTACTTAATCGAACCAATGATTATGACTCAATTGCACTTGTTGTTAAAGGCTATGGACTTAATTAAACCACTTGAATGGGTTATCATTCAATTGAATTACATACATAAGATTTAGTATTTGTGGTGCGACTTTACCCCTCAAGGAAGCATCCTCAAAGATACTAGAAAGTGACGGAACTGGACTAAAGTTACGCGTATAGTACATGAATGTTCTTCCCTTTTTCCGCTTAAATAGCAATATTAAGGGACTCAGCCCGTATCCCCTTCTCCGTAGATTTAGGTCCCAGCATATACGGAACGTGAAAATCATGTCCAAGTCGGTGTTTCAAATTCTTTTGCTTCTGGTTTCCCTCACAGCACAAGCATCAGGAGCTGCACCTCGACTTACAAGGATTGGCTGTAAAGAAAAATGTGGGATCATCACCATTCCATTCCCCTTCGGAATAGGAGCCGCTTGTTTCTTGAATGACTGTTACGAGATCAACTGCCAGAAAAACAACACGGTCATCCTAAATAAGATTGGATTGCGAGTTCTTAACATTTCACTCCCTGATTACCTTGGATCCGTGAACGGCATGATTAGCGTCCGTCTTCTTTTAGTTTACTCAAATGCAAGCTGCGGGGGTGACGGACGTGTGCAGATGAATTTGAAAGGAAGTCAATTTTTCTTCTCCTCGACTAGGAGCGTCTTGATATCGGTGGGTTGCAACACCCTGGCGATAGTAAGTACTCCAGAATCAGCTGTTGCCAGTTGCAGGTTGAAATGTGCTGGAACGGATACCAACATTAGCCGGTCTAGTGCTTGTTCTGGAGGAATGATTGCAGCCGGACTACACTCCCCTTTAAACTTCAGGGCTTTAGTATAGATTTTCAAGTAAAAGGTGAACATCAGGGGTGCAAGCACGCTTTCTTGAGGTCTGCTTACAGGTTTATGTTATTTGAAATTGAATAAGGCCGTTCCAGTGGTGCTGGCACGGGGGATTGCGATCAACACTGACTATGGACGTGACTTAGTTGCAGGATTGCATACTAAGTTGGGTCCTTGTGAATCCGGCATGGTCAAAAAGCCAACCCCGTCTCAGCAGGATTGTGGAAAAGGGTGATAACTCTTTAACACCAAGAAAACAATTTCGAGATTGAGAGAGGCGACTCCAATTATGCAATTGTAATCGGAGTCGTATTCATCTCAATACCAAATCTAATGTCATTAACAGGGTCCTTGACAAAGGATCCTGAAAACTCATCTATGTTGATGATGCTCCATTCTTTCTCAAAACAAAATGACGACAAACTTATGTCCCCAGCAATGGGAAAAATTACACCCGGCTTCTTAGATTAATGTACTCTACCCATCAAGCTTTGATATTCCTATCCTCGGGGAAGCATCCCCAGAGATGCTAGGAAGTAACAGAGCTGGAAAAATTATGTGTACAATACATGAAAATTAAGGGAACCAGCCCATAGCCCCTTTCTCCATAGGTTTAAGTCCATCAACTTACCAAACGTGAAAATTGTGACATCCTGAAATTCCACCCCATCCCGAATATATGAAATGGGCATTTCGTCGACCCGCATATGGTCCTTTTTCTCAAAGCTAATCACTCTCGAGTTAACTGATCTATCAGGTGAAGCCATTAAGGGATATAAACGTGGCAGACTCGAGATTTCAATCGGAAATCGACTGCTCGATCGTGATAATCAGTAAGGGTCAATACGACACCGTATAATCGAGTCGAGATCAGATATAAATCGATTTGACGGAAACACGTAGTTGAATAGCGGGTGGTTCCGCACGATTGCGATATTCGTGTCAAACGGCTATATCCCAATTTCCTATCGATAATGCACTCGGGACACGTAATTGAAACCTTGAAATTTTTATAACAACCGAGAGTCACCGACGAGTCGAAGATGAACAAACGCGGATCGGGAATTATCGACCATGGGTCAAAGGCGATAAAATCCCTAAAAGCTACCCGGTAGGTTGGGTTGTGCTAAAATCACATCCGGTCGATTTTAACTACGAAATTGAATTCGGTTTTGGGATTTGGACATTCGACCATGTCACAATTCATTTATAGGATGTAGTCTCATCTTTTGGAGAAATTCTATTGAGTCCGGAATTTTGCGGAAAAATCGATTTTCGGCAAAAAGAAAATAAAAAGGGAAATTCGGATGGGTAGACCAAGTTGGATTTTTCTACCTCAATTAGGCTTATTTTGGAAAATTAAGCTTAGGAAAGTATTTTGGGAACAAAGAAGATAAGCTTGAAGAATTTGAGGCACAAGATCATGAGTGTTTGGATTTTTTGGCTAGCTTCTCATTGGTCCCTCCATGGACTTTCTTTCCCCTCCCTTTCTCTCTCCAATTTCCCCCATTCTTGCTTGCGTGACCCTCTCTGTTCAGCCGCCCATCTCTCTTCTTTCTTCTTCTTTTTATTTCCTTCCTTCACTTCTCTTCATCCTCTTTTCTTGGCTGCCGCACGTCACCCTCCATTTCCCCTTCATTCTTGTCGCATTTTTATTATCGACCACCGAGGGATGGGCAAGCGCTCAAGGATCGGGACATGACAAAAATCATGTCCTTTGTTGTGGGGAGACTACTCATGGTCACAATGTGCAACTTTTTGTGACTCAACGTTCTTTAGATATTGGCCAAAAATTTTCTTTGGGTTAAAATATTAAGCAAGACTTAATCTTTATAATTTAAAAAAAAAAAAACCAATAGGGAGAGAATTACCCAAAAAGTCCTGAATTTATTACGATTGTGTCAATTTAGTCCATTCAGCCAATTTTGGTCAGCCTACACTAACGTGGACAATTTATAATAATATCTTTTTCGATTTTTTTATTAATTTTTATTTTTTCTTTTTGTCCTTTTCTTTTTTTCTCTACTTTCTTCTTTTGCTTCTTTTCCCATGGTGGTCGGCAAGGCTTGCTAGCCACTAGGCGAGGACTGCAAGTGAGGCGGCTTTGCCTAGATCCAAGTGAGGGCCAAGGTCCTCATCAACAGTCGCCGAGGGCTTCATGGCTGTTGCCTGGTGGTCGGCGAGCCTCACTAGAGCCTCACTGGCCACTGTGGAGGAAAAAAGCAAAAGAAGGAAGAAAAGGAAAAAGAAAAAGAAAAAAATTAATAGAAATTCAAAAAGATAAATATCACTAAAAATTGTCAATGCCAATGCAGGCCAATTAAAATTGTCCAGATTACTGAACTAGCACAATTACAAAAGATTTGAAATTGAATTGGCAAAAAAAAAAAGTTTAGGATTCAATTGGTATAATTGTAATAGGTTTAAGATTTTTTTGGTAATTTTCTAAAAAAATAGGCTCTCTTGTCTCTCTGTCCCCTCATTGCTGAAAATAAAAAAATAAAACAATGCCAAGAGTTCGGAATAATTTACGCAGTATGATCCAAAGCATTAGCAAATTAATTAGAGTATTTTAAAGCAAAAATCATTTTAGTTTTCTTCAATCCAAGTGCATGGGACACAACGTCTTCCACTGTGGAAGCAAAAAAACATGCCACGTGATTCTCGTTCATCTTCTAATTTTTTTCTGGATGGCCAACAATATTCCCAAGTGCCGTTATGGATGGCTTACGCAAATAAAGTATTGTGCTTGTTCCACGATGTACCGCACTTGAGAAAAATGAAAGTGATTTTTGCTTCAACAATGAGAGAGATACAACACTCTAACGTCGCACCACGATTAAAGAAATTAGAAAGCAATCACTTTCACTTTAATAAAAGTGAGCTTTGCTTTCACTTTTCTAGATTGAAAAGATGCCAACACCCATTTCATTAGTCGTAGGATAAATTAGTTCGATGATTTTGCCATTCAAAAAGAGATTTTTGTTGTGAAAAGCGGTTTTCCTTCTCAAAAAGGAGAGGGGAAAACAAAATTCGAACCTGAGAGCTGGGTCGTCGAAAGTTGTTTCATTTGAGACAACAATTTGATTGTGTTCATCTTGATAGAGCAAAAATTATTAAACTGATACTTACCCCAAAAAATTATTGAATGGATATAACTCTACTTCTAGGCATTAAAAATTATCGAGTAGAATCTTTTTTTTTCTTTTCTCAGTTTTAATGTGTTTAAAGGATCTACAGCAAAAGATCTTGAAGAGTCACCCATCTCGGTAATGTTCCCAGTGTTTCTCATGAGAAAAATGATGACTAAATTATCTAACAAACAATTGGAGAAGTCACAATTGGCTACTTTAATTAATGCTCTCCACCTATGAAGCTTTGACATTTCTGTTCTTAAGGAAAGGCGGACAAGAAATCCAAAATCTTGTATATCGAATACAATCAAGTCCTAAATTCAATTAAGTCCCAAACCTTCTTCAAAAGTGCAATTGAATCTTTTTTATGAACAATATCTAAAATCGTTCCATGTCACTCAAAAAGTGTTTATAAATTGCACTTTTCAACATAATTTTATGATGTATTTGCATTTTTCAATAAAGGTAGAGGAATTAATTTAATCAGTTGAAAAGTAAAGTACTTAAATTGCATTGTTTGCTAAAGGTTTAGGACTTGATTGGAACAATTTAAAAGTTTAGGATTGAATTATTTCGGACATTTAAGACTTGTAATGCAATTTTTTTCCCTAAGGGAAGCATCTCAGAGATATTAAGAAGTAACAGATGGAATAAAGTTATGCGTACGGTACATGAGATTTTACCTTTTTCCACTTCAACAAGAATATAAAGGGACTCCGCCCATACCTGCTTTCTCCATTAATTTTTGGTCCATGCACTTACGAAAGTTGAAAATCATGTCGACCTCAGTGTTTCAAATTCTTCTGCTTCTGGTTTCCCTCAAGTTGCAAGCATCAGGTGCTGCACCTCGACTTGCGAAGCCTAACTGTCCTGAAAAATGCGGGAACGTCCCCATTCCCTTCCCCTTCGGAATAGGAGCCGAATGTTTCTTCGAGGAATGGTACCAGATCGTCTGCCAACAAAACAACACCATTCTGAAGAAGATTGGATTGCGAGTTCTCAACATTTCACTCCCCGATGGAGACGTGGATGGCATGATTAACGTTAGTCTTCCTGTAATTTACTCAAATGCAAGCTGCGGGGGTGACGGACGTGCTGCGCGTGTAAGCTTGGAAGGAAGTCAATTTGTCTTCTCCCAGACAAGGAATGTCTTTACATTGGTCGGTTGCAACACCCTGGCCACAGTGAATACCACACAATCAGCTTTTGTCGGTTGCAGGTCGAGATGTGCTGGAACCAACACCAGCTTTAGCTGGAATGGTTCTTGTTCCGGGAGGGATGGCTGCTGCCAGACTATGCTCCCCCTTAACCTTCAGGGCTTTAGTGTGGATTTCAAAGAAGAAGGTGGACATCAGGGGTGCAAGCACGCTTTCTTGAGGTCTGACTTTACAGGTTTCTATGATTTGAAATTGAATGAGACGGTTCCAGTGGTGCTGGAATGGGGGATTGCGAACCATACTGACTATGGAGACAAGCTTATCCAGCAGGCGAAGATTCCTAGTTATCCTTCCGTATGTCGCACACAAAGCGTTGCCGGCAGTGAAATGCTATTTACACGGTGCTATTGCTTAGGGGAGGATGGTGGTAACGCATATCTTATGGAAGGATGCAGAGGTAACACACTCCATGCTATCACGTTCCGTTTTTATTTTATTTTGATAGATAATACGGAATGTGCTATCACATTCGGTATTTAGGGACATCATACAGTGAAGCGGTTTGTTCATTTCCAGATTTTTCTCTAAGAAGAACGCATTCACACTGTATAATGATTGCATACATGCTTTTCTACCTTCTTTTTGTTAGTTTTTCTGCCCAAGATTACACAAAGTGAATGCACTTTCAAACAAAATTGATCAAATTATATTGATAATAATTTACTGGAATTACAGGGGAACAGGACAGTCCTTTAGTTACGAGTACAATATTTTAGCCATTGAATTAACAATTTATGAGGAAATGTGACCTACTAGTTTTGGTAATTTTACTCAAGGAGATTGGTTTCGCTGTTAATATATCTGCTTCTGGTTTCAGAACCATCACGAGTTGCACCTCGACCTCGAAGCCTTGACTGTGCTGAAGCATGCGGGAGCGTCACCATTCCCTTCCCCTTCGGAATAAGAGCCGGGTGTTTCTTGGATGACTGGTACCAGATCGTCTGCGAACAAAACAACACGGTCATTCTGAAGAAGATTGGATTGCAAGTTCTCAACATTTCACTCCCCGATGAAGACGTGGATGGCATGATTAACGTTAGTCTTCCTGTAATTTACTCAAATGCAAGCTGCGGGGGTGACGGACGTGGTGCAATGGCAAGCTTAAAAGGAAGTCCATTTGTCTTCTCCCAGACAAGGAACATCTTTACAGTAGTCGGTTGCAACGCTCAAGTGACAGTAAATAGTACAGAATCAGTTGTTTTCGGATGCCGGTCAAAATGTGTCGGAGCCAACTTCACCAGTAGCAACTATAGTGCTTGTTCCGAGAGGGAAGGATGCTGCCAAAGTTCGCTCCCCTGGAACCTGCAGGGCTTTGGTGTGGATTTCGAAGAAGAAAGCGGAGATGAGGGGTGCAAGTACGCTTTCTTGGGGTCTGATTCAGGTGTTTATGATTTGAGATTGAGTGATCCGGTTCCAGGGGTGTTGGAGTGGGGGATTGCAAACAATACCACGTATGCACTTGACCTTGTCGAGCAAGGATACTATCGCTCAAATGAATCTTTCACCTGTACAGGGTTTGAAAGTTTGAGCAGTGAAGGAGAAGGAATTATATATGGATATAGAAGCTACAGCGTCGACAGAGGTGAAATACTATCTGCGCAGTGCCGTTGCCGTACGGGGTATCATGGTAATGCCTATCTTATTGGAGGATGCAAAGGTAACATATTTCATGCCATCACATTGGGAATTTAAGTGCACCATACAGCGAAGTGGCTTGTTCATTCCCAGATATTCCTTTGAGAAGAATTCATAAACGCTGTTTAATGATCACATATATATATATATTGGCCCAAGAATGTACAAAGTGATGCACTTTTAAACGAAATTGAACTTATTATATTGCTAAAAATTTACTGGAAATAAAGGGGAACAAGACAGTCCTTTTGTTACAAGCACGATATTTTAGCCCTGGAATTAGCAATTTTATGAGGAAATGCGACCTACTAGCCTCCTTAATTTTACTCAGGAAGATGGTTTTTGCTGCTAATATATTTATGATATCATTTGTCATCAGCCGAATGTAATCCAAAGCGGTGCCACGGGACTTGTGTGTACAAACGGGGCTCCTTTCGCTGCGTCGGTATTGGAAAGACCAAGTTCATTCTTATTGGTAAGCAGATCTTTTAACCTAGAATTTTAGACCGCTTCATGCTGGAGAATTGCTAGAAAAAGAACAGCATAGCATAAATTATGTTCAGAAAAGGTACATAAATAAGATTTACATTACCCTTCGTTCTAACATGATTGCTTGGTAATAATTATAGATAAGTTTACATCAGTAGTATCTATCAGGATAACCTCAAAACTTTCTTCGTGCACGAATACTTATATTTGATAGCTAAGACAGCACTTAGAACTTTTCTAATGTTGCCGCTTCAGATCTATCAAAAGATGACCAAGGTTCCTACTTACTCTTGTCGTATTTGAATTGGAATTATTACAATCATAATCAAGATGAATGTTGGTAGGAATATTTTTACTTTCATCAATGGTTTTCTCATTTCCTAGTAAGGGAGATTAGTTGTACAATCCAAATGTATGTATAAAAATATCACCTGATGGAACTTAGCAGGAGACAAATTAATTATTCAAGATTGTTAAGAAAATCCACATGAAAGGAGCTCAGGTTAATCACTCTTATATGATTTTCTCTTAATGAGATTCACTAAAATATTTTATGATAAGACCTTATAGATAAAAGAAGGGCGCATTTTTTGGACTTTTACCCCTTAATTTTTTGTAATGCAGGGGTTGGGGCAGGCCTTGGGGCACTACTTTTGTGTCTTGTCTTATGGGGGCTGTACAAATACATCAAGAAGAGAAAAGAAATCAAGCTTAAAGAGAAGAACTTCAAACGTAATGGCGGTCTTTTGTTGGAAAGTGAGCTATCTTCTGAAGGCCATGTCGAGAAAAACAAATTGTTCAACTCCAAGGATCTAGAAAAGGCTACCAACAATTTCAACGAGGATAGGATACTTGGGCGAGGTGGACAAGGTACCGTTTACAAAGGAATGTTAACAGATGGAAAAATAGTTGCTATTAAGAAATCAAAAGCAATAGATGAGGGCAAAGTCGAACAATTTATAAATGAAGTCTTCATTCTCTCACAGATCAACCATAGGAATATCGTTAAGTTATTGGGGTGTTGCTTGGAGACAGAAGTCCCACTTTTAGTATATGAATTTATACCAAATGGGACTCTATACCAATATTTGCATGACCCAAAGGAAGAGTATCATGTATCATGGGACACACGCCTACGAATTGCAACTGAAATTGCAGGAGCCTTATTCTACTTGCATTCAGCAGCCTCAATTCCCATTTATCATCGAGACATCAAGTCCACTAATATCCTTTTGGATGAGAAATATCAGGCAAAAGTGGCAGATTTCGGTACTTCCAAGTCTGTTTCCCTCGATCAAACTCATGTAACCACGTTGGTGCAAGGGACTCTTGGCTACCTAGATCCCGAGTATTTCCAAACAAGTCAATTTACAGACAAAAGCGATGTGTATAGCTTTGGAGTTGTTCTTGTTGAACTTTTAACGGGACAAAAGCCAATCTCGTCGCTGAGGGAACAAGAAGGCAGAAACCTTGCAACCTATTTCATAATTTCAATGGAAGAAAATCGGTTGTTTGACATTGTAGATTCTCAAGTTTTGAAAGAAGGTAACGAGGAAGAGATTGTATCAGTTGCTAACCTTGCGAAAAGATGCTTGAACTTGAATGGGAGGAACCGGCCTACAATGAAAGAAGTGGCAATGGAATTAGAGGGCATGAGAAAGCTCCCAAATCCTTTGGGTATTCAGCAAAATCAAGAGGACCGGGAGGCAGCTGAATCTTATGCATGTAAGTCCAGCAAGTCAAATATCGATGCCAATGTCACTACGTTTTCGGATGTGCAGCCATTCTTACCTAGTGAGACGTGGTGAAGATCTATTTTGCCTCTTACACTTGTGAGTTATATTGCTGCATTTGTCATGGAAATCGGTCTTCAGAGCAAAAGAACGAGAAGAGAGAAAGAAGGAAAGCTTGTTAATTTACTAATAGGAGTATTTTGGTTAGTTATTTATTGGTAATAAACTTATTCTAGTTTACGTAATTAGCATAATGCCGTGATTTCAGCTCATCTTGAGATCTTTAAACACTTGCTGTCAATTCGGCTATTGCAAAACTTACATCAGTCATGCAGTGGACTGGCCTTTGCAATTCAATTAGATTTGTACTTGCTGGGAAGGAAAAACAAGAAAGACGTTTCCCTTCCGAAAAAAAAAAAAGGCGAACTTGCATTCGCCTTCCCCGCCCAGCTCTTCCCTGAAGATCACACTGAATTGCTAATGGCATAGAGGGATTGTTGCCGGTTGCTTAGATCCTCACGACGTGATGTGTCAAACTCACCACCTGAACTACATATATCAACATCAAAAAACCCCACTAGTTGCAGAATTATCTCTCTCGATCCTAGCCAACCTTACTTGTCAATTTTCAATGGCAAAAATGGAAACAGTAAAAAATCAATTGCCCATGGACCAACTCGTATATAAGAGATATTTACTCCTCATTTTAAGCATAGAAGATTTTTTTTTTTTTTTTTTTTTTTTTTTTTTTGGTAAGGTTAAGCATAGAAGATGTCGGGTGCTCTTTTTTCATATTTCCATTGATTTTGTTGCGATAGTAGTGTTTGATTAAATGTCCTTAAGGAACGTAAGTCATGTTGTTTGTAGAATAAAATTCATGGGGATCATGAATTGGTTTTATGTCTTCATTATTGAGGTTGACGTTCAAATTTTTGCAAACGTCTTAAATATCCATTTATTTTGCAAACATATAAAAATCTATAAAAAGATAAAATATATATATATATATATATATATAGATAAATCATAAAAAGATGATGATGATGATGATGCTAATAATAATAATAAAGAAGTAATAGTAATAAATAAAATGCATGAGAGTGAAAAAAAATGAAAAAATGAATGGGAAAAGTCGAGTGGGCTCGTGTAGCACGGCCCATTTTTTTTTTCTTTTTGAGCCCACTCTTCTATTTTTCTTCCAGCCCATTCTTTTGGCCCATCCGAAATTAAATAAAAGAGAGGCCCAGCCCATCATCCTTTCTCTCTCCTTTGCGCACGCGCGCCTGCACACGAGGGAGGGGGTGAACCCAGCGGCAACGGCGCCAGTCCAGTGACGCCAGCAGTGATGACGCCAGCAGAAAGAATATTCCAGCTGTCGTCACTCGTCAGAGGAGTGGAGGAAGGAGGCAGCGAGAGGGGCGTGCAAAGAAAAAGAGGAGAGAAGGGCTCAACCCCAAGATAAAAGAATGGGATAAAAATATTAAAAGTGTCAAAAGTATATTAGAAGTATCAAAAATATATATGACATTTATTTTAGTATCAAAAGTTTTCGTTGGTCAATTAAGTGTTAAATCAAAAGAAAAACGATTACTTTAATACTAACAGCAAGAAATTTTGGCAAAATTGATTAAGTGTCATTTATAATTAAAATCATAATATGACTAGGCAAAATTTTAAATAAAATCCATTTCACGTGATATTTCCACATGGCATGCTTGGCACTAAAGTGATCATTTTTTAACAACAACTAATACTGAAATAATCATTTAAAAAAAAGTTGTCACTTAAATAATCACTTTTAATAAAATTAGGTACTTAAATGATTATTATTTACAAATTTTGGATAACATCATTTAGGGATTATATGTTGACTAGGCACACTGACGCACCATGTAGGACTGAAAAATTAATAATATATAGATACGTCGGATTTTCGTCAATACAGACCGAAGTTGGCACTTTTTTTTTTGTTGGAGAAGTTGGCACTTAGGGTCCATTTGTTTTGCGGAAAATATCATGTTTCTGGAAAATATTTTTCTAGAAGTCATTTTCCAAGAAAATGACTCTATTTTTTGGTATTCGGTCGAAACCTAAACTTTGAGTGGAAAATATTTTCCACCATTCATTAGCTAATTTAATTGTTTGGAAAAAATTATCAAGAATTGAATTTTAATATTTTTAATTGACCAAAAACTTAGTTTTATATTTTATATTTTTTTAAAATGAATTTTTAATTATTTATATTTTAAAAAAATCGAAATTTTTATTCTTTTTTCTTTTTTCTTTCTTTTTCTTTTCCTTCCTTCTTCCTCCGCCACCGCCTCCTTCCTCCTCCTTCTTCCTCCTCCTTCCGCCGCCGCCGCCTCCTTCTTGCCTGATGATGGCCAGCTGCCCGACGGTTGACCAAGATCCGGTGGCCAAATCCGGCGAGCTCAAGGCTCGGCCGATCTTGCCCGAGCTCGCGGCTCACCAGAGCCCGGCAAACCTCTAGCAAGCTTCGGCGAGGCCCGAGCCCCACCCAGCTCGTCGAATCTAGCGAGCCGCAAGCTCTGCCCTAGGTCCAAGTAATTCTTTTAAAGCCAGGTATTAACTGCATGGGAACTGACAAATCAGCCATGCCCATCTTTCGCCTGGAAGTATGTGACACTTGAACTGCGTCCGAATACGTGGTACCTCCCCGGCATCTCTAGCTCGTTGAGGAACTCTCATTTTCTTGAGACACTCACTATCTATGTTTATCCTGGAAGAGATGAAGATGACTCCGAGGTATAAATGCTTGAACTGTAACATTTTGTTGGCATATTAGAACTTGGAATTAATGGAGATTGAAAAATCACTTTAAATTTCTAGCTTGCCGAAGCAGGGTGTAAGCTTGCATTTGAGTTCAACGGCTTTAGTTACTGGAGTTTAGTGGACAGCACATTTCCTTGTCAGGAGGACCAGCTTAAGCATGTTAAGATATATGGTTATGTACTGGAGCCTGATGTCATTGGGCTCATTGAATTTCTGCTCAAGAATGCACAGGTCTTGGAGAAAATGGAGATTTCTACCAAGAAGACTCTGCAGTGAACAGGTAGCAAGTTCATGTTCTCCAGCGACATTGGTCGTCCATCAAAGGATTATTATACATTGGACGCGCTGCTAGAGTTTTCACAGAAGTTGTTAAGTTACCCAGGGGCCTCAACAAGTGCAGTAATTCACCTGGGTTAGATACTGTTATTGGAATTGTGTTCACCCTTTATTTTGGACAACCCTTGATGTTTCTATGCCAGGCATGTCTCACATTTGGTAGACTTTACTGGGCTTTATGATGAATTCGCCCCTTTGCCTCAGGTCTATAATTCGCAACATCCACGACTCTGTGCAGGCAGCTTTATGAATATTTTGATGGCGGATGTGCCATTTTTTTTAAGTATGTTTCTCTTAACAGCTTTTTTTTTCATATTCCCAGCTCTTGCAAATAGTTCGGCTAAAAATTCTGCAGTACAGATTTACTTGAACAATCTATTGACAATAGTTACAATCTGTTCATGAGTTGGCCTTTGCTCTTTACAAAAGTAGTTGGCCTTCGCTCTTGCGGCTGCTGTTTCTCTCTTGGTTTTTCATTTCAGAGGCTGCCATCTTTGTTCTTTCGCTTTTCAGGTTTAGCTACCCTTTTCTTTATCTTGAAAAGAAGTCAATGCAGTTCAACATTCTTAATGATTATTATCAATATCAATATCAGTACAATCCGAAGCTACTTTGTACCATAAAATATTGAGTTGTGAAGTCCTCCAAGTTCGTGTCTTTTCTTGATGTCTGCCCTAAAATCGTTATTATATGTGCTCTTCTTGCAAATTAACAAGATCATTTTGTCCCTTATTTGACGTGCGAGTTCTTTTCCCTTTATAGATAACATGAGTATCCAACTTTGTATCTTTACTTAAGGTAATTTGGTAGTCAACCTCTTATACCCTTATACTATGAATTGCATCAAATCAGTCCAACTATGTACTTACTTCATCCCCTCCAGACATAGGTTTTACAAGGAGACTTTTCATAGTAACATGTCCATCGAGCATTGACCGGTATACCACGCACTCCCTCCGCTGCAATTCCACGATAATAAGTGGTGCTCTAATATGAGATTTTACAAAATAAGCACTTCCACATTGTTTTCTGGAAACCTAACAGGAACAACGTCAGATTCGATCAAAGTCAAACCGAATGGGATTTGATAATTTGAACAGAACTTTTCTTGCTCAATTTTATTAAGTCGTAGTCCGAGTTGCTTCTTTCACACTCCTCCAAGTACTTTCCTTGAATTGGTATTCTTTGTATTCTGGGAGCTCCATCTTTAAGGCTTCGACTGCTTCTAAGCAGAGCGACTCCTCCCTGGTATTTCCACCTCACACAGGAATTCTTATTGTCACGACTAGTTGTGCTCATCCTGGACCTCATCGCATATTTACATACGAATTTCCATTCAATCTATCACAAGTGCTGGAGATGAAAGAACGGCTTGCATTCAAATTTCAGCACGCTGAAGCTGGCTGGATGCAAGTACGTGACTACGATGGCGAAAACTAGTGCCTCGAGCAATAAGCTTAAGCAATGTAACGATACGGGGATATGTCATTGAGCTCATCTATTTTCTAATTGAGAGTGCGCCGATCTTGGAGAAGATGTCAAAAACAGCAATTTACGTCTCCGCGTTTTTTTCCCACGAGTTACTGGGTCATCCAGGTTACCGGGTGCTTTTTTACCTTTCCTCTTCGATTTCCCGCGCTTTTTTCCTCACGGAAAAGGAGGAGGTTGAATTCTGATTTTGGTGGTTCCCGGCAGGCTTCGTCATTTGTCTTGTTTCTTGTCGCTCTCCAAGCGTGTGTAGAATGTACTGCCTGGGTTCAATCGTCCAACCCCGTTTCCAACATATTTCTGTTTAGCCCCGATTTCTCTATCAGATCCGTTTCTTGTTTGCTGCAGTGTTTCTGATCACATCATAGTGTCCTAGAGTACATCAACTTTGGAGGTCAATAGTGTTGTCGGGCAAAGAAGCAATGCGGAAAGTTTGAAAGGGCCATAAAGATGGTAGAAATGGTGTAATCAGTAATTTCCTGGACTTGGTCCTAGTCTACATACGCAAAATTATCTTTTGATCAGTGTGCTTACCAAAATTGGGAAGAGCAGACAGTGCACAATGGTCTCGAGCGTGATGGCAAGTTCTTAAATTTCACCAGCCATGTATTGAGCCCTGCACGAGAGCCCGACAATTGCTTGGAGAGTTGTCTATTGGAAAAATGCTATGGTCTCCAGAAGCTCTAATTCGATTGGCACCCGTCAATTGAAGAATTGAACCTCGACATGTGCAAGGTTTGAAGAAACTTGATCTTGCTTGCTCAGCCACAAACAAATTAACTGTTGTTGTTGATACTAGCAGTCATGTAAAAAAGACAGTCTATGCTTAAATTAGGACTTTGCAGATTTCTGGGTCGACGAAGTGTGTCAAGTTAACCAATTACTAATCTCTGATTGATGCATCACTCTACTTCGGTTATCACCTCAAATGTTCTTGAAAGGCGTACTGCGGGTTCAGAGTGCTTCTCAAGAAGCCGAGAAGTAGTGTGTGTTTTATGCCATACACTTGTTGTATCCTGGTAAGGTTTCTCCACTATTGCTCTAACCTCATTTATCTTGCTTTTGAGGTACCTTTAAATAATTGAGCCGACAGAGTCACATAACCGGGGGTAGTGAGCTGACATGTCGGTTATGTGACTCTGTGAATAGCATAGGCCAGCCCAACAGGAGCCCTTGTGAGCTCCACCATCTCACCCTAAGCATGGGAAGCTATACTATACATGCCTACTTGGTAGTAGCCACATTGGAATATATGACGGGGAGTCTATCTTCTCCCCCGGTGGCCCCCTTGTTGCTAGGTGAACATTTTTCTTCCTCACCTAGCTGAGAATAACCCCACATTTTACATCTCAGAGTTTAGACGAAATAATTTAAGAACGTGTTTAGTTCCAAAGTACTTTTAAATGATTCAACCGGGAGTCCTTGAGCAAGAAGTAATACTCTCTATTTGACTAATTTTTCTCAGATGATTTTGAAACTGAGTTTAATGTCCAATCTATTTTAGTCTCTTCATTCTTATTGTCCTGAGACCGTCGATGAGGTAATACGAAGAGGTAGTAAGGAAAAAAGCTATTCACTCACACCAGCGTCCGTTTTACTCATCCTGCCCTTAAACTTGTCTTTGCATGCTTCCCCTCATGTAACTCAGACATTGTCGATGTTTTTTGTGTGTCAGTTTTTGCATTGTTATGAACATGTCATCCTTTCACAAGCAATTCATATTTTGTGGTCTCATTCATTGATATATTCTGTCATTTGCAACCATTCAAGTGAGTATGAGATCGGCTCTCTCGAATTATTTTGTAATGCTCCAAATGCTTTGTATAATTAGGTGGCTTGAACGTGTTGAAGACATGGAAGAAACCGAACAATCTTGATCTTCCTTCACTAACACACTTTGTGACATGTCCATGGTTTTGTTCCAATGCTGTAATATCCGCCATGTCTCTTCCCTCTATATTAACCAAAATCAGACACACAAAAAGTTGATTTCAAGTTGATGCTTTCGACTGATAAAAAAATAATAATAATGATGATATTGTCGAAGTCCGTTTATGTTTTCACAGTCGCAATTAAGTTGAAGTGTCCGACTTCCTTTCCTATGAATCTAAACAATTCTTTCTTCTATCAAGTATTCATTTATGGGAATTGACACAACCTCCATGCCCATTATTTGTACGAAATCTTTTGAGGCTGGAACTAAGTCAAACAAAGTGGCACCACCATGGGAGCTAAGCATATTGAAGAGTTTCCATATTCTTGAGAAACTCACTCTATACGTTTAGATCAAAATACATAAATCCTTTAAAATAAGTTTATTTTCTAGTTTTACTTCTCGCTCGGTTGTTTACATTTGTTTCACACTTCCGCTGTCTCACATAACATTAGCTTTTAAAGTGGATTTTTTTCTTTTAGGAAAAATTATATATATATACCAATTTAATCAGATGGCACATTATTTTATACAAACAGAAACTCAAATAGAAAAATATGATAGTTCTTGCCTTTTATCAATCGCGACATCACTTTCAGCGCCCACCCTGATAAGGAAAGCGACGGGACCAGTGAATTTTTCTTGACTTTTCTTGGATTAAGGAAGGCAATTTATCAAAGTTTCATTGGCTGAGTGAAGGGGCACCATATGCAACCCATGTAGAGACAGAAAACTCAATCGATCCCACCTTCCTTTTTTATAATTTTAACCAAAACCCATTCGCTCGAAGCGATCGTCGCCCACAGTTGCGGAGGAAATCAACGGTGCCGCCTCGACACTAGACCTGCACAGGCCGAGCAGCTGAACCTCAAACCCATCAAATCCCAGCCCAAGTTCGCCCGACCAACACATGTCCCCTGCTTCGATCGATACTAACACCTGGCTTAAATCCATTTCTTGAGGGAGGAAATATAACTCTCTCTCTCTCTCTCTCTCTCTCTCTATCTATCTAGTTTTCTGGAGTCTGCCTTCTGTCTCACTCTGTGTACTGTGTACTCTTGAAAAAGTGGGAATCCTTTTGTCCCCACGTGAAATTAGCCGCCTGTTGGATGAAACACCATGTTCATCATGGTCCATGGTTTTTGTCTCTTGTAAGAAACCATCTTTTTAAATCAGGTTTGTCCATCAAAGATCGGAAATCTCTCGACGCCTTCTATGTGTGAACCTCGTCCGTTTCCGAAAGTCCTCTTCATGATCCTTCTTTTCTCTTCCGATACCTCGGTCCAATAATTAGAGCAACTCTTCCTCTTATCCACACTGCTATTATTTTTGTCCATTTTTTGTCATCACTCCCTCCTGAGATCAACCTTTTTTTTTTCTCTCTCCATCTTCGTAAAAGTTTCTGGTAGATCTCCATCCGCTTAACACAAGCGATTCTCAATCCGCATAAGTGGAATCGGGATCAGTTCAGTTGTCTGGACTTCAGATTCGTTTGAGTTTGTACAGTTAAAGCAGAGCAGAGAAATCTTTCTTTTTTTTTTTACGAATTTGCTTCAAGAGATGAGCTTGGGAGCTACAGAGGAAGGTTCAGCTCCAAAGATTCAAATCCCAGCAGATGTGGATTGGCATATGCTTGACAAATCAAGATTCTTCTTCCTTGGAGCAGGTCTCTTCTCAGGTGTGTCGGCTGCTCTCTACCCAGTTGTGGTGCTCAAGACGAGGCAACAAGTCTTGCTTCAAGATGTCGTTCTCCATCATGAGGAATGAAGGCCTGAGAGGATTTTACAGAGGGCTTGGGACGTCCCTGCTGGGCACAATCCCAGCGAGAGCCCTCTACATGGCTGCCCTTGAGGTCACCAAAAGCAGTGTTGGTTCAGCCACTGTGAAGCTAGGGCTCTCAGACACCAGTGCCTTGGCCATTGCCAATGCCGCGGCAGGGGTAAGCTCAGCCATGGCTGCTCAGCTCGTGTGGACCCCAGTCGATGTGGTGAGCCAGAGATTAATGGTCCAAGGCCAAAAAAATGGCTTCACTAGCAAATGGAGCTTAATTGGTCAAGGGGGGTATTGGTTCTTGTAGGTACAAAAATGGTCTTGATGCATTCAAGAAAATACTATGTGCTGATGGTCTGAGAGGCCTATACAGAGGGTTTGGGATTTCAATTTTGACATATGCACCTTCAAATTCAGTTTGGTGGGCTTCTTATTCTGTGGCCAATTGGCTCATTAGAGGTTATTTTGTGGGCAAAAGTGGTGAAAGAAGCTGAAAAGACGGCTCTTCTTATGGCCACTAAAATTAGAGCGATGACCACTAAAATTAAAATGAAAGTGCAAACACAGAAAAAGAAATCACTAAGAAACTTCACCGAAATTGAAATATCCTCAAAGTTACAAGCACATTGATGCTAAATTGCAAACATTGAAATGAAAGCTACACTGTCATTTCTCAATGCACATGAAGAATAACAGACTCTAAATCTAAAACTGAAATTGAAAGACGTTAGTTTAGCATAGGAAATGCTCCGGAAGGAAATTTGGCAAAGTTTTGGCATAGCTTGAGGGACCCCTCTTTTTCTGAGTTCTTTTTATTTATACTCCTGGGATTTCGTTTGACGATTATTGGAAATCATGTGTGATCCCCTCTCTAATTGCTCCATATTTCCACGATTTTAGTAACTTCCAAGATAATAATTGTCTTGCAATAAATTGCCATTTTATTCATGAATTAATCTAATTTTGCAACCACTCCAGCTCTTAACTCAAACAAGTTGAGGTACCATTTCCTTAATTTGATCGAAATGGTAACCAAAACACCTTAGATCGACATGAGGTCACACAATCTTCTGATGAAGTTAAACTAGATAAGCTCCAAATCAAAGTCGGGCTTAGTGTGACTTGACGCTTCAAACTTCTCTCTGCTTTCCTAACTCATAGCGATAATTGAATTACTTTATAGTATCCCAAACATAAATTTTCACCACCAACGGAAGCTAAAGAATACTACTGTAAAAATTCCTAAAAGAGGTAGTGTTGAAAATGTAAGAGCACCAATGAGAGTAATATGTTGAGAACTATCATTTACATTTCTCTTGATTTTACCATCTCTTTATCTTACTGCATTTCACATCATATTTCCCCCGATGAAATTGTTTCATCATTTTGAGGCATGCATCATGTGATTGATAAAGCTACTTTTGATATTTAAATTGAGCCGACCAACAATGATCCAGTTAATCTTGGTCGTCTTTACCTTTTCACTGATGAAGGTTCACGCGTTATTAATTCATATCGAAAACCTCTCATTCAGTTCTAGCCCCATAGACCCACCTTTTTCTTTGGAGTCTTTTTTTTGTCTTACCAATCTCTCACTATTACGTACCATAAGTGCACAGTGTTGCTACACACGTAAAAAATTAGAAGAATTAGAAATTTGCGCAGCCTATTATAGAATTAATTACAAATCCCATCCCCAAGTTAATCTTTACATCCTAAGTCTAACGTCTTTACATTTGGTTGTCATATTAATAAGGAAAAAAGTTACAAAAAAAGATAAATTAATCTCCCTATGACACATTTAATCTAAACTTGTATCTATGTGACATATTTACCATTTCTCAAAGTTCTATTAAATGAATTTTCAATCAAACTAACATCATTAGCCTCGTGTGCATCATGTCAACGTCATTTACTTTTCGGCGTTTATGTAGATAGATTTTTAATAGTTCTCATTGACGAAACTTTAATGGATGGTAAATGTATCACATAGTTAATAGTTTGGGATTTTAAGTGTTACAAAAAGAAAATGTCTAGAGTATATGTGTGACGATAGGCATAATTAGACTTTTTTTTTTTTTTTGGTGGCTTTTGCCCTAAAAACAACTGGCAACACTAACCACCGGCCGCGGTGGCTCTACTGGATAAGACTCTGCTGATCCTCAACGAAGAGGTGAAGGGTTCAAAACCTAGGGGAGGCGCTAGGTGTATTAAGTGTGACTCGGGGGTGGTGGGTCCTCCTGCTTAAGTGTCACTTGGGGGTTTACGGCGCGGCTGTTAGCTGCAAGCTGGTTCCTCCAATACCAAAAAAAAAAAAAAAACAACTGGCAACACTATTACTAAGTTGAAGATATCCATATGTAAGAGAAATGGAGATAAAATCATGCATAGAGCATGTGCCCAAGAGAGAGCTAACCATCTCATAGTAAAGATAATCCCATATAATTTGGAAAAGATAATAATTTATGCGGACCATAAAGTAATTGTTGTCACACGCCTTTTAAATACTATTTACATATCTATCCTCCTCGGCCGCATAGTGTCTTGTTGTTACCCTTTAGTGAGGCCAACCCGCTATTAAAGCCGTGATGATCACCGCCATCATTTATTACCATGTAAGGGTGAGCATAATTCCGGAATTGAATGGAAATCGGAGAATCGGATCCATGGGAACTGATCCAATTCTAGGTTTTAGAGTGAGAAAGTTCGATTTTCGGTTTCACTTTTTTAAGAACCGCCGGTTCCCAATCCGGTTCGGTTTTATAGGAACCGAACCGAGAACTGGAACTGGACCGGAAACTTTAAATCCCTGATTACATTCTCCCGTTCCCCAATTCAATTCCATTTCTCTCTGCTTTCACCTCTGTCTCTCCTTGCACGACGTTGAGCCCTTGTGCGATGCTGCATCTCATCTCGTCGCGCTGCTTCTCCGACTCACTTAGTTTCCGCTTCTCCATCGTTGCTGTCACGCCGAGCCCTTCGTTTTGCTGTCACCACTGCCGGCCGCTGCTCAGATCCGAGGGGTTTAGTGAAGTTACAGTGAGTCCACGCTTTTATTTTCCACGCTTTCTTGTCTCTTTTAAGATCGACCTCGACCTCCATTAATTCCTCTCCCTCCTCAGACCAAAACCACGAAAATTGCGTTACCTGCGCTCTCTCTCTCTCTCTCTCTCTCTCTCTCTCTCTCACTACGGCAACCATCATCCATCAGGTAAGCTTGTTGTTGGATTTGCTCGACTTCGTGCTTAATTCGATTGCTGAATCTGCGTGTGTGCGTACAATTACGCGTGTGTTTTGTCTGTCGAATTGGCTTGAGGCTGGTTGTGTATGTTAACGGCGTTTGTTGCTGCTGATTTTGCATTTCGATTGGTTCTGAGTGCTGGGGATCAAGGCCTGATCTGATAAGCTTGGAGCTCGTTCGATTGTTGCCTTCTTTAGCTTGTTGCTTGGCTTCGATTGGTCTAGGGCTTTTGTTAATAGGCTCAATCGGATATGTTGCGTTGTTAAGATGATTTACTGCACGATTGCTGGTATTTGGATGTTTTTGAATTCATGATGAATGACTAACATTGAGCTCGAATAAGTAATTCCTTAAAGGGTGCTATCTGGTGATTTTAAGCAACTGATTTGTAGAACCTTGGGGTATGGTCGATGAGATTATCTGCTCAACATCTAGTGATCTTGAGCAACTGCCTATTCGAGTGAAGCTCCCTGATTTGGGCTATAGCTGAGATAAAAGGTGGAAGGATCTTGGTCTTTTGCCCATCTTGCATTACTCAGTAGATTTCCTCAATGAGTTTACATTTTCCCTTTCCCTTCTGATTGTTGTTTGGCTGGTTTTGTGGGCTGGATTCACCTCTGTCCCAAGTCACAATTGGTCCCGATTGCACTGGAGTTTGCGGGATGAAATCATTTTCATGCTATAGTTGAAGTTTTAGATGCAAGAAAATGCTACCTTGGCTTGAAATTTGTTTTTCTTTTTTTGTAAATGTTTGATCTTTATTTTGAAATTTCTAATGATGTTGTGCATATATGAAGTTGACATATCAAGATAACATTCTTAGTATCCCAAGTATCTTTGTTGTTCAAGGCGTCCATACTATTGTCACTGGATTAGGATTGACTTGATGGATGATTGTTGAAAGGCGCCCCAAAAGCTTTTTCATTCTTCTGCAGGCTTACTTCTTGCTGTCATCTTTCTTTCCTTTTTCCTACATCCCATTTTGTTTGTGGTCCTAGATATTGTCTTGATCAACATGCTAGTCTCTCGTGAATTCTATTGCATCAGTTTAATGTATAACATCAAAGCACTTGGTTAAGGAGGACACTAAGTTTTGATGAGATAGGACTTGCCTATCACTTTGACGATGTTTTGTTTGTTATAGTTTATCTTGTTATTTTATCATCATTAACCAGTACTTTTGTTTTATAATCTTATAGGTGAAAATTAACAATATCTTTCAAGAATGTCATGACATCTCATTTTAATTATATTTATTTGAACCGTAATGCCAAGGAAAACTAGTCTTTTGTATTCTCTTTGATGAATGACAAGCTTGTTTAGTAGTCAATAGACCAAAAATGATCTAGAGGTTCCTTATTTGGTTGACTGAATCAATAAGAAGCTTTCATTTTTATTGTTGCGCTCATTTTCGTTTTGCTTAACTAATAATGAAACCAAAAAAAAAAAAAAAAAAAAAAAAAAAGAACTTGTTAGATCCTATAACCTATAATAGGGTAGGTTCCAAGTTTCAACAGGTAAGTTTTTGAGATTCTTAAAAAATGAAGAACCTTACCCTAGGGTAGGTTCCAAATGGAACCTGTAAGGAACTTGGAACCACTCATCCCTATCATTGGGTAGGGTTGACCACTCATCCCCACCCTCTCCCCTCTCTCTATCTCGCTCGCTTTCACACGGTTGTGGCTGACAAATCCATTGCAGTTCTCTATAACATTGGAATTGTTTTCTATCTTTTGGTAAAATGTATGATTCTTTTTTCATATTGAACTAAATGTTAATTGCTTACTTTTCCAATTTATGCGAATAATGTCAGCTTGTACATGTTATAGTGACAACACGTCGAAATCAAAAGGGACCCAAAGTATCCTTCCGTTTTTTTGACAATGTTAAGTTTAAGACTTGGCTGTATATGAGATGCGTGGTGATTTTGTTGGGATTTTTAGGGGTGGCTGGCTCATTTTTTGTTCTCCACCTGAAGACATTATCTGATTTCTGTAGACTGTGTGGTGATTTTTCTTTCATTTATTTCTTGTGTTTGGGTTTAAAGAACTTTGGAATGCCAAATGAGTCTTTATGGGGCCTGATATTCAATATGTTGGAGCCAAAAAGAAAAAACTGTGTGAGAGCATCTAGTATTGCTAGAGTTTGTTTGTTGATCAAAATAAGTGTTGATTTATTTATTATTGGTAAAGTTATCACCTAATAGACCCAATTCTATACTTTTAGCAACTTCGAATTTCACATTGTGTTTCACATGGCAAAATCAAGAAGCAAACCAAAATTAAGGACTACAATAGCGCACCACCACCCTCACTCTCTCTCTCTCTCTCTCTCTCTTTTTGATTTGCCATTGATATAGAACCTTTTCTGTCCATCATAATTTAAAAAAAAGAACACATGACCCTTTATATGCACCGACTCCTCATGCTCACATGCCTCGTCCCTCTCTCCCTTTGCTATCCTCCAAATCTCTCTCTCTCTCTCTCTCACTCATGTGCTCTCTCTCTCCCTCCTTCACCGGTGTCTACTTGCTAATGCAGGACGTTAGATGGGAAATGTACAAGTTAATTTGATTTTAAACTGAGCCGGCCAAGTTTTAAGGTAGCGGTACTCATTTGCCTAATTCATATCCAATTTCTCAGCTCTTTTCTTAGCCAGGCCACGCCACGCTAACCTCATTTTCTTTTCAGGAAAGAGAGATCTGGAAATTAATAAACTTCCTACCTATGGCAAACTCAGAGGCTGGAACCAGTAATGCTGCTACACCAGCATCAGGAAGTGAGTACCAAGTGTTCTTGAGTATCAGAGGGCCCGACACTCGTCATGGATTCACAGACTTTCTCTATGATGACTTGTTAGATGCCGGAGTCAGTGTATTTAGGGATGATGATGAACTTCGTGTTGGAGAAATAATCAGTGACAACCTGCTAAGTGCTATCAATAACTCCATAATTTACATACCCATCTTCTCTCAGACTTATGCTTCTAGTGAATGGTGTCTTCGGGAGCTTGCGCATATAGTGGACAATGTGTCTAAATCAGAGGACGAAAAGTGTATCTTTCCCATTTTTCTCGACGTGGGACCAGATGATGTTAAACTTAAAACGTGGATATATAGCAATGCTTTATTGAAACATAAGAGGAAGTTTCCCAATGAAGTTGAGGCATGGAGAGCGGCTCTTGCAGCAGTAGGTAAAATCAAGGGATTGAACGTGACATCAAGGTAAAAATCTTTTAAGATCCCTACACATTTCTTCTTGTGTTGATTTTTCTTTTGTTGTTGCTATTTTAGAGTATACAACGTTGGCCTGTCAAATGATTTCTTTTATACTTTTTTTTTTTTGGGTTAAAGGGAACGTAGTGAAAACTACCCCTGCACTCATTCAACTCTATATCCCCTGCTTTTAACATCTTCCCTGAAATATTCTCCCCTGATGTCAATAGCTTCAATGACATGGACCCCCATATTCCTTTTAACTATATTTTCCACATCACTGTCTCGTTAGACTTGGAAATATTCAAGAGCACCTATTCGCATTTATTATTTGGGATGATTACTAAAATCAAGTTCAGATTATGCATTCATAGCAGTTTCCATTTCCCATTAACGGGGAAAAGGCAGAAAAAAAAATTAGAAACGGCATCCGGTGCTGACTTTGTTTTACACATTTCCATGTGCTTCTCAAGAACACCAAATATACGAGAAATTTGAGATTCGATGAAGAAAAATCATGTTTAAATATTCAATAGAAGCAAGAGCATTTTGAGATAAAGGTTGACGGGGCTGTCATCATCTGCGGAGCTCATGGGAGGTCCAAATCGAGGCTGGGCAACCTTGATCTAAACCAGGCCGGAGGCGACGACTGTTGTCAACCTCTGATATGAGGTCAGCGGCCACGCGGGCCTTACAGGGGTGTAGCCGGGTGCAGCCGCGCGAATAGAGGGTTGAAAGAGAGAGAGAGAGAGAGAGAGAGAGAACGGACACGCGGTGTAGGGTGTTTTGGAAGTTCGGAAGAGAGTGGTGAGGACCCTTTTTGATGAGATTAAGTTAGGGCAACATATGCAATTTCAAAAGATTGGGGATCTGATTTGCATATTGTCAAAATATGGAGATGCTAGTTGAAGTGCGTGAAAAATGGGTTTTAGGGATTTATTATTATTTCCCTTTTGACCTTTCTTAAGGGTTGTATCAGGTAAACTATATGGCCTTGAAATATTAATCACCTATCTAATCTAATCCAAAGTAATAAAAGGTGGAGATGAATAATGGGCCACATGGCACGAACAATGAGCTATTTGATGAGTTGGGGGCCAACGTCGCAGTGTCGTGGCCCCACCTGTCATTTATATCTTGTTTTGGGGGGTCATCCTGTGGCCTTTATATTAACAACTTAATATGCTTACTATAATTCATCAATAACAACACATAATTCGGCTGTTCAATTGATTAATTTAGATCTAACGCATATTTTATATTAACAAACCAACTGTGTGCTTTTATAGCTTGCGGGCACCCCGTTGGCTTGTCCAAAGTAAATGAGCTTGCATAATGTCATAGAGTGGGTAAGCTTTTGGGGTTACGTCTGTTACCAACATGCTGCTGTAGAATTCCAGATTTTCGACCAAAAGATGGAATTATTGGATAGCAAACAGACAGGGCCTCCATTTTGTTTTAATATTGACAAAGAAGTCCACCTTAGATAGGTTAATTACGAAACTATGACTTATGCTTAGGTCTATGACTAGGTAAGATGCACACGTTAAGTCAATATAAAAATTTTGGGCTTTTTTTTGGGGTTATATTTTTTCTGTCAACCAAACTGTAATGCTCAATAGATGACGTTGCATTTGTTTACATTATCTCGACTAATGATTCTCCCATTGCGATTGCTGAAATTTTGTCTAGGCCTAGCTAAATGCTAAAATTTTGCTTATGCACGATTCGGTAGACACTTGGTAACTGTTGCCATCGTGTAAGTCAATACTATTGTCTTTAGAAATTTATATAATCATAGATGAAAAACATATCAAGTGAGTTCTATCAATTTAGCCTATAAGTTATTATTTGTACTTAATTATCGTTTCAATGTACTTCATACCTGTTCAAGTTAAGATTTCGACAATCCCACATATGATGCGTGGGTATGAAATTAATCTAGTAACTAAAGAATGCGCTTTTATGCCTTGCAGCCAAGCAGCGATTGTCAAAATAGTTGTTAAAGAGGTTTTGAAGAAGCTGAAGATAAAACAAAAATCAGTGACTGAATATTTAGTTGGAATTGATGATCGGATAAAAGAGTTGACAAAGTTTTTAGATGTCAGTCACGATGATGTGTGGCTCATTGGAATTTATGGAATGGGTGGCATCGGTAAAACAACTATTGCCAAGGTTGTCTTTAATAAATTATGTTCCCACTTTGGGAAGTGTTGTAGCTTTCTTGACGGCGTTCGTGAAAGGTCAAATAAGGAGGGCATAGTCTCATTGCAAAAGCAATTACTATCTAACATTGGTGGTTCTGGAACTATAGGAGATATCGACAATAGTGAAGAAGGAATGAGGAGGATTAGAGAAACACTCAGCAATAAGAAGGTCCTGGTGGTTTTGGATGACATTGATAAGAAAGAGCTCATTAATAATCTAATAGGAAATTCCAAATTATATCGAGGATCTAGGATAATTATTACAACAAGAAACACTTCTGTTCTAGAAGTTGAGGGATTTAAAGGTGAAACTTAGTAGTATGAGATGTTAAAGATGGATGCTGGTCTTGCACTTCAGCTTTTTGGTTGGCATGCCTTTAGTGGAGACTTTCCTTCGGATGATTATCGCCGGCTTTCAAGTGACATTGTCTCAACTACGGGAGGGCTTCCATTAGCTATTCAAGTGATAGGTTCATTGCTCAAGGGGAAACACCAAGAAATTTGGGAAGAGACATTGGAAAAGTTAAGGAATGTTCCTGCGAAAGAGATTTTAGAGAAGTTAAGGATTAGCTATGATGAACTAGAAGAACATCAAAAACAAAATTTTCTCGATATAGCGTGCTTCTTTGTCAACGAGAATAAGACCGATGCGATTTACATGTGGACCGATTGTGAATTTTATCCCAAGGGAGGAATTGAAGTCCTTACCAATAGGTGCTTGATAAAGATATTGGACAATGATAAGTTCTGGATGCACGATCAACTTATAGCACTAGGAAGGCAAATTGTCCGTGAAAACAGTCCAAATGACCTTGAAAAGCATAGTAGGTTGTGGATTGCAAAAGAGGCCCTTCAAATCATAGGAACCGAAAAGGTAAGTTAAAAACGTCTCATTTTCAAATAAAATACGTATAGCCTAGGATTGGGGATTTTTTTTTCTTTCTTTTGTTTAGGAAATTTATCAATTTTTTCCTGCCCATTTGAGTTGTAAAACATAGTGGTTGGAAGTTGACAGACTTCTTGGCATCATTGCAAAATTTCACTTGCAGACAAAGTGCAAGGTTCAAGCGCTTGAGATATCTATGTATGGTTCCCCCATAGAGATTAGAAATGAAGACTTTAAAAGGTTGCCGAACCTAAGATTCCTTGATTTAAAAGGGGGAACTTATGTTGGGGACTTTGCAATGTGTCATTCAAATTTGAGATGGTTTTCTTGGAGTTGGGAGGATCATGGGATGAATAAACTCGATTTGGATCATGGGATGAACAAACTCGATTTGGATTTTAGGGTAAGCAATTTGTATTTGGATAAGCTTGTTGTTTGTAAACTTCATGGCCTTGACTTCAAGGATGATTCAAAAGCATGGGACTTGATCAAGGTAAATTACATGTTTTAAATTCTAGTATGATAGTTCCCTTGTGTACACTACAATGGTTCTTTAACTCGACATGTCATTCATTTTTACAAAGAGCAAAAAGTTTGAGAGTTCTATCTATTACTTGGTGTTCTGGCATAACGACAATCCCAAACATCTCTAGATGCTCAGCTTTAAAGAGATTGACTCTTGTTCGATGCTCCAGTCTAAAGAGAATTGAAAGCTTCATTGGAGATCTACAATCATTGATTGAGTTAAAGATTATAGATTGCTTGAATTTAACTGATTTACCAAAAGAAGTGGGGGCACTAGTGAAGCTCAGGTGTTTCTCCTTGTAGCATTGTAAAAGGTTGAGAGAACTTCCAGACTCACTTGGGAATTTGACCTCATTGACAGAATTTGATTTGTCAGGTACTCGCATTGCCATACTTCCAAATTCCATTGGAATGTTAAAATTTAAATATTTGTAATTTGAAGCTTGTGCATTTTTCTTTTGATAGGAACAATAATCATGGAACTTCCCAACTTCATTTTACAATTAAAATCATTAGAGATCTTGCGCTTTCCATTGTGGCCATTGAATGTCAAGTATCTTGATTGGCAATTAACTTGTGGCATCAGCACTTTGGTAAATCTTAAAGAGCTGGATCTCTCTAGGCGTACTAGAATGAAATGTGAAATTCTCGTTGAAAGTGGTGGAATTCCAATGACAATCAACACGTTTCATGACCTCCACATCCTAGACATAACCCATTGTCATGAGATTCAAGAGTTACCGGAGCTTCCCACAAGTTTGACCTATCTACGTCTTCAAGCCACATCATTGCTCAACACCCTTGGCCTATCAAAAGTTACTAATTTGGTTAATCTGCTACTACGCGATGGCTCTGATTATGAAGGCAAATCAAAGCTAATCCCAGGATGCGACTTAAGGGGGATTGTGAATTTATCTAGATTGAAATGGGTGGAGTTAAGAGTGCTGAATGTCCCTGCAAATCCACAATTGACTTATCCTTCTCAACCACAAGAGATTGTTTTGGGACACTTGGACTCAAAACCCCCTGTGCAGCTTCCATCCTCCAATTGGAGGTGGAAATTTTTTTCAACTTTAGAGATCTATTTTTGCGAAGTGGAAGACATTTCGCTAGATGGACTATCACGACTAGAGAACTTAAGGGTTTGCGGATGTGAATGGCTTCAAAGATTATCCATTCCTTTAGAATTAAGGAAGCTGCGGCAAGCGACGATGGAATCTTGTCAAGCCCTAGTTGAGATAGAAGTTGTGGACGTTTCAAAATCATTGGAAGGCTTGACTGTCCGTTATTGCGAATCTCTGACAATAATAAGTGGGTTATCATACTTGAAGAACCTAGAGAGATTTTTAATTCAAAGTTGCGGTGTACTTACTAATGTTGAGGGCCTAAATGAGCTGGAGTCTTTGAAAGCTTTGTCAGTCTACTGGTGCTGGTCATTGAAAAGGTTGATTGATGCATTTGGCACAAAAATACCAGATGATTGCATCGTCCTTATATGGGGGTGTGGATACTTCATCAAAGATTCTATCAGAGATCCTATGTCTATGGAGACAACGCTTTTGAAGCATTACAAAAAGGAGATTCTTCAGAATACATCAAAGGTGCGGAATCTTCTTCACCAACATGTATTTCCTTTTTTGGCCAAATATCCTCCTTCCTTTCTCCACACAATATTCGCCTTTTTAAAGTTGCCATTTTTTTGTTGCACCCTAATTTCTTAGGTGGATGATTTATTTCCGCTGTCTTTTGGTGTCGGACATTTGCAGTTCCTAAAGCAATCTTTCCCCCCTCTTTTGTGGCTCCCATTATGTGTTGTGCTTTAATTACTTAGGCTACATATATATTTTTTTTCTATCTTCGTGATTCATCTCTACTTGCCTTTTTAGTGTTGTAATGGTGCCAGTAAACTCAATGAATCATTCTTTTAATATTAATCATCCAAATTACTTTCATAGACAAGAAGT
This sequence comes from Eucalyptus polyanthemos subsp. polyanthemos, assembly GCA_017140185.1. NCBI lineage: Eukaryota > Viridiplantae > Streptophyta > Magnoliopsida > Myrtales > Myrtaceae > Eucalyptus > Eucalyptus polyanthemos. Next base: position 53,848,555 of record CM029459.1, read on the forward strand.
TAGATAATCGATTGCCAATTATAGATTTCAAAAGCAATTGGTAAAGAAGGAACAAGTAGGGGTGAGCATGTCGAACCGCCTAAACTGGGAACCGTTCGGACTAGACCAGGCTGGCTAGTGTGGTCCGGTTTTCGGAGGTATCAGTCTAGTTCCTGGTTTTTTTTTATGGAATCAGCGATTGTTAGTTCGATTCTCAGTTCCGGGGGAATTGACCGGACCGGACCGACAGACGGACCGACTCTTTTTTATTTTTTTTTAAATATATATTTTTAATTTCTTAAAAATAGTAACTACTCTAGTTTTTTTTTTAATTTTTTAATTTTTTTTGCTAAGTGATTGGTTCCATGGGACCGGACCGTCGGTTCCTAGTCCTAGGACTATCCGGTCCAATCCCCAATCCCAAAATTGGGAATTGAAAACCGATCACCCCTAGGAACAAGTAAGAAAGAAGCATCACAACCTTTTCAAGTCGCTAGGTTTAATGAAAAGAAATGACCTGGAAATAAATCGTCAATAACTTTTTAATGATTGGTGCCTATCATTGGAAGCAGATTAAGACATTAAAAAGGCAACCCGCCATGTAAGGTAATCTACAAATAGGAAGTGTAAACAAAAGAAATAATACCTAGCCTAGCATTAATGGACTAAAAGTAAATACACTCATCACTAAATCTAGCATTCGTGTACCAAAGACAATTTTTTGACATGAATTGTACAATTTATTAAGTTACAAATAATTTTATGCAATAAAGTGCAAAAAACTATCCCACAAATGGGACAATGTATAAAATGTTAATTATTGTACCACCATAAGTACACTTTGTTAGCAAGTTAACAATTGCAAGATACAAAGTAATCTTAGGAGTGAGACTTGTCAAGATGTGAATTAAGTATTTTAAGTGCCTAGATGCAATAGTTTGTGTATCAATAGGAATTAGTCAAGCTAAATGTCAGCACTATAATATTAAAAAAAGAAATTAAAAATATTTCTATTGATGCCATTTTTTAATAATTATAGCAGTATTGAGAAAATGTTTCACAAGCGACCTCATCTACCCTAAATTTAATGGTTAATGAGAAAGTGAATAGTTACTATCCCCCAATCAATAGTGGTAAAAACCACTGCTAGAAAGTTTTATTTACAGTGGCATTTCAATTTTTTTCTTCTCCCCCCTCTTCGTAGAAAAGGGAATCTATGATGAGATAGTACTCCTAGGTAGATAATTATCTTACTTGATGTTTAATTTAAATTTACATCACATATTTATATTTGTGCTGGTTGGATTGAGGGTAAATATGCAAAAAGTTTAGTGAATATCCAATAAATATGTTGTTTGGCTCTCCCATTGAAATTGTTACATCACAGGATTCCTTCATAATCCGATTCCACCTTGGAGTAAAGAAGCCTAGTGACGTGTGGTTTTGGGTCTGTTCGTGGAATAGAGAAAGAAAAGGAAGGCATCGACCCCAATTCAGTGACATATGAAGGATTGATTGTTGACGTGAAAAGTTTCGGCTTTCGTTTCAAGAGAATGTGGTGTGAGACCAACGATACTTACAACATACAAATGGAGATCAAGAGGGATGGGCACGTGAATGAAATGTTGGATGAGGCATGTCAACAGGGATTCATTATTCATTTGTACATTGAGGGAGGGGTCGATAGTGAGTGGGAGGGAGAATACGATGAGGAGATGATGAAGGCTGATGTGTATTCCAATGAGGATGGGGCTAAGGGGGATGTTTCATGTCCTAATGAAGACTCAAAACTCTGCACCTGTGGGCGGTGAAAGCGAAACTCATGGCAACTCCTCCGTTGATGATTCCGAGTTAGGGCAGGGCAATGCTGAATGTTTTGAGGCTCCGTCAATTGCAGAAGAAGATTTAGACAATGTTAAAAAACAGGTGAAGTTTCACGAAAAACCTAGAGATGAGGAAACAATAACTTTGGCGCATTACGAAGAGGAGATTTTTCTGAATACATTAAACAAAGTGCGACATCTTCCTCATTGTGTGTGGGATTTTTGTTCAATTCCTTTTTAGGCCAAATCTCTTCCTTTCCTTAGCCACACATATATCCACCCTTTCAAAGTTGCCATTTTTCATTTGTTGCACTATAATTTCTTAGGTGGCTGATTCGTTTCCTTGCATTAGTCACTTATCTCTACTTACCTTTTTGGTGTGGGATAGTCTTAGTTCTTTAATAGTCCTGGCAAACTAATATTATCTCTCTATATATTACTTCATCAAAATTGCTTTCACAGATAACTTGCTAGATAATAGATCACAAATTATTGATTTCAAAAACAAAATATGATTTCTTTGTCAACTAATTTTTTTTTTTTAATTTTGCAATTGACATAATTAATGCACAAATTTAATACTATTCATATAATAAAACTAATAATGAACTAGTTGATTTGATTGTTCCATTAACGCGCTTTGGAGAAATTAATGTCCAATTTGTAGTTGTACGAAAGGGAAAAAAAACACAAGAACTCATTAAATTCTGCCAAGTGTCGTCACATGGAAAAACAAATGATGAATTGGTTGTGTGTATATATATTTGGTTGGTATATATATATATATATATAATATTATGATGATTTATCTCCTATGTATCTGTTGGTTTTCTCTCAAGTAAACCTAATTGGATAATTTGTTTTGCCTTTTTCTTTATTATTTCTTTTAGACATTTTATGCAAATTCATATAGGGCTAATCCATCCACCCGCAGATTAAGCAATAAATGTGTTACACATTTGTATGCTATTTTGCTGATGCATGTATATACAGTGGGCTTGACTATTGAGTTAGGATGTAATTTTATGTCAAAGTAAATTAAAGCACATACTGCTTGGAAAAATAGTCACACATTGAGTTTGGATGTAACTTTTATACGGGTGAACATATTATTTCACTGCAAACTGTGACTTATAATGAAAAGAGATTCTAACTAATTTCGAAGCATATCACTTTAGAATAAGGAAGAATACAAAAACATTAACACTTTCATAAACTGATTTAAAACAATGTGTCCCATGGTTATGGATTTTTCTTTCAAAAAGTAGAAAATAGAACTCCTTTTTATTTACAGAATGCAAAGCAATTGAATTTATACTAGTATTTTAACTGAAATAGATAATTAACATTTGAAGATGGTAGTACATGAAGTACCATGTGTAACTAAAGTGAAATAAGATGAAGAATTAAAGTTTACTAGATTAATAACATAAATAATAGAAAGAGAAATTAAACTGGATACAAATTTTGGTTAATTACAATTTCAGTCCTAACCTATTGTACGGATTCCAATATAGTCCTAAATATTTTAATTGTTCCAATATAATTCTATATCTTCTGGCTGATCATTATCGTCTTACATGGCTCGATCGGCAATTTGACGTGGAAAAATTAATCGAAACAACGTTGTTTTATTTGGAAGAATGTGCAACATATAACAAAATAAAATCAACTAAACCACAAAAATCCCCAAATGAACTCCCCTAATTCGCTGACAACGTCGATTTCCACCGGAATCCCCAATTTCCTCAAACCGAACCATAGTTTGCCATCACAATCACCAATTTCCACTCAACTGCGACAACGTCTAGAGATAGAGATTAGCTATCTTGAGATTTTGCAACAGAAACGATAAAAGAGCGCTCATGTTAGGTGTACATTGAAGTTGACAGCCTTCAATTTTTTTACAAAAACCAGAAGAAAAAGACAAAAAAAGGGTCTAAAGGTAAATATTTCATTGCGGTCTCTCTAAGTGTATTGCCTTTCTCTTTCTTATAATCTGTTTGTATTGGGAGACTATTGCTGGTGCTGCTAGTGAGACCATATAGGCGCATGTTAATGGGATTGTAAGTAGTGGTTTTGTTTGAATTTTTAGTTTTTACGGGCTTTTTTGGTTCCTTGTGAATTCTAGTCATGCCAGCTCAAGAGTACAAGTGCTAAACACGGCAAGAGGCAGAGAGATGATGATCATGCAAGCCACGCCAACACCACAACAAAGAACTCTACTCGTGGCCAGCAGAGTGGCATTCCCCAGCCATGTTACAAGAAGGACAACAAGACAAGCAGAGAAAAAACAACCACCAGTTGAAGTAGCAGCACTTCCCGTTGAAGCTGCAGCCCATCAAGAAAGAAGAAAAAGAATGACAGCAAGCAGGTCAATCCTATAAGAAGTGCCAGGCTTATGAAATGCACAACTGGAGGGACAAGTGATATCATGCATCTAGATCGATAGTCACCTGGGATGTTTGACTGGATTGTGAGATCATTGTAGTGTGACTTTTCTTTTTTTGGTGGATTATGGGTTCAGTGAACTAGTATGGTTGGATTGATAACATACTTATGATGTATTGCTTGCAAATGTGCTGCTTTTAGCAATTAACACGACTATTTTTGTGATCCCTCTCTTATTGCAATCTGCTTTCTCTGTTTCATTGTTGAATACACATCGGTTGATTAGATGATGTCATAGTAGATGTCTACAGAACACTTGTTGTTGCAAGCCCAGTTGTTTGTGCAAAACTACTATTTTTTTTTTTTTAACAGTCCCAGTTCCATTATACCAATTTAAAAAATTTAGGCTCAATCTGTCATGACAAAGAGGAGCCAACAAGTCACGTGTATGCAAGTCCCGTGATATGTGCAAAATGCTCATTAAATTTCATTTGTGCAAAACATGTCCACAGCTAGAAAACAATTATTAGAACACCTCATATGTGCCTAAACACAAAACAAACTCTACTAACATAGTTCATGGTGGACTCAACACATCCTTCCCTTTAACCTTCCCACACAGGTGAGCTAAAATAACTGGGGACACTCAACATGATCCATATTGTCTTCAATCTGGATTTGTCTTCCTATAACTTTGCCTCTTCTTGTTTCAAACATCATTTGTGTTTGTTCCCTGCTTCAGCCCTTTTGCATACCACTAGCTTTCGAAAACAGGTTTTTCATTTTAAGAAAAAACTATTGATTCAAATATAATCAAATGGCACATCATACTACATAAGAAACACTCAATTAAGTATGATAATTGTTGCCTTTCATTAGTCGGACCTCGTTTATTTGGTCTGGTGCTTTAAAAGGCAAACCACGACACGGCTTTTGAGCGTCCTCCCTGATAAGGAAAGTGATGGGACCAGAAAAAATTTATTCACTTCTTGGATTAAGGAAAGTGCGGAGGAAATCGGCGGTGCCTCAACATTGCACCTGCACAGGACTAGCAGCTGCACATTATTAAACCAGCAAATATGCCATTATTACCTAAAATTCATTTTGTAAATGACAATGTACAAGGTGAATAAAATTAGATATTGGAATAATCTCGCTTTTCTTATTGCTCGACCTGAGCCTGATAACATCTCAACGCATGATTGGTTGATGTGATGATATGTGTAAACAATACTAACAACCTCACTTACTCCATTTCTTGACGGAGGGAAAGGTAAAACTCTCTAGTTTTCTGGAGTCCTGCCATCTGTCACGTTGGGTACTCTCATATGAAATTGATCGCCTGTTGGAGGAAGAGCATGATCGTCGTCGTCGTCGTCGTCGTCGTCGTCACCATCCGTGGTTTTTGTCTCTGGCAAGAACCATCAGTGATGGGCCATCACCTATTGTTTCTCTCTCCCCACCCCCACGCCACCCCAACCCTCTGGCCCCCGCGTCATTTCTTCCCCTTTCTTCCACCCCTTCCATCACCGTTGTTTCTCCTCCACCCCCTACCCCCCCCCCCCCCCCTCCGCCTCCGATTATTTCCCTTTCTTCCCCCTCCCCCCATCACCTGTTAACAGCCTCCTCCTTCTCACATGATCCTCTCTGCTCTCTTTCAGTTGCCTCACTGCCTTGCCTCCGGCCCTTCCTCCTTCACATTCGTAGTCTCAGCCTCGCCGCCGACCCTCCATCACAACATCACAATCGTGACCCTCTAAATCGCCTCAGTCCATGCTCTTCCTCTGGCCCTCCTTTACCATCACGGCGTTGCCTCCGCTTCCTCACCCTCATCTCCACCCTCCATCATCTTCTTCAACGATCCTCTCTCAAACACAAGTGTTTGAACGTGTCGAGAAAAGTTGACCACATGTCAAAAAATCTGACATGCATTGACCGTGTGTCCTAGCGTGTTCGCATGTCGGACACGACACGGAAGCTTGGACAACATGTTCGTGCTTCATAGGTTTTCCCCCTTCGTGCATCCCATTATGTCATTAAATTGAAGGAAGTTTTTACGAAATAAATCTGCTATTATTTTGGAACACTATAACTGAAGGACTCCGCTCATTATTATAATGAGAAGCAAAATATACTTGACATTGATTAAATTATAAAAAAGAATAAAAAGAAAGCCATGCCGAGCATGGTTAAGAGCAATGGTTTACCTAACAATTCATATAGGAATCCATTAATCGCTATGTAGATAACTCTTCCCGTTGCTTAGATACCACATTATTTAACAAAAACCTAGAACTTAATGCCCTATATGTCATATTAAATTAAGTACATTTTTTTACTTGTTTTATTTCTTAATAACTCTTAATCCTGTTTTTATAATTAAATATACGATATATAAAAATTTAAAACTAAAATTTCAAATAATTAAATATTATTTAACAAATGACCCGCACAAAGCTCAAATATTGACATGGTGAAATGTTCCATTGATTCCAAAGTATCATCTTGTTATTGCGATGAACACATCGAAACTCAACTGTTCTTCCTTTTCTTTAAAGATGAAAACGGAGGAATACTTTGCTCGTGCCGGAAAAAGTTGTCAGGATCGACCGCGGTCTTCACACGCACCAACCTGTCGAAATTGTTCTTGAAGTATTTCTTTCCCCAAATGCTGGCTTGCCTATAACTCGTGTCGCCTATTACATTGTTAATTCCTATGTCGAGATCCCTGGAGTTGATGTAGGCCTCTCGAGGCGATTTCGACACATACTGCGCCATATAACTGTAGAAGCTTCGTATCCAACTCACATGCTTTGGAGCAACCTCGTTACCTCCGGTTGTCCATTCCACGGCGTGCAGGATCTTGTACAAAACCCCAGCTCTGTGAGGGAAGGGAATGGCAGATTCAGAAATTTCTGCCATTTTCCCACCAGAGGGGGCCGTCAACAATCAGAAACCTCTCGATCCCTTTCACAACCTACTCCTCTTTTAGTCCACCGTTCGTTCGTCATCACTTCCCCTTCGGAGTGACCTCTGTTTCTTCAGTCCGCAGAAGAGACTGAGGGATGGCTACCATTGCAAGACTGATATCAGTTGTGCTAGCGTTTGCCAGACAATCATACAATGGACTTAACAGTTGCGAATTCGCAAATGCAATTAGTACAGAAGATATAGAGCTAAAACCATCAGTAAAGTCGAGCACGAAAGGCTTAACCAAACTCTCTGTAGCTTGCGAAATCGTGTGATCTTATGTTCTATGTTCGAACATGACGCCCGAAGCTCTCCTTCAAGCTTATACTTCGGTCGCACTGTTGCCTTCGAATACTTCGTCAGAGATTCTGATTCTTTCTGCTTTCAACAATACTCATTTATGTTACGGCACAAAACCAAATATGACCTGTGGTGCGGAATTTGATTCATCCCGGTGCTCCATGTTTTGGCATTATGGAGAGAGTGACGAGGTTCGGTGAACACTAGGTGTTTGTGAAAATTCCTTGGTGAAGTATGGAGGTGAATACCAGCATAGTGGTCAGCCTACATGGTGCCAACTACAGAACATGGAAAGGCGAGATACTTGATTTGCTTTATCGCAAGGAAGTGCACGGTCCCATAGAGTGACGAGGCCAAGCTTAATTCTACTGACCAACAATGGCGGGCTTTGGCAACCCTGTTTGCAGGAGAATTGGCCTCGCTCGCGGGAGCAATGAATAATTTCGGTGGACATCAGATTGGTCGGCAGCATCTTGCAATCAAGTACAGAAGAGCTCAGGTGGTCAACGCCGTATCAAGTTGAAATGTTCAGAAGATGGACAGAGATGACGGACATGATGCGATTAGCAATCTGTCAGACTCGGTGCTCCTCCATATTCTGTCCTTCCTGCTCACGAGAGACGCCGTGAGGACAGTGATGGTCCCGGGGTTCCGTTACCTCTGGACTTCTACCTGCCACTTATCTTTCGATCACTGTGCTTACCACAACTGCAAGGAGAGGAAGACTGCTTTTAGAATCGATGAGAGATTCGTGAATTTTACCGACTGTGCGTTAACTCTGCACGAGAACCCCACAATTGATTTGTTCAGTCTTAATATAAACTATGCGGCTGAGGTGGACCCCTATGATCCTCAGTATGAGGGTGGTATGACCAAAGAGACAAGAAGGTCAGACAAAATCAATACATGGATTCGTTTTGCAGCGAATAGAGAGGTTAAGCTCCTCGGTTTGGACTTCCTAGGGTGTGCTAGGGAGTTCACACATAATCTTTACAGGTTGCCCTGCATTGTTCTTGGGTGTAGCAGCTTAGTAGAGCTGAAGCTGGCTTCCTGTGAGGTTGGACCAGTGGCCGAACGGGTCCAACTAAGGTCGCTTAGAAAATTGTTTATGAAGAAAATTCACTTAACTGACAAAAAGTTGGCTGAAATACTATCTCGTAGTCCATTGCTAAAAGAATTGTCTCTTGAATATTGCTATGGCTTTCGCAATCCCATTTCTGTAGTGCCCCATCTATTGAAGAGTTAAATTTGGAGGGATGCAGTGATTTGAATAAGCTTGATCTTACCCGATCAGATATAAAACATTTAACCATTTATTTCTATGGGGATCTGGAGCTAGTTTGTCCTAATGTAAAGATTCTGAATATTGCTGGGTATATAAGGTATATCAAGGTGATTGATATGTCATCACTGGTTGATACGTCCTTCTGCTACCGTGATTATTTTAGCTATCCATACGGGGAATATTGTGAGTCCAGACTGCTTCTGGAAAAGCTCAGCTGCAGTCCTTATTTTATGCCATGTGATTCGTGTACACTGGTATGGTTTCCCAGCTGTTGCTCTGGCCTAATTTGTCTTGGCTTTGAGGCACTTTTGAATGATTTGGGTTCTGATCCTTCATGCAAGGAGTATTACTATTTGTTTGATAGAATATTCTCACATTTCAACTGTCCTAAAATTTGTAGAATAGAAGTTGGGTGAACAGATTTTGAATGGGTCTTTTTTGAAATGGACAGTGGCTGTGCCGTTTCTATGCTTCGCTTCTTTGTCCTGTTGCTTTTTTGTGCTTCAGTTCATGAGGTAATGTCCTAGATGAAGAGTAAAAGAAAATATTATATACTTAGGCTGGCTTCTTTTATTTATGCCCACCTAAACTTTTATACGGCAGCCTTCCTTGCATCTGCTGGCCTAGAACTTTGAGCAACTGTAAACTATTTTCCATAACCTAATTGTGTAACTGAAAACTACAGCTTGTTAGGTGTCTGTTTTCCTTGTGTCCTTGTTTGCTTTGTGCTATTTTGTGGACGATATTGTTTTTCACTTCTTACATGACGTCTGTTACCATTTTAAATGTGTATGTACATGCTCTTGTGATTTGCCTTTCTAAATATTCAAATTGTCTCATTAAAAATTTCGTGGCAAGACTTTTTTTTTTGGTCAAGTACAAGATCTGAATTGAATGGTATCATATAATTTCATTTCAGTCAATCCATACATACACATGCTCTTGAGTGCCCACAATGTAGGTCTGATACTAATTTTCATTCAAAGTCGGTCCAAGTAATTCTTTTTAAACCTGGTATTGACTAAATGGGAACAGACAAATCAGCCATGCCCATCTTTCTCCTGGAAGTATGTGACACTTCTACTGCGTCTGAAAAAGTGGTACCTCCCTGACATTTCTAGCTTGTTGAAGAACTCCTCTTTTCTTGAGACACTCACTATCTATGTTTATCCTGGAAGAGATGAAGATGAATCCGAGGTATAAATGCTTGAACTGTAACATTTTGGTGGCATATTAGAATATGGAATTAATGGACATTGAAAAGTTGCCTTAAATTTCTAGCTTACCAAAGCAGGGCTGCAGCTTGCATTTGAGTTCAATGGCTTTAGTTACTGAAGTTCAGCGGACGACACAATTCCCTGCCTCGAGCGCCACTTAAGCATGTTAAGATATATGGTTATGTACTGGAGCCTGATGTCACTGAGCTCATTGAATTTCTACTTAAGAATGCACAGGTCTGCCGTAATTCCTCAATTATAAGTGGTGCTCTAATATGAGATTTTACAAAAAGAGCATTCCCATGTCGTTTTTTTTCTTTGGAAACCAAACATAAACAATGTCGGATTTGACCAAAGTCGAGCCAAATGAGATTTGATTTCTGAATCAAATAGATAGTTTTGACTTGATCAGGCTGTATTGATTCAGTTCAACATTTGAACAAAACTTTTCCCACTCGATCTATTACATCCTAGTTCAAGCTGCTTCTTCACACTCCTCCTCATACTTTCCTTGAATTCGTGTTCACTATACCATGGGAGCTCACATATCGACAGAGTCCATCTTTTAAGGCTTCGACTGCATCTGAGCAAAGTGACATCCTCCCTGGTAAATCCAGCTCATACGGGAATTCTAATAGTCTTGAGAGCCTCACTGTTTATACTCATCGTAAATGTCACCGCATATTTATATATGAATTTCCATTCAATCTACAGCAAGTGCTAGAGATGAAAGAGGGGAAAAGTACCAAAAAAGTCATAAATCTATTGCATTGGTACCAATTCAGTCCTAAACCTTTTAATATTGGTACCAATTCAGTTCATCTGGCCAATTTTGGCTGGGTGGCGCTGACGTGGATGTTGGCCGATGCCCGGATGCTGACATGACAATTTTTATGATTTTTTAAATTATTTTTCAAATTCTTATTAATTTTTTTTATTAATTTTTATTAATTTTTTTCTCGCTGGCCACTGGGCGAGGGCCGCAAAGCCCTCACCTGCCACCGGCGAGGGTCGCGGCCCTCACCCGTCCTCTCCTGAGGCCGCCTTGCCGGCAGCCTCGCCTGCGGCTGGCGAGGCCATGGCGGCCATCGCCAGGGCGGAGGTGAGGGCCGCAAAGCCCTCGCCAGCCGCCAGCAAGGGTCGCAGCTCTCGCTCGGCCTCACCCAAGGCCGCCTCGCCGCGGCTTAGCCCAGATCTGGGCTAGGGTGAGGCAGCCCGGGTTCCCAGCACACTTCGTCACTTGGGTTGCTCCTTGTTGCTCTCCAGGCGTTTGTCAAATGTACTGCCTGGATTCAAACTTCTCACCCCCTCTTACGTATTTCTGTTTAGCCCTTGATTTCTCGGTAGAAATGACGAAATCAGTAGTTTCCTGGACTCGGTACTGGTCTACATACACAAAATTTGCACAGTGATCTTTAGTATGATGAGAAGTTCTTAAATTTCACCAACCATGTATTGACCCTGCACAAGAACCCCACAATTGCTTGGAGAGTTGTCTCTTGGAAGAATGCTATGGCCTTCACAAACTCCAATTCGATAGGCCCCCGTCGATTGAATAATTGAACCTTGACATGTGCGAGGGTTTGGAGAAGCTTGATCTTACTTGCTCAGACACAAACAAATTAACCATTGTCTTTGATACTGGAAATCATGCAATAAAGATAGTTTGTGCTTAAATTAGGACTCTGCATATTTCTAGGTCGATTAAGTGTGTCAATATAACCAATTACTCAGCTTCGATTGAGGCATTGCTCTGCTTCAGTCATCATCTCAAATGTTCTTGAAAGGCATACCACGGAGTCAGAGTGCTTCTCAAGAAGCTGAGTAGTGTGCGATTTACGCCATACGCTTGGTGTATACTGGTATGGTTTCTTTGCTATTGCTTTAACCGCATTTATCTTGCTTTTGAGGGACTTCAAAATGATTCAATTAGTACTCCTTGAGCAAGAAGTAATACCCTTTGTTTGACTGATTTTTCTCAGAGGATTTTGAAACTGGGTAAAATGTTCCATCTATTTCGGTCCCTTCATTCTTGTTGTCCTGAGAGTATCAATTCATGAGGTAATACGAAGAGGTACTAAGGAAAAAACTATTCACTTACACCAGCATCTGTTTTACTCATCCTGCCCTTAAACTTGTCATTGCATGCTTCCCCCCTCATGTAACTCAGACATTGTCGAGGTTCTTTTGTGTTTGTTTTTTGCATTGTCATGAAAATGTCTTACTTTTGCTAGCATTTCGTATTTCGTGGTCTCGTTCATTAATATATTCTGTCACTTGCAGCCATTCAAAAGAGTACGAGATCGGCTCTCTTGAATTATTTTGTAATGTTCCAAATGCGTAGTTTAATTTGGTGGCTTGAATGTATTGAAGATTAGGAAGAAACTGTACAATCTAGATTAAGGCATGTTCGTTGCTTTGTTCCAGTGGTGTAATTTCACTCTCACTTGCAAAATTCTTAATCTGCCACGTCCCTTCCCTCTAGATTAACCAAAATCAAACACGCTAAAAGTTGAATTCAAGTTGATGCTTTTGACTGGTCAAAAATATCTAAAACATTGTTGTTGAAGCCAGTTTATGTTCTCACGGTCCTAACTAAGTTGAAGTGACCGATTTCCTGTCCTATCAATCTAAATAATTCTTTCTCCTATCGAGTATTGACTATATGGGAATTGATTGACACAACTGCCATGCCCATTATTTTCATGGAAGCATTTGACGCTTGAACTAAGTCTAACAAAGTAGCACCTCGCTCGGACTTCTAGGATAATTAACTTCTCACACTAAGCCAAACTGTTACATATAAGATGAAAAAAATAGGCGGTAGCCCTAAGACACGGAGATTTGTATTATGCTTTCTTGCATCATAGCTAGCATCCGTCAACAATTATTGGTTCAGTTACCACCGGCAAACTCTATTATCACTGGTCAAGTGTATTCTATTGTGCAATATTCAATTTTTCGCTCTATAATCCTGTTTTGTCTCATTTGTTGCTGGCGTCATGTTTAGGGGTGTGCAACAGGTTTAGTCCAACTCCAGCACCGGCTAGAAGCGGTTCTATTCTTGGCTAAAAAATCCTAGAATCCGCCATTACTATTTTGTTTGGTCCCCGGTTCCTTCTTAGAACCACCAGTTCCTCCTTTGCTCTGTTTCTCTTGCAAAGTCCACTTCTTTACTTTGCTATATTTTGTAAGCTCCTCAAAAGCCCCCTCTTCGTCCTGAATGTGGTTTTGAGTTCTTGAGCTCCTGAGTCACATGCCAAACCCTTCAGTTCCCCCAATAAATTAGTTTTTATTTTCAAGAGATCCATCTTCATTCTCATTACCCTCTTCTGATGTCTGAAATCCATGTCTCCAATTCCCTGTGAAATCCTTCTCTCTGGTATACTCTTGATTCAAGCGCAACCACCTTGGTCAATCCTCCTCAGTCGTCTTCCTCTACTGGCTCAACCATGTCTCGTCATTTAACCCCTCAATTCCTGCTAATGTATGTAATAGCTACCCCATCTGAATAAATCTGAAGCTAAGTACCATTTGGGGTGTTGATCTAATTTCATATTCTCCCCAATTAGTTGCTCTGAAAAAGGAGAGAATTCTCTCCACAAAGCACAAGCAATTCACAAAACTCCGTAGTTTGTATCTGCATCAATGGCAACTCCTAGCAGGACATCTTCAGGGGTCGTCCCTGGTTCATGACTCGGCCTCCGGGGAGGACTCGCAGGTCGTGATGGACCAGAGGAAGAGGAAGAGGATGATCTAGTGTAATATATGGGGTTTAAAACAAGAAAAGAAAAGTTTGAAAAGTCAAAAAGGGGAGGCTGAAGAGAACCGTGGAAGCTTCGGCAGTGTTTTAAAAAGAGAGAAAGAGGGAGAGAAAGAGAAGAGCAGCGGACAGAAACAGGGGAAAACGCAAAACAGGGGAGAAGAGAGAAAGAAGAGAAAGAAAAAAAAAAAAAAAAAGGGAAAAAGGAAAAAATTTTGGCGCGCTCGTGACCCGGACGCCTCATCAAGCCGACTCAAGTGTGTTTTGCAAGGCCGGTAAGAAATTGAAGCCTTTAATCACTTGCTTAAAGCAATTGCCGCAATTAGGGCTCGAAATTCGGATTTCATGGGTATTTGTGTGGCGAAGCCCAATTTTTGAGTCGTTAAGCTGTAAATTTTTTTAGAAATGGTACTTTGGGATGTTGTGAAGCTATAGCATCTTTCGGATCGTGATTTGAGCTTGCGGTTTGTTCGGAACGGATTTTTGAAGTTGGAGGCGCAATCTGGTACTGTAGCGAACAGTGGCTTCGAGTCTCTTTTTTTGTTATTTCCGGTACTGTTTTGGAGCGGCCAAGTTGGGGTTGTTGTTGTACATTAAGAGAGCTTTCTAAAGACTATAAGACGGCTCGAAACAGAATTTTGTGGAGAAAGTTATGGCGTGACGAAGTTGGCGCATGGGCCGCGCCTAGCTGAAAATGATGGGTTTATGCTAAATTGTGAACTTTTGGGGCGCGTAGGTGTCGTTTATCGACTAATAGGCCTAGTATAGGCGAGTCGTTATAAGAATATCATTTTTACTCGGCTTTTTAATATTTTCCCGTTAATTGTTAGGAATCCGAATGCGTCGGTTCGTGTGAGCGACGTAGTTGATTTTTGGCTTTTCCCAGGTGAGTGACACTATTTCTTCTTTATATTTTAAACTCATGTTTTGAGAAACATGGTGGATTAAATGCTCTATGAGTTGATAAAAAGCATGTTTTGTTGCATAAAACAGGATCGAGCTATTACTGACATTTTTGTTGTTCGAAAGGAATTATATTTTGAAGTTGATTTGAATGGTTGTGTGAAAAAGGGATTTGTGAAAATATTTGTGAAAGAATCTTGAAATGTCGTAGAAAATGTTTTGATATTTATATATATCAAATTTGGAGTTGTGGTATGATTCTCTTTCTGATGTTAGAATTACTGGATGTTGTGATTAGTGGTTGGTGCTCAATGTCTCTATGGACCCTGAGGGGTGTGGGTATGCGCATACTATTCTAGGATATCCTTATGGGCCGAGCCACCGGCTAATAATATGTGGAGACCTTGCCAAGGGGGGAATCTTGGTCGTCTTGTCACGGGCGTTACGCGTGACCATGGCTAGACATTTGAGCATGAATTGGTCAATGGAGTGGACCATTGACGTGTGATTTGAGTTTGGTCGATGGAATGGACCATCGATGTGATTTGATGAGATTAATCAATGGAATAGACCATTGATGCATGTTTTATGAGATTGACTAATGGATTGGACCATTGGTATTTTGGTATTTGAATTATGATTATGTATTTGAGTTATGTTTTAAATGTGCATAGTGATTTCTCGATCCGTTTAGAAGAAATGTGTTACTCACTGAGCCGTGGTAGCTCACTCCTCTCATCTAATTGTTTTTCAGGTTCTTCAGCGAGTCACGAATAGGCGTGAGCGTTCGTTCGGGGAGGACTTTTTGGTGGAAATTTTGGGTATGGCTTATGCATAGTGTAGAAGGTTTATGTTTTGATGTTTGTGGATTATAGATATACTCTGATGTTGTAACCAATTACCCCTTTTTTGTCAAATATATATATGTGGATGTATATATGTTGATATCGGGTTGAAATTTTGGTTACGTTGAGGCTGCGTCCTTTGGAAAAAGGACGGCCGTGTTATGCCCCTTCTTCTTGTGAATCGGGGTGTGACATTTGTTGGTATCAGAGCTTAGGTTTTGATTTGTTTGGGTAGATGTGGGACGATGTGAGATTGTGCGATAGATTTTTTTTAACGCATTCGCCTTTTAGATTTTAAGTTGTAGCTCCATTCTTGGATTCAGGTGATCATGCGTGACTCAGAGACACTTGCTTCGCTTCGTAGAAATAGTAAAGGCAAGCAAGTTGTAGCCCCTGATGCTAGAGACACGCCTCAAGCTTCTCGAGGTGCGTCTCTAAGGAGGAGACGGGAGGATCGGCGTGATGAAAGTCCTAACTCGGATGAAGTCAGGGAAGTTAACCAACGGTCGTTTCCCCCGAGTGACTTTGAGCAAGCCATGATTCATTGGTATCGTCAAGCAAAGGAATTGAGTGGAGATGGAGCAACTGGCTCATACACCTTTGCGCAATTCAGAAAGGCGAAACCACCCACTTATGATGGGAAAGCTGATCCTCTTGCAGCTGAGCAGTGGACTAGAAAGATTGAAGGGATCTTTGAAGCTGAAGGTGTTCCCGAGGATAAGAAGGTTATTTTTGCTTCTCGATACTTAGAAGGCGAGGCAGAGCATTGGTGGGAGGGAATGAGGCCAGCTCTTGGAGATAGGGGTGGTGTTATAGTTTGGGAGGACTTTAAACAAGCTTTCAATGCCCAATTCTTCCCAGTGTCATTTCAGACAAAAATGAAGAGTGATTTTATACACATATCTCAAGGCGACTCCACGGTTTTGGAGTATGCAGCCCGCTTTAATCAGATGAGTAGATTTGCTGAGCAATATGTGTCTAATGAGCAAGATAAAGCTGATCACTTTCAGAGGGGGCTCCGGTATGAAATTGGTTCGGCACTCACACCTCTAGCATTGACATCTTATAAAGACGTGCTGGAACGAGCGATCAGAGTGGAACAAAAGATTCTGGAGCGAGATGTGCAAGGCGTACCTCAGCATAAGAAGTTGAGATTCACTGACTATCAGAATAGCGGTGCTGGTGGCAGCGGAAAGAGGAAAGCTTTTAATCAGCTAGGAAAGCCCAGAATTCAGAATAATCCAGGCCCTTGTACTACATGTGGGAAACGACATAGCGGTCTTTGTTACCGCAAGAGAGGAGCATGTTTCACTTGTGGAAAAATGGGACATATGGCACGTGATTGTCCAACACAAAAGAATGCCCCTGGAGATAGTAGAGTATGTTTTGTATGTGGACAACTTGGACATCAAGCCTATAATTGTTCTATGAGGAAGACCGCACCTCCATTTGATAAGCCACAAGAAGGCCAGCAAAGGCAAAGGATGACTAGGAAAATTTTTACGATGACGGGGAGAGGATGCGGCTTCTAATACGGTTGTTGCAGGTAATATTTCTATTGCCTCACAACTTGCTTATGCATTGTTTGATCCCGGTGCCACGCATTCCTTTACTTCCATTAACTTTGCAAGGAAACTTGATATGTTGCCCGAGCTTCTAAATTATGAATTGTGTATCGATACTCCCACTGGTGATTTCTTGATTGCTAATCGTGTGTTCAAGAATTGTTTGTTGCGAATTGATGATGTACCATTGCTTGTGGATTTGGTGGAGTTAGATATACGAGATTTCGATGTTATTCTAGGGATGGATTGGTTATCAAAATATCATGCCACTGTCGATTGTTATTCAAAGAAAGTTGTTTTTCGACCTCCAAATCAACCAGAATTCTCTTTTTCGGGAAGTTATGAAGGCACTTTTCCAAGGTTAATTTCAGCTATGCGAGCAAGAAAGCTTTTGAGAAAGGGTTGTTGCGGTTATTTAGCTTGTGTAAAAGATACAAGTACGGAGCCGGTAAAGCTAGAAAATGTTCATGTTGTCAGAGAATTTCCTGATGTATTTCCTGAAGATTTACCTGGCTTGCCTCCTGATAGAGAGATAGAGTTTTGCATTGATTTAATGCCTGGTACAACACCCATCTCTAAGACCCCATATCGGATGGCACCTTCTGAATTGAGGGAATTGAAGACTCAACTGCAAGAACTTTTAGATAAGGGTTTTATCAGGCCTAGTGTATCGCCTTGGGGAGCTCCTGTTCTATTTGTGAAGAAGAAAGATGGTAGTATGCGACTTTGCATAGATTATCAAGAACTTAACAAGGTGACGATCAAAAATAAATATCCTTTACCTCGGATAGATGATTTATTTGATCAACTTCAAGGGGCTCAAGTATTTTCTAAAATCGACCTCCGTTCTAGGTATCATCAGTTGAAGATAAAAGTTGATGATGTGCCAAAGACTGCTTTCAGAACAAGGTATGGGCATTATGAGTTCCTTGTCATGCCTTTTGGGTTAACGAATGCACTGCGGCTTTCATGGATTTGATGAACGGGGTATTGTGCAATTTCTTGACAGATTTATTGTGGTATTCATCGATGATATTTTGGTGTATTCGAGGAGTTTGGGAGAACATGAACAACACTTGAGAGTTGTTTTACAAACTTTGCGTGAAAAGAAGTTGTATGCTAAATTTAGTAAGTGTGCCTTCGGCTTGATCATATAGAATTCTTGGGTCATGTAATATCAAAGGATGGTATCTCGGTTGATCCAAAGAAAGTTGAAGCGCTTGTTCAATGGAATCGCCCTACCAATGTCACGGAGGTAAGAAGTTTTCTTGGGCTAGCAGGTTATTACAGAAGATTTATAGAAGGGTTTTCTAAAATTGCAAGTCCACTTACTCGCTTAACTCAGAAGGGAGTTAAATTTGTATGGTCGATCAATGTGAGCAGTTTCCAAGAGTTGAAGAGGCGATTGGTGTCAGCTCCTATATTAACTTTGCCTTCGGGGAATTAGTGGCTTTACAATTTATTGCGATGCATCTAAGGAAGGTTTAGGTTGTGTTCTTATGCAAGATGGTAAAGTTGTGGCATATGCCTCTAGACAGTTGAAGGCTCATGAGAAGAACTACCCTACTCACGATCTAGAGTTGGCGGCGGTTGTGTTTGCATTAAAAATATGGCGGCACTACTTGTATGGTGAAAAATGTGAAGTCTTTACCGATCATAAGAGTTTGAAATATATTTTTACTCAAAAAGAACTTAACATGAGGCAGAGGAGATGGCTAGAACTTCTGAAGGATTATGATTTATCCATCAATTACCATCCAGGTAAAGCTAACATGGTAGCTGATGCCTTGAGTCGCAAATCCTCTGGAAATATGGCAGCATTGCTCACTTCTCAAAAGCCTATTCTTGAAGATATGAGAAATCTGGACCTTGAGGTTTTGGTCCATCGACTTGGTGTTCAATTAGCTAATATTCGAGTACAACCGACATTGATTGACAGAATCAAGGCTAAACAAAATAAAGATCCTCAATTGGAGAAGATCAAAGAAGGCGTAGAAGCTGGGAAACAAGATGACTTTAGTATCCATGTAGATGGGTCATTGAGGTTTCGTGGTCGATTATGTGTTCCCAATGATTCAGAATTGAAAAAGGAGATATTACAAGAAGCTCATAGCACTAGATTCTCGATTCATCCGGGGAGCACCAAGATGTACAGGGATTTGAGAGGAAATTTTTGGTGGATCAATATGAAGAAAGATATTGTGAAGTTTGTCGACCAATGCCTAGTTTGCCAGCAAGTGAAAATTGAGCATCAGAAACCAGGTGGCCAGCTACACCCACTTGAAGTACCTAAATGGAAGTGGGAGCATATTACCATGGATTTCATCGTCGGCTTACCGAGGACGCCTAGTGGTAAAAATGCCATATGGGTGATTGTTGATCGATTGACTAAATCTGCACACTTTTTGTCTTATCGATTCGGTCTTTCGCTTGAAGACATGGCGAAGCGATACGTCATGAGATAGTGAGACTTCATGGAGTTCCGTGAGTATTGTTTCCGATAGAGATCCTGTGTTTGTGTCCAACTTTTGGAAGAGTTTACAAGGGGCGTTAGGTACTCAACTCAACTTTAGCACAGCTTTTCATCCACAAACGGATGGCCGTCGAAAGAACTATTCAGACATTAGAGGATATGCTACGATCTTGCGTTATTGACTTTGGTGGTTCGTGGGATGAACATTTACACTTGGCAGAGTTTTCATATAATAACAGCTATCATTCTAGTATTAAAATGGCTCATTTTGAAGCTTTATATGGGCGTAAATGTAGGACTCCTGTTTGTTGGGATGATGTTGGTGAGAAAAGATTAACCGGCCCTGAATTCATACAACAATCAGAAGAGAAAATCAGATTCATTCGAGAGCGTTTGAAAACAACACAAAGCCGTCAGAAAAGTTATGCAGACCTTAAGAGGCGTAAAGTAGAATTTAATGTAGGAGACCATGTATTCTTGAAGGTTTCTCCTATGAAGGGTGTCATGAGATTTGGCACGCGTGGTAAATTAAGCCCAAGGTACGTGGGACCATTTTTTATATTAGAAAAGATTGGTGAAGTTGCTTATAAGCTAGCTTTACCTCCAGCATTATCCGGAGTCCATAATGTGTTTCATGTATCCTTATTACAGAAATATGTGCCAAATCCTGATCACGTATTGGATTTTACACCATTGAAGTTGAGAGAAAACTTAACGTACGAAGAGCAACCCATCCGTATTATCGATAAAAAGGATCAAGTGTTGTGACGACGCACTATTCCTTATGTAAAGATCCAATGGCAAAATCACACGGAGAGAGAGGCCACTTGGGAACTCGAGGAAGAGGCAAGGCGCAAATACCCTTACTTATTTCATGAATGAGGTGCTTGTAAATTTCGAGGACGAAATTTTTTTTAGGAGGGGAGAATGTAATATATGGGGTTTAAAACAAGAAAAGAAAAGTTTGAAAAGTCAAAAAGGGGAGGCTGAAGAGAACCGTGGAAGCTTCGGCAGTGTTTTAAAAAGAGAGAAAGAGGGAGAGAAAGAGAAGAGCAGCGGACAGAAACAGGGGAAAACGCAAAACAGGGGAGAAGAGAGAAAGAAGAGAAAGGAAAAAGGGAAAAAGGAAAAAAAAAATTGGCGCGCTCGTGACCCGGACGCCTCTTCAAGCCGACTCAAGTGTGTTTTGCAAGACCGGTAAGAAATTGAAGCCTTTAATCACTTGTTTGAAGCAATTGCCGCAATTAGGGCTCGAAATTCGGATTTCATGGGTATTTGTGTGGTGAAGCCCAATTTTTGAGTCGTTAAGCTGTAATTTTTTTTAGAAATGGTACTTTGGGATGTTGTGAAGCTATAGCATCTTTCGGATCGTGATTTGAGCTTGCGGTTTGTTCGGAACGGATTTTTGAAGTTGGAGGCGCAATCTGGTACTGTAGCGAACAGTGGCTTCGAGTCTCTTTTTTTGTTATTTCCGGTACTGTTTTGGAGCGGCCAAGTTGGGGTTGTTGTTGTACATTAAGAGAGCTTTCTAAAGACTATAAGACGGCTCGAAACAGAATTTTGTGGAGAAAGTTATGGCGTGACGAAGTTGGCGCATGGGCCGCGCCTAGCTGAAAATGATGGGTTTATGCTAAATTGTGAACTTTTGGGGTGCGTAGGTGTCGTTTATCGACTAATAGGCCTAGTATAGGCGAGTCGTTATAAGAATATCATTTTTACTCGGCTTTTTAATATTTTCCCGTTAATTGTTAGGAATCCGAATGCGTCGGTTCGTGTGAGCGACGTAGTTGATTTTTGGCTTTTCCCAAGTGAGTGACACTATTTCTTCTTTATATTTTAAACTCATGTTTTGAGAAACATGGTGGATTAAATGCTCTATGAGTTGATAAAAAGCATGTTTTGTTGCATAAAACAGGATCGAGCTATTACTGACATTTTTGTTGTTCGAAAGGAATTATATTTTGAAGTTGATTTGAATGGTTGTGTGAAAAAGGGATTTGTGAAAATATTTGTGAAAGAATCTTGAAATGTCGTAGAAAATGTTTTGATATTTATATATATCAAATTTGGAGTTGTGGTATGATTCTCTTTCTGATGTTGGAATTACTGGATGTTGTGATTAGTGGTTGGTGCTCAATGTCTCTATGGACCCTGAGGGGTGTGGGTATACGCATACTATTCTAGGATATCCTTGTGGGCCGAGCCACCGGCTAATAATATGTGGAGACCTTGCCAAGGGGGGAATCTTGGTCGTCTTGTCACGGGCGTTACGCGTGACCATGGCTAGACATTTGAGCATGAATTGGTCAATGGAGTGGACCATTGACGTGTGATTTGAGTTTGGTCGATAGAATGGACCATCGATGTGATTTGATGAGATTAATCAATGGAATAGACCATTAATGCATGTTTTATGAGATTGACTAATGGATTGGACCATTGGTATTTTGGTATTTGAGTTATGATTATGTATTTGAGTTATGTTTTAAATGTGCATAGTGATTTCTCGATCCGTTTAGAAGAAATGTGTTACTCACTGAGCCGTGGTAGCTCACTCCTCTCATCTAATTGTTTTTCAGGTTCTTCAGCGAGTCACGAATAGGCGTGAGCGTTCGTTCGGGGAGGACTTTTTGGTGGAAATTTTGGGTATGGCTTATGCATAGTGTAGAAGGTTTATGTTTTGATGTTTGTGGATTATAGATATACTCTGATATTGTAACCAAGTGTCCTTTTTGTCAAATATATATATGTGGATGTATATATGTTGATATCGGGTTGAAATTTTGGTTACGTTGAGGCTGCGTCCTTTGGAAAAAGGACGGCCGTGTTATGCCCCTTCTTCTTGTGAATCGGGGTGTGACATCTAGAACCACGAGTCCGGATGAGGAAGCAGAAGCAGCTGGACAATCACGTCGCCCAGCTGAACAAGGAGAAAACACCGGATCGGGACCAACATCAACATCACCGCACAGGCACAGCATTACTTGAGCATTTAGGCTGAGAACTCTGTGCTGAGAGCCCAGGCGGGTGAGCTCAGTCACAGGTCGGAGTCACTGCATGAGATCATCGAATTCTTGAATGCGAGCAATGGAGCTTTAGATTTGGGGTTGCCTACGATGCCAAGAAGCTGACGAAAGGGAATCTCACCGCTCATTCGAGCAGGTGCTTGCCACGTCTCATTATCGGGTTGGTAGTCAAATTTGTCTTCTTTTAATTTTAAATTTTAGATTTTATTTATTTTGTGAAAAATGAATAATTAAAAATATTTTTTTAAAGATAATTTTTTATATCACTTATAAAAATGAATGAACCGAGAATATTTTCAGAAAAATATATTATTGATAATAAAAAATATATTATTTAATTATTTTGATCATTTATTTGATCTTTTTTAGCATGAAATTATTATTTGAGAAAACTGGATGACTGGTGCGGATATGGAATGATGCTACCAGCCATTGTACGGATGAACAATCGAAGATAAAGTTGGTATGATCCGAAGAATCTCATAAAAGAGAGGCGAATTACATTCAAAATTAGCATTATTCATGAGTAAATTTTATTTACAGTGAAACCCCCTCCCCCTCACTCTAATGCTCCAATCATGCGATTTTTCAATGTTCTTGGCATTTTTTTTCCCATTTTAATTCACTTTCGTCAATTTGTGTGCGGAGGTTTATAGTTGCTCAATTCATTTGCCTCGGGCTAACCAAACACCTAGTTACGGTCTAATTAGGCCCTGCAGCTATTTAATCACAAACTGGACAATTGTCCGTTTTATAAAGTCTCTACCTAAACCCCTAATATCAAGTGAATGACGTTATTCGTTTCATCACTGTAATTTCGCTTGTTCTTCATGCATTTGCTTTTTCAGCACCTTAAATTCTAGTATTCATCTTTCATTTACTTCAAATTTCGAGCCTATTAATTTTTTGTCAAATCAACACAAAATTCATTTCACAAAAAAACCAAAATCAAACTTTAAATGGAAGATATCTCACTTCCTAAGTAAATTCGCATTTTTGGTGAAACAGAATGTATTGCCATATTTTATTGATAGAATATTTAAATATTAAATCTTTTTTTCGCCTACCAATTTAAGTTTCTAAGACAGTTATCAATAGTCTCATTATATCCCACACTTTTCTAGGAATATGAACTCTCTCTAAAGGATTTTAACCCTCAGTTTGATATTCATGAAAAATTTTGTATATAGATTTGGTTTCTATAAAAAAACATGACTTGGGTTGACACAATCAAACACGATTCAATAAATGCCTGAATGCACATAATGTGTTGTAGTCCCCAACATGCGCTGCAAGTCGCATATTTTAGTATAGACAAGCCAACCCTGATTGTTCAAGTGCTTCAGGCGCGTCTCTCCTCCCAGTGCTTTCGCACGCTCGGAGCCTTTGCTTTCTTTGTCCTTGTTTTCCCGGTTAGATTTGCTAATCTCATTCCCGATCAATGGAAAATTCGAGTGAACTTTCGAACTGCACATGGCGGATTAGGACTGAAATGTCTGTTACTGCGTTCAGTGTGGTATATTGCTTTGATGGGGGAATGCTGGCGATTGATCGACTGACGGATATTATGGGGAATGCGATTAATGCTGCGGTTTATTCTGTTTTGGCTATTCCGAGCTCCCTTTGTGACACTTGTTATGGATTTGATCAGAATAGGCCACGGGAGAGAGAGAGGAAGAGATTTAGAAGGAAATGGCAGGAGGGAAGCTCCGTACATGGCAGACTCTACATTGAGGGCTCTCACGCCAGGATCATCAAAGAATCAACTAAGGCTGCTGTTGAGGAAGGCCAGTTTCTTGAGTTATAACCAGCTTTCCATTGCTATAAGACTCAAGCTCCATATTTAGTGCTTGTCCTGGCGAATGCTGATTGAGTTTCCATTTGTAACTTCTCAAATTGGCTCAACAACAATTAGAGCACGCAAGTCCAGCCATCGGCGAGGGATGCATATTTCTCCAGTGGTGTTCTACGGGTCTCCCAGTGCCTCCCAGAAGACCATCTAGTTTGCTGCGATTGCTGAATGAGACATGGGTTGATCACGCTGCACAATGTTCATAAAAGCTATAAGGTCCTCGTATGTTTTATCGTATTCCCTGCACATGCACTTTGCTGCCACTTCAGTGACTTTTCCTTTAAGATATCTGGCTTTGTATCTTCCTTGCTTTTCCATTAGAAACTTTACGATTCTCCTGGACAACCTGCATCTGAGGTGGAACGTTTTATGTCCTGCTTTTGCTTTCTTCTTCTTCTATTTTAATTGAAGTGCTCATACCTTCAGAATCCCACTTTAACACCTACACCGCGTTTGCATTTTGATAGTCGAATAACCAGTTTCCTTTTCCTTTCAACCGTATGAAGAATATATGGACCACATTCCCAAGGCAAGGGGAAGCAATAAAGTTTTCTTAGGGTCATCCTCAGGTTCGTGTGTTCAGTTACCAAGACCATTGTAATGGCCAGAAAAGATTTTTTTTTTTTTTTTGGTCGAAAATAAACGCTTCCATTACTAACCCACTAAAGGGGTAACATTTGTTGGAGAGTCTAAACATAAGATTAAACATAGGGAGCGAGGAGGGTTAGCTAAGAGCCCGTTTGTTTGTATTTCTTTTTTTTTTGTTTTTAAACAGTTTTTCTGTTTTTTTGTTCCTGGGAACAAAAAAGGAACAGAAACGCGTTTGGGTGCGTTTCTGTTCCTTTTTTGTTCTTTTGTTCCCAGGAACAAAAAAGAAACACAAACAAGAAACACAAATTTTGTGTTTTTGTTTCGGAACACAAATCGAAACACTTTTTTTTTCTTTTTCTTTTCTTGTTCTTCTTTCTTTTGGCCGGTCGCCGGCCTCGGCCATGGCCGGCGACCGACCGACGAGGGCCGGCGGCCTCGCCCAGCCACGGCGAGGCTCGCCGGCCCCGGCGAGGCCGACCTTGCGCCGGCCGGGCGAGCTCGATCTCGCCCCAGATCCGGCGAGGCCGAGCTCGCCCGGCCGGCCGGCGAGCCTCGGCTCGTCGGCGGTGGCCCGGCGAGGCCGCGCCTCGCCGCCGGGCGCGAGCTCGGCCTCGCCGGATCAAGGCGAGGCCGACTCGCACCGGCCTCGGGCGAGCTCGATCTCGCCCAGATCCGGCCTCGAGCTCGCCCGAGCCGGCGAGGCCGAGCTCGCCCGGCCGGCCGGCGAGCCTCGGCCTCTCGGGTGGGTGGCCGGCGAGGCCCGCGCCCGCTCGCCGCCCGGGCGAGCTCGGCCCTCGCGCGACGGTCGCCGGCCAAGGCCTTGGCCGGCGACCGGCCAAAAGAAGAAAAAAAATGAAAAAGAAAAAAGAAAAAAATAGAAAAAAAGAAAAAAATAGAAAAAATAAAAGAAATAAAAAAATTATCCAAATTTACCAAACATGTTTCTGTTTCTTTTTATTCCCGGAACAAGTTTACCAAACGCGTATTTTGTTCAAAAATTGTTCCCCGAACAGAAATACTTTTTTCTATTTTGTTCCCCGGAACAATTTTTAAATGAAACACAAACAAACGCGCCCTAACCAATTACGAGGGAGTAAATTCATGCGATGGGCTTTGGCGACCCAATCCGCGGCTTTGTTCGTGTCTCGGGCCTCATAGATTAGAGATACTCCAGGGAATCGGCCCAGAATGTCCTTACAATCTTCTACGATGGGCTGGGCTATCCACGGTGGTTCCTCCAGACTTGTTATGCTGTTAACGAGTGATTGGCTGTCAGAGGAAAGTATCACGTGCAAATTAGCTTCAGTTTGTGCGAAGACTTCGCCCGTTCGTGCAGAGCTTCGGTGAAGAACCCACTGAGCCGCCTCTCTCAACGCTAGGGCTTCAGCAACCCAAGCGGATGGAGCTGCGATGGACTTTGCGAAGCCATGGAGGAGGACGCCAGATTCGTTCCTGCAGATTCCGGCGATCGAACCGGTCATGGACGCTTCACACCAGGAGCCGTCAATGTTCACTTTCAGTTCGTGAGCTTTGGGTGGGTTCCATTTCTTCTCTGAAAATGATTTCTCGCCTGATCCTTGCTCTATTTTGTTCCCCGGTAGGTACCACTTCGTGAATAAAGCAGCCGTGAGGTGCGCTTCTTCTTGAGCAGCAAGTGGGTCGGGCTTTCGGCCTTGAAAAACCAGAGCATTCCTGCATTTCCAGATCTGCCATAAAGCTGCAGCAAAGAGGGCTTTCGAGGATTCCGTTCTTGAGGTAAGGTTTCGAAAACCCACTTGTCGATTCGGGTGATCCTCTCTGGGGTTGTGTCAGCTTGAAAGTGGGGGTTTAACCATAGGCTTTTTGTCCAATCGCAGAGGATGAAGAGGTGTTCTGCCGATTCCGGGGCTTTCCTACATATATGACAGGTAGGATCATCAAGTATTCTCCTTTTGTGTAGGTTTTCTTTTGAGGGGATTGAGTTGCTGCATATACTCCATAGGAAGTGTCTGATTTTTGGGAAGGTTTTGATGTTCCAGATCTTGCTCCAAAGCGACTTAGGGGTTTGGTAGGATGAGGACGGAGTGTTTGTAAGAGGAGTATCAGGTATGTTGTGCAAGTGGTTATAGCCGCTTTTCACTGTGTATGATCCTGATTTGTTTGCTGTCCACACTAGTCTATCTGGATGGTGCGTTTGGCTTATAGGAATGGCTATGATCTCTTGGCAACTTCCTCCTCGAACAGTTCATGTACTCTTTGGGTGTCCCATGTACTTGAGGCATGATCAATTAACTCAGCCACCACCTGTGGTTCATCCCGATTTGCTGGGCCAAAGAGCTTCCCTGTCGATAGCCATGTATCTTGTCTGATTCTAATTTTCTGTCCATCTCCCACCGCCCACCTTGATTTAGGTTCAATCGTTTCTCTTCCCATTAATAGGCTTTGCCAACCCCATGATGGGCGAGAGCCTTTAGTTGCTGTCCAAAACTCCCCTCTTGGAAAATAAATGCTCTTCAAAACTTTACACCATAGTGCTTCTGGTGTTTGAATAAATCTCCATGCTTGTTTTCCCAGCATTGCTTTGTTAAACTCCGCTAGATCTTTGAAGCCTAGGCCCCTGCGATCTTTCCTGTTTTTCAATTCCTCCCACTTTTTCCAGTGTATTCCTCTTCTGGCAGCATTTTGTTTCCACCAAAAGCAAGCTATTCTTTGTTCTATTGCACGGCATATAGATAGTGGAATTTTGAAAATTGTCATGGCATATTGAGGGAGAGCTTGGATAACCGTTTTGATTAGGACTTCCTTACCTGTCTTTGAAATCAGCCTCTCTTTCCAGCCTTCTAGTTTCCGATCAACTCGGGTAAGAAGCCACGCAAACATTTCCTTCTTAGTCTGTCCCCAATCCGATGGTATCCCCAGATATTTACCTATTTTTTCAATGATAGGGACCCTTAGTTCAGCAGCTAGATTCTGTTTGAGACTTTGTGGGCAATCTCTCCCTGTGAAAAGCCCTGATTTGTTAAGATTCATGGCTTGTCCCGAGACATAGCAATACTGGTTTAGTACGTTTGCTACGTTCTGAGCTTCTCTTATCGATCCTTTTAAGAAAAAAATTGCATCATCGGCAAAGAGGAGATGTGATAGAATGGGGCATGTGGGGTTTAGGCGGATACCTTTAATGCTTCCATCTGCGACTGCTTTGCCCATAAGGGTAGATAGGACGTTAGCCATGAGTATAAATAGATAGGGGGAGAGCGGATCCCCCTGTCGAAGCCCTCGAGTTGGCTGAAAATCAGGTGATGGTACCCCATTGACTAGGATACTAAAAGATACCGATGAAATACAATGCTTTATCCATTTCACCCACTGCTCATTAAACCCCACTTGCAGCAAATAATCACATAAGAAATCCCATTCAACCCTGTCATAAGCCTTCTTCATATCTAGCTTTAGAATGGCTTGAAAATGACGCCTTCTTCTCCTTACCCTTAGCTGATGGATAACCTCTTGTACAATTAGGATGTTGTCTTGTATCTGGCGGTTGTTGAGAAAAGCACTCTGCTCCTCATAAATGAGTTTTGGGAGCCAAGGTTTCAATCTATTTGCCAATACTTTTGCTATGATCTTGTAATTGAAATTGCACAGGCTGATGGGTCGGAATTGGGTGATATCTTCAGGATTTGGGACTTTGGGGATGAGGGTGATATGTGTTTTGTTTAGGTCGGGATCGAAGGTGCCATGGCTGAAGAAAGAGTGGCCAGAAAAGATTTCTTGTACCTTCTTATCAGGAGTTCTAGAAGAGGTGGTCATCTTTTATTTGCTTTTTTAGGGTGCCTTTGCTAGGGATTAGTGTTTAATTGTGATATTCTCTTCAATTAGGTACAAAAATATGGATCCAAAGTTACGCCACCATTATGAAGTATTTTCAACTCTTACACTAGTGATATTTCGGTGAATTACTTCATTGGAAAGTCACCTTTCCCAATTTTGCACAAATTCACGGTTTGTGGCCTCCATTGGTACCGTATTAGGTGATTGCTATCGTTTTATTTTCAGATAAACAGAGTGATCAGTCATTTCAATTGCTTCATACATAGTTCATGGATTTCTACTTGAGATCGTGTAGAATATTAAAGTTGCTAACTCTTTTCCAAGGAAGACAGTTAAGTTATATCTAGCTTTTCTGAAGTGGCAGACCTGAAAGAATTTTAATGGGACTGATATGTCATATTTTAAAGGAAGTTGTTGCTGGGCACTTTCTCCTTCCATACGTAACGACGTCAAGAAAATGATCTGGTTTTGAAGGCCTATCGTTTCTTCTTCTTTACTCCTGTGATGCTGATGAATCTGTCACAGTCTCGGTAAAATTCAAAGCTGGTGCTGGTTCTCAGTGCATGGACTTATGGCTTATAGCATGTCGAGGAACGGGTTCTATGAGAGGATAAGACGAGGGCATAAAAGCAATCACGGTATGACTGGCCTAGTTTTCTATGGCAAAAGTACAGAAAATTTCTGCCCAACATTTTATCCATTTGAAACCTTTTTCTTTTGTATGTGGAATTGAAGGTAAAGTGAGCTTAGTAATAGCCCAGGCTAGTGCTCTCCGCTGCGTCTGATCCCAGAGGATATCGTGCCTGATTTATTAGCATTTTTTGATTCTGGCATAGCCTCAGCAGAGAGAGAGAGAGAGAGAGAGAGAGAGAGAGAGAGAGAGAGAGAGAGTTTGTGCAATATTAAATTCCACAACCATTGATTTTACTCTTTAATAGAAATTGACAGCCGATTTAATATGAAAGAACAACAATCCGTGTAATTGGCTGTCATACGTCAATTTTGGTTTAGTGTACGTCCATCTCCTGCCATCTTAACCATTGGGGATTGGGCGCTATAGCAGTGTCCATGGAAGGAAAATGACGAGTATGGAAAATTAGAAGAAGGACGGATGAGATCGGGGAATTTGCCAACCAAAATGTTGTCATCTAGTCGAGTTGCCAAAGTTGCTAAGGAGTGGAACACGATGAGAGATTCTGCAAAGCTCCGAGTGAAGTTGAGGATCAAAATGACATTTCTTCTGCAAGTGCTGAAGATTTGCATTGTCTTAATTGTGCAGTCCTTAAAAGCTTTATGTGGAATTGCAACGTGGTCCAGGTGAAGCAGGATAGAACTCTGACGATTACTTGCAAGAACAAGCAGAGGAAGCGAGACCAGATGTGCTTGAAATCCTAGAAGGGATCCTGCAGGAAGAGGCAGAGCAGGGGGTACAACTTCAAGTTCAAGAAACAGCAAAGCTTAAAGGTCGGTTTAGGGATGCAGCTTCAACTTCAGGAAAGGCGAGCCATCAAATTCAGGAAGGGGCATTACTTCGAGTTCATGAAGCAGCACAACTTTTGAGTTTGGGAAAGCGGGCAGAGGTTCGACTTCAGGAAAGGGGAACAACTAAAATGGGCGCAAGTTTAGGACCAGGGACGGACAAAAGTTCAAGCTCAGCCAAGGTTCGGAGCCTCAACCATCAAGGTCACAATAAGAACAATAACACAAACTCGAACAAGCATTGAAGCAAGCTAAAGGTTTAAGCTACGTTCTTCAGCGTCCGACTAACCTTCATTCTTTATGGGTGCCCATGCCACAGGCAATGCAAAGTTACTTACTCTGCTTTTCAGAGGAGTCTCGACACCAATTTGTCAAGGTAAAATTCTATTTTCCTGGACATTTCCGACATTTCTTTTTGCAAGGAGACTCGAAAATAACAAATGGTTATTAGGGATCCGGATCAGTTGCCTCCTTCCATGGGCCAATCTACCCGTCCTCAAGAAAGGGGAAGCTGACACGTGTCTTCAGAGTTTTCCATGGCGTGTTTTCATTCTGAAATAAAGGTGGTGAGCTTAATGTTGTGGACAAATTTGTGCATGAATTCTTTTACTAAATGTTCGTTCTTATTTCATTATCTCTTCCATTACTTTATTTTCTTTTTCAATTAAAAACAGAGGACCGTCACCCGCTCTCGAATTTCATTTCTTGGTCACCTCCAATCAAATTTAGTTTCTTGTTTCAGCACATGAATGTTAAGAACATAATTACTTCGATTTACGATCCAACATGCACTAAAATTAAGGTTTATTAAATGGAACACCAAACCCAATATAAAAAACTAACGAAAAAGAAGTTATATTAAATAATATTATTACCAAAATGATAAGTTCACTGGAAACTTAGTAAAAGGCAAGCAAAATATGAGTAAATTTCATCGAATCCTACTTCATCGACATACTTATTGCTCTCAGACCAAAAAAAAAAAAAAAACATACTTATTGTAAAAGTCATAGGCATCTTGCTCACTCTTAAGAACCATGGCAATTGCATTTCACATGACCTAAAAATTTAAAAGGATCAAATCAGCCCAATTGAATCAAATTTTCAGTATATATCAACGAAAAATGAGAGACGAATCAAGAACTTCATACTCATACAAATGAATGGAAATCTACTTATGTTCATTGACTTACTTCCTTGGTTAGCAAGATTTTGGGCCACTAGAGAAAGGTTAAAACATAGCACCTAAAAATTTCATTAAAGCATGAGCGTAACACATGTCAACATGAGCGCTTGACAATCTCTTAACTACTCGCAGATAAATTTTAGCTGTTGAGAGATGTAGGGTTGATAATTTCTAAGAATTTGACTCTCCTACAACCTCGGATTCTTTTTCCAGAATATCGTCCACGAAAATCACGTGTCCGAACAATGCTGTTGTATGTAATGGACTCTCACCATAAAACCACACCATAAATGCTATCAAGAATTAGTGGATTGTCTTTGAGCAAATCGAGCAAAGAAGTCGCATTTCCTTCGGCTGCCACTCCATAAAGTCCCCCTCTCCATTTTCACTCCGAAACGAATCCGAGCTTTCACAATTCCGTTTTGCTTTTAGCATTTGGCTGACGGCTGCGAAAGTCAACCCCTTGTGAATCGAACATCAATAAACCATCTTTTTGTTGACATTTCAATTTTTTTTTTTAAAAAAAATTGTTGACCAAGTCATCAGCCCAATAAAAACCAGTAGGACCTGATTTATTCATACACGGGCACAAATGAATGTGGTTTTGATTGTTGTACATCATGCGTACCGGCATGCTATTACCAGAGAAAACATATACTTTCAAAAGTAATGTATATACTGATTTGTGCATTTGCTTGTCTCTTGGTATGGGATGTATAAGCTTCTATGATACATGGAACTCGTCTTTTAGTTTAACGCGGGGCTGCATTATCATCAACAATACCAAGTGTGTTTAAAAGTTATGTCTATGCCAATTCCTACACGGTTTGCAGCTCAGTTTCCGGATCTGACATTGATTGTGTGTGCTTATGAGCATGACAATTAATTTCATAAGGTCTTGGAGTAGATGAATTGATGCTATTTCGTCTACTGGCATGCTTCGTTTGGGGCTAAAAGCTAAAGAGAGCCATCGGCACTTATTATGGAATACTGGATCAAGAGAATTGGCTTGGCGGATCGGCAGGCCCAAAAGATATGTCCATGCTCTCCGAGGTCGGGCCTGCACATGAATTTGAACTGTCGGGGCCGGGTCCATTTGATAGACAATTTCAATTCGGGTTGGCCGGGCAAAAACACTCTCTTTGGCCCAATAGGTAAATCGCGATTCCAACTAGTGCAAAGGCACGAGATGGCCGAAGCGCATATAGAAACAAACTTCTTCCGTTCCGCGGGCCAATCTGCTGGCTACTGGGAAGGGGACATTCACACGTCTCCAGATTTTCTATGTGCGCCCCTTGATTTCGAAATACAAGTGGTGACTTTTTCTTGGGAGAGGATTTTTAGGATGTGTTGCTTATTTTAATGTATTGATGCATATATGCTTTGCATTCCAAATTAGTATAATATCCTTTTTGCCCCACACTCGATAATGCTCTTTACTTGTTTAATATCTATGGAATCCCGTCTTTTAATGTCGTGTTTAGGACGTGCGCTCCTTCATTTTGAAATACAAATTGTCACCTCTTCTACGGTGGGCCTAGACTGAAAATTTTGTCCATTAATTCTTTTACTAACTTTTCATTCTGATTTCTTTAATCCTTCTATTCCTATATTTCGTTTAATGAAAGGACATTCACCGGTGATTTCAACAATAGTGGACATTTGATCAAAAAAAGAAAAAAGAAAAACAATAGTGGACCACACCTGCTCTTGAATTTCATTTCTCAATCACATTCAATCAAATTTAATTTCTTATTTCAGCATTTGACGTGAATGCATAATCTCTTCCACTTAATAGTGTCTTGAAAAATGGTGAACCATCACTTGCTCTTGAATTTCATTTCTTGATCACATTGAATCAAATTTAATTTCTTATTTTAGCATATTATGTTAAAGCGTAATCTCTTCCGTTAATGATCCAACTTGCGCTAAAAATTAAGGTTCATCAACTGAAACATTTAGAGAGTCCTGTGCATAACATTCTCTATAAAAGGGTAAGCACCATATAAACAAATTCTAACGCACCCTACTTGTTTCGACTTATTTATTGTGAAAATAGCAGGCATTTTGTTCACTCTAGAACACCATGCCTACTGTCGATATGTACATCATGTCCTAGAAATTTGACAATGGTCAAAATAAGCCGACTTGAATCACATTTCAAAAATGCAGCACGAAAAATGAGAGACGAGTCAAGAATTTATGCTCCTACATACTCATACAAATGAATAGAAATTCAAAAGGAAACGCGAAATTGGAAACTCGCGAGAGTACAAGTATTGGCGGGTTAGAGAAGAAGACGACGTCCGAAACCCTTCCGCTTCTATGAAGATACTGGGGCCACTAGAGAAAGGTTAAAACATAAGGCCTACGAAATTCATTAAAGCCCAAACAGGGAGTTCGCATATTTTTCACCGCCACAGCAAATTCCCTCTCTCGAAGCTTTCATCGGACACGTGTCAGCTGATCCATGTCCGTGGATTGGACGAACGTTCAGGATTCTCTCGGACGCGGATGTGGTTTTAGTATGCCATTTTCTTTCGAACAGGTCGTGCTTAATTAGCCCTTTGTTATTGGTGGGTTGGAATTAATAAATAGATTTCCATATTTACATTGAATGTAGAGGGTAGAGTCTCCGTATAACTGAATTTAAGGTGCCGAGAATTTCATGAATCTTTGAAAGAAATAAATTCTCATTGCCTGAAAACTAGAATGAAATCAGTTTTTAAGTGAGAAAGCCGGCTATATTTTTGCAATATTTTATGCAAATAGGCTATTGAGACTTTTATCTCCCACAAATGTATGATTGCCCTTTTCTATACTTGCCTAACTGCCGTTTCCTAAAAATTACCGAATTACCTCATCAATGGAAGATTCTTATGGAGTAGGTTCTAGTTAATTTAGCTATCAATTTTTTCCTTTATATAGATATTTATAAGATCTTATTATGTTCAAAGTGAAGAAATATTTAGTAGCTTAAACAATCGTAAATGTTTGATGGGATATATTCAATGAAAGTCTTAGAACTTATCACGGAAGTTTAATTGAGTCATAAAACTTATAGAAAGTGCAAGTTAGGGACAATAGACTTGGATTGTGTTTCAAAGGAGATAGTTTAAGTTTGTGAGATTTTTGAGTGTAATTGGAGTCTTTTTTACACTTGAGAATTGTTTGCTCTGAGCGATTGTAATTTCCTCTCGTTGATTATGAAAAAACAACTTGTGGATTTCTCTTCATGGATTAGACACGGTCGGCCGAACTACATAAAACATTTATGTCAAGTTTATTTTCTGCTTTTATTTCTCGCTTGATTGTTTGCATTTATTTCCCACTTCGGCCATTTCACATGACATTAGCTTTTAAAACGGATTTTTCCTTTTTATTACCCAAAACTAGCAAATCCCGCCCAAGTTTTCCATCTAACCGACACATGTCCTCTCCCATCAATAATTAGGAAAAAAGATTATGAGCAAGTTCATTTGTTCATTTGTAAATGAGGATATATGATGAAAATAAAATAAAATATTGCGATGATCTCACTTTTCTTATCGCTGGACGTGAACCTGATGACATCTCAATTTATATTTGCTTGATTTGATAAAATATGCATAAACAATACTAATAACCTCACTCCATTTCTCGAGGGAGGACAAAAAAAAAACTGTTGAATCCCTAAGCAGTAAGCACCGCCACTACTAGTGACGCGATCCTTTACTCTCTTTTTTTTTGGTCATGTCGCGATCCTTTGCTGAATTGGCCATTTTCTAAAGGTCTATTTACTTAGAAAGAATGGAGAATTGTCTATCTCATGTGTCAACAGAGATCCAAGAGCTCAACAAAATTTTATTTGTTTACCAACTGATGGATGGCTACCCTTGCAAGACTGACATTAGCTGTGTTAGTGTTTGCCAGACAATTGTACAACGGACTTACAGTTGCAAATTCGCAATGAAATTAGTACGGGGGATATATCGTTAAAACAACAGGAGTACTTTTAGGTTATGGCACAAAACGAAATATCACCAATGGTGCAGAATTGGATAAATCATAGGGCTCCGTAGTTTTGCACTATGGAGAGAGTGACGAGGTTCGGTGAACACTCGGTGTTCTTGAAAAGTCTTTGGGGAAGTATTGACGCGAATACCAGTTTAATGGTCATCCTAAATACTGCCCACTACAGAACATGGAAAGGCAAGATGCTTGAATTGCTTTTATCGCAAGGAAATGCATGGTCCCATAGCAAGTGACGAGGCTAAGCCTGATTACACAGATCGACAAGCATTGTTCTTCCTTGGTTTGCTTCCAGATAGTTATGGGATAGTGGTGACAACTCTCATCCCATCAGCGTCTAGATGAAAAGAAAAGTTGGATGCTCCGAAATCTGGCTTGCTCGAATATGAGACTCGGAAGAAAGGCGTGGGACTCCATTCAACCTCAACTTCTTGTCTCAAAACTTAGAGAAAGGATTAGATCTCGAGACTTCTACGACCGTGATAGAACCAAGTCAAGAAAAGGCATAATTGTGGAAGCTATGGTAAGCCTGGCCACATGAAGAAAGAGTATCGATCCTCAAAAAGAAGAAAGTAAAAGTAAATGCCAAGCATGAGGAGAATGACACAACCAAGTTCCCAAGAAGACTTGTTTGGTTTGTCTACCCGAGATTATATTTGTGTTGATTTCTCTGAGAAGACGGATCAATATGATGTTGCGTAAATTGTGCGGATTGGTGATGTTTGTGTTCAAATTAGCTTGGGCTAGAAACTAATGCTCGACCATGGGAGGGCATACAGTGGACCTTCGGGTGAACTCGAATTGTACTAGAAAATTAGACAATGACGAATTGGATAGTCGGTTTTTGAATGGGACCTAAAAGCTTGTCGAGTGGTTGCCCAATATAGCAATGGGGAGGAAGAATTGTGCTCTTTTCCGCACAAGAGCTAAGGTCTGCAAGGACCATATTCATGACGTGGGGGAAGCAGTAACGCCTGATCTATGGCACAAGAGCTCGATCATATGAGGGAGAAAGGCTTCCAAATTATTGCAAAGAAGGAACTCATCTCAAATGTAAAAGGATAATTAGGAATGCCAGATGAAAGTTATAATTGATTGGGTAGATCACAAACAAATAGAAAATTTACTGTTAACGGAGGTAGATTACTATTTTCTATGGAATATTACAAGCTATAGGACCTATATCACGAAGACGAACTGGAGATTATGTCCTTTAGGGAAAAGTTATGAAAGGATATTTAACTAGTAAATTACTAATAATGAGGACAACAACGAAAGTTAAAGGAAAGTTACGATGAACGAAGTAATTTGCTACCGAACAGGGGAGGAAAACTTACCGTGGAGGAAGTTGACTATGTTTAGGGAAAGTTAAGAATTATAGGAACACAAATTTTACGAGAAAATGAGGAAAATTACCATCACTTGGGGATAATTACGATGAGTCTAGAACTATATAAAAAAAATTACCATAATTGGAAGAACGTTAAGATGTACAAAAACGAAATTAGGATCAATGAGGTAATTTAGGGAAAATGTCACAAATAGTCCCTATACTTTTGCCTAATGTGCAATTTCGTCCCTGAACTTTCGATCGGCTCAATTTGGTCCCTAAACTATTGATAAATGTCCAATTTAGTCCATGAACTTTTGATCGCTCAATTTGGTTCTTGAACTATTCATAAATGTCCGATTTAGTCCCTCGTTACTGTTTTTCCTTTTTAAAATTTTTTAAAATTTTTTAAAATTTTTTAATGTTTTTTAAAATTTTTTAATTTTTTTTTTTTTTTTTTTTTGCTTTTTCTCTCTTCCCTCCGCCGAGCCGACAGAGGGAAGCCGGCGTCCAGCCGAGGGTCGCCCTCGCCGGCGTCGGCGAGGGCGATCCTCGCCGGACGCGGGCGAGGGCGACCCTCGCCGGTGTCGGGCGAGGGGCTCCCTCGACCTCGCCGGCGTCAAGCGAGGGGCTCCCTTGCCCAACGCCGGCGAGGGGAGCCCCCTGCCAGATCTGCAAGGGAGCCCCTCGCCGGCGTCGGGCGAGGGCCGCCCTCGCCTGCGTCTGGCAAGGACGGCCCTCGCCCGACGCTGGCGAGGGAGCCCCTCGCTCGATGCCGGCGAGGGAGCACCCCGGCATCGGGCGAGGGCCGCCCTCGCCTGCGTTCGGCGAGGGAGCACCTTGGCGTCGGGCGAGGGCCTCCCTCGCCAGATCTGCGAGGGAGCCCCTCGCCCGACACCGGCGAGGGCCGCCCTCGCCTGCGTCCGGCGAGGACGGCCCTCACCCGACGCTGGGGAGGGCGACCCTCACCGGACGCCAGCTTCCCTCCGCCGGCTCCGGCGGAGGGAAGGGAGAAAAAGCAAAAAAAATTTTAAAAAAATGAAAAACAGTAACGAATGACTAAATCGGACATTTATGAATAGTTCAAGGACCAAATTGAGCCGATCAAAAGTTCAGGGACTAAATTGGACATTTATCAATAGTTCATGGACCAAATTGAGCCGATCAAAAGTTTAGGGACCAAATTGCACATTGGGCAAAAGTATAGGGACCATTTTTGACATTTTCCCAGTAATTTACTATAAATAGGAGAAAAAAACTTGCGAAGCCCATGAGTAGGTTATGTGGAAAGAATTATAATACTCCCTAACAAATTACGACGTATATATCGAAATTGCCCTAAAGAAACAAACTTGCAGCAACCTTCAGCGACCGTAAATATTTCATTGTTGGTAATCAATTAAATTAATCCACTTGTTTATTTATTTGTTTATTTGACCTTAATAGGTGAAGAGAACGGGATACGGATTCATAAATATAGCTTGCTTGCGTATGTATCAGAGCTGCTTGCCATTTTGTCATGATTTGAAGAAACCCGAAAGCTATTTATAAGAAGTATGTCTGGCAATTTGTCTCTACTGATTCTTGAGAAGTGACCTTCGAGTAAGTACATGCGTGTGTATATATATATATATATATATATATTACTAGTTATGCGATGTTGACGTGTATTCCTCATCAAGCTTATCAATAGATCATGGACTAATTTGATTCCCAATATGTGAATAATACTAGTTATGGGATGTTGACATAGATTCCTCATTAATCCTTATCAACAGATCATAGACTAATTTGATTCCCAGAAATATTCCCTGTTCATCTATTCCTCAATTGGGAAACAATTAATTGAGCTAGCTAGGTTTTGCCATCATTTTGCTCATGAAACATTTCCTCTTTTTATTAGTTGCCTCGGTTCTTGTTTTGGCACTGGTGCAATGTAATAAATTTACGTTCTCCACATGAACCGTGGACCTTATCATCAAATTAGCAATTACACGATGGTGGCTATATATATATATATAATTGATGATTGTATATCTTGGTTAGTTGATGAATGCTGTTGAAATGTTAGCCTGTCATCCGACGTGGCACTCGATGCCTACCTAAAGTGAACAAAACAAATGATCTTTCATGGATCGCATCATCCAATGGCCTTCAAGTAGAACAAAACTATCATTTAGACTATCTGATTTGCTAAGTTACTTTTGCCGGTGGACCAATCAATTCTTTTAAGTTTCATTCCTAAAATGATGTAGTCAAGATGATGTCAAATTGAGCAAAGAAGTTGCATCTTTTTCAGCCGCTGCTTTGTAAAGGCACCTCTTTATTTCACTCAGAATCATCGTTTTGTTGGCAATGGAAATTCTTTAAATTAATTGGCCACTTCATTAGCCCACAGAAACAATATGACATTATTTGCCAATATATCAGCACAAATTAATGTAGTTTTGATTGGCGTATATCATGAATAGATAAATGCTTATGCATTGTAGTTCACAAGCATGCCGTTACCGATGAAAGTATATATATTTTAAATACGTATATGTTAGATTCGTACACTACTTGCGGCTTGGTATGGATGGATAAGCTTCTACATTCAATAAAATACATCTTTTGGCTTATCATCACGCTCCTTCATTGGTAACGATACCAACATGTGAACTAATTTTATAAGGTTTCCAAGGAGATAAATTGACCTTATTTCGTCTACTTGCATGCTTCGCCCGTGGGCCAAAACAAAGTTACTTAATATGGATTATTATTGGGTCAAAGGATTGGCTTGGCGGCTTGGCAGGCCCAACAGACATGTCCATGCTCTCCGAGTATCGGGCCTGCATGTGAATTTTGAACCCACAGTTAAAAGAGTTGGAGTTCATGCTGGTGTCGCAGAGAATGTAGCCCCCCTCGATATGGTCAACCAAAGAATTCCCTCCGTGTTCGACTACAAGTTGCAGTAATTGAAGTTGCATCTCCTTCGATTTCTGCTTTGTACGGCCTCCTCTTCATTTTTGCTTCTTAAGCTTCGAAGGAATCGGGCTTCGTAGTTGCGTTTTGCAGGTGGCATTCGGCTTTAAAATGGTTGCAAAAGCCAATTTGAACATTAACATCCTTAACAAGAAGCATCGTTCTGTTGACATTGGAAAATTTTTTAAATTGTTGACCAGAGTCATAAGCCCAAAATAATAATAACAATAATAATAAGATGCTATTAGTTTGTATATTTGTGCAAATGAATGTAGTTTTGAGTGCGGTATATCCTATGTGGATAAAATTTTATGCATTTTAGTCTACAACCACATGGCTACCACTAAAAATAATTTTTCCCTAAAAAAAATAAATATACTTAAAAGCGATATCTGTGCTGATTTTTTCTAGCATCCTTTGGCTCATGGATTATAGTTCTTAATGAGAAATCATGATACATGAGTTTAGTATATACACTAAACTGAATTTTGGTACAGAATTAATGTGATGAGTTCCACCTGAATTTTGCTCCACCGGACCTAATAGCTCGATTGAACTTAGTGAATGTATTAGCTACTCGAAATACTTACTTGTCGATGGTCAATGTTGCATTTATTTAATGTCCTTGGAATTCAATTATTTATCCATCACGTGATGTTTGTACTCGGTGGAATTTATAGTTCAGCTTTATCATTTCGTACATAATGGACTTGTCAATTCACTCCAACTTTTCCAAAATCCAATGAATATATGTGGCCCATTCCTTCATTATTTGTGTACCTCCTCCACTTTTGCACAGAGAAAAGTACGAATCACATGTCTATGTCAGTTTTATTCATCACGTGTGATGTTTGTACCGGATGGAATTTATAGTTCATCTTTATCATTTCGTAAACTTGTCAATTCACCCCAACTTTTCCAAAACCCAATGAATATATGTGGCCCCCTCCTTCATTATTTGTGTATCTCCTCCACTTTTGCGCAGAGACAAGTACGAATCACATGTCTATGTCGGTA
The DNA here is from genome assembly GCA_017140185.1 of Eucalyptus polyanthemos subsp. polyanthemos. NCBI lineage: Eukaryota > Viridiplantae > Streptophyta > Magnoliopsida > Myrtales > Myrtaceae > Eucalyptus > Eucalyptus polyanthemos. Next base: position 53,889,335 of record CM029459.1, read on the forward strand.
TAGCTGCATATCACGGGTTGAAAAGAGAGTTGGCCCCAAAACGCGTGAAAGACAAATAGCCACATAGTACTTATCCATCATGTGATGTTAGTACTATATCATATTGTCACAACGTGGGATTCACGTATTTTCACGGTACATGACTATTTGAAAGTAAATCAAGGCACAATTTACTTGAGGAATGGTCATATATCATATAGGATGTAACTTTTATATGAGTAAACTTATTATTTCACTAAGAAGTGCAATTTATGACAAAAGAAACACTAATCAATTTTGAAGCATATCACTTTAGATTAAAAAAAATACAACCACATACAGACTTTCATAAATGGATTTGAAACAATGTGTCCGATGGTTACGGATTTTTTATTTGAAAAGTAGAAAATAGAACTATTTTTTAATTTCCAAAATGCAAAATAATTGAATTTATATTAGCATTATAATAAGAAAAAAAAACTAACATTAAAAGATAGTAGTCCATAAAGTATGATAAAATTACCCAAAAAGAATAGATTAATGAAATCAAATTAGAGACAAGATGGAGAATGAAAGTTCACTAAAATAAAAACATATAAAAAGAAGAAAGAGAAACGGAACTTTGTATGGAATAAGACTAGTAAGACTCCCTTTCTTTTTTTGCTTTACTTGGTATGGTATGGAATAGTTAGAGCAAATGACAATAAATTTTAAAGAAATAAAATTAGTAAATCAATCTAATAATTAAACTATCTAAGCCGTGTTGGAATAAAGTATGATGAGTCAAGAGCACCTTCATTCCTATCTATGTACATACCTGGGTAAAAGAATCTGAAAGGACCCTTCCCTTTGGTAGATTGCAAGGAGAAATATGTGAGGTAGTAGTAAGTCCGGCCTTTATGCTTTCTCTTTTAATATAGTTTTTCTTTTAGCTTTTGACCGCTTCCTCCTTTTCCATTGAAGCGGTCGTAAATTGCAGATTGCTTCATCAATCGTATAATATTATAAACGTGACATTCAAGTACGTAGATGCTAAGACTAGATCACATGGAACTAACTAGCTGGCTGCGCCATTGGTGATGGGGTGCTGGTGAGATAACGTAGCTTGTTGGGTAGGTATAATATCCACTGCTGAAGTAGTGATGTCTTTCCACGAATCTCCTTAACGTTATATGCATATGTCAACAGTAGATACTTCCTAGGACTCAGGTATATGGGTAATTGTGCAGGTAAGCTTGAAATGTCAATTTGGAAAAGAAATCAAAGATTGACGCTCAGCTTTGCTTCTCACGCATAGGGCGTTGTGATGCTTCCAGTCATATATCTTGACTTTAGGTCTTCTAGGATCTCAACGGTGCTTGTTTCTTATATTTGTCAAGTTATATTTAGTGATTGGTGGTTGGTGCTTGGTGCTTGGTGCTACTAGAGGGTGAGAAGAAAAGAGAACATGAGTGTTTCTTTTGCAATTAGTAAAGAGCACTGAAAATTGCTGTTATTTGTGCTGAAGGCCTCTCTTGTTCACCCCTTGTTTATGTTTGTATGAGGTACTCTGCTCTGCCATGCAATAGATGACATATCTGAATTCTGGATTATGCCATCTGAGAGAGCTTGGATTGGGCAGGCTTATCCTCTTGTCGGTATTCCTCATGCTGGGATTCCTCTGCCCCTTGACCTGGCAGGGGCAGATGGACCTGTTTATGTAAATACTTAGCAGTACCACGGGATTTTGAGATGAAGATAAGCCTGTGCTAAGCTTAAAAAGCAGCCGATCAAAGTTAGAAGGGTGAATTACCCTTTTCATACTTCTTGATTTTGGAAGTTCCTTCTGGCCTTTGCCAGTTATAAAAAATTAATTATAAAGCTCTTTTTTTTTCCCCGATTTGAAGGTTCTACTCGTGTTTGCTTTCTTAGCCATGTGCTATCCTGTCGTTAGGTGCCATTTTTAGGACATTCTATTTGCTGGGAAATAGTCCGACTGCATACTTCATCTTCGTTACAGCTTTTGCGGCTACCTCGGCAGTTAATTGATTGGGGATAAACTTAACTGACATCTTTGCTTTGCTTGTTCTCTGATATGGTGTCATTGCTTTCTCTTGTCTTGGTTTAATTGGATCTATAGCCGTATATTCATGAGACGCGGCACCAGCATGCCGAGAGAAGAGTCAGGAAGTAGAGGGCGGTTTCTTCAAATAAAATCAAGGCTTCGAATGATGCAGCCGAAGAGAAGGGAACAAACTTGGTCAGGCTCTGTCTTCCCAATCTGCCATTTCATTGGGCTCTGAACCTTTGGCACTTGACTTCTTTGAAACCTGGAATTCATCTACTAAACACATGGTAGGAAGGAAGGCCAAAAGAAGGGTGTCGACACTTCAATTTGATTTGGATTTTCAGCAAATCTGAACTGAACTAACCATTAAGGTTAGCGGCTAAACCGAACTGAACTAGAACCCAAACTAAATACGACCCGAACAAAAACCTAGTTTGGCTCGATTGCTTATTTGGTTTTGTCTTCATCTTTTTTAATGATAGAAATGCCTTTTTTTTTTTTCCTAATTTACTTGTCTAGTGTTTGCTTTATTTTTATTTGGGTGGGGGCAGGGGATTAGATTAATCTGGTCTAGAAAAAATAGGGTAAAAGAACAGCTAAAGTAATTTACATAATTATGACCAAAATCAAAGGGTAAAAGATTGGGTGGTTATTCAATGAGTGCATAATATGTATCGTAAGAGCAATCTAGGAGAGTTAAAAATAAGAGGGAAGACACTTTATCATTTAGGTAACTCAATTCGCTTGCAATTGCTTTTATTGGTGGGCCCGTCAACTCTTGAGTTTCATTCTTAATATGATGTAGTCGAGATGGTGCCAGATCGAGCAAAGAAAATGCATCTCCTTGGGCTACTGATTTCTAAAGCCACCTCTCTGTTTCACTCCAAAGTAAATCCAAGCTTCATAATTGCATTTTGCTTTTAGAATTTGACTTTAAGACCACGACGAGAGCCAACTCCTTCCGAATCGAACATCAACATGCTCAATAGGAACCATCGTTTTGTTGATCATTGCAAATTCTTTAAATTTGTTGACCATGCCATTAGTCCGCGAAACCAATGACATTATTACTTCATATATGGGCACAAATTAATGTAGTTTTAATTGGTGAATATTATGTGTAGATAAAAGCTTATGCAGTTTAGTCCACAGGGATGCTGTTACAAGTGAAAACATATATATTAAAAGTTATGTATGTGTTAGATTCGTAAGCCGCTTGTGGCTTGATATGGACATGCAAGCTTCTACATTTAATATAATATGTCTTTTTAACCTATTGTTGTGCTTTGTCATTGGTAACGATACCAAGTGTATTTAAAAGTTATGTCTATACTTATTCATTCGAGGTTCGCAGCTAGATTTTCTGGATCCGACATCGGTTGTGCATACTTATAAGCATGTGAACTAATTTTAAAAAGGTTTCGGAGGAGATAAACTAACGTTATTTCGTCTACAGGCATGGTCAATCAAAGAATTTCCTCCATGTTTCGCTCACAAGTTGCGATTGAAGCGCATCTCCTTCGATTTCTGCTTCGTAATGCCTCCTCTTCATTTTCGCTTCTTAAGCTTCGAAGGAATTAGGCTTAGTAGTGGCGCTTCGCTGGTCGCATTTGGCTTTAAGATGGCTAAGAAAGCCAATCCCTTCTTCTGAATTGAACATTAACATCCTTAACAAAAAGCATCATCCTCTTGACATTGGAAATTTTTATAAATCGTTGACCAAATCATAAGCCCAAAAAAATAATAACAATAATAATTTTATGACAAGTGTAATTCATACATCTGTGCAAATGAATGTAGTAAATGAATGTAGTTTTGAGTGGGGTATATCATGTGTAGATAAAAGTAGTCTACAAGCATGCGGTTACCAATAAAAATAATTTATATATATATAAGTTATGTATGTGCTGATTTTTTTTTTCTAGCATCCTTTGGCTCATGATTACTGCTCTTAATGAGAAATTCCAGTATTATATATACTAAACTGAATTTTGGTACAGAAATAATGATAAGTTCCATGTGAATCTTGCTCCATTAGATTTGATAGCCCGATTGAACTTAGTGAACGTGTTAGCTACTTGAAATACTTGCTCATTGCTAGTCGATGCTACTTTTATTTATTGTCCTTGGAATTCAATTATTTATCCAACATGTAATGTTTGCACTTGTTCGTGAATTTTTTTTTTTTTTTTTGTGAGAACTTGTTCGTGGAATTTGTGGTTCACCTTTATCAAGAATCTTTGTTACGATTCTAACAATCTATTCATGTTTATCTTTAATTGTGTTTCTTTTGCAATTAGCAAAGAGTACTGAAAATTGCTATTATTTGTGATGAAGGTCTCTCTTGTTCGCCCCTTGTTTATGTTGTATGAGGTGCTCTGTCACGCAATAGGTAACATATCATAATTCTACATTGTGCCATCTGAGAGATCATATATTGGGCAGGCTTATTCTCTCAACTTTTTCTTCATGCTAGGATGCTTCTGCCTCTTAACCTAGTAGTGGTAGGAGGACCTGTTCATGTAGATGCTAGGTAGTATCACGAGATTTCGAGACGAAGACAAGCACATGCTAAGCTTGAAAAGCAAACATCAAAGTTAGAAAAATGAATTGCCTTTTTTATGCGTGTTGATTTGGAAGCTCCTTCTGGACTTTGCCAATTATAAACATTAAATATAAAGCTCATTATTATTATTATTATTATTTGAAGCTATTCTGCTCGTGTTTGTTTCCTTAGCCACATGCTAGACTGTCATTAAATGCTATTTTTAGGAAATTCTATTTTGTGGGAAATAGTCTGACTGCATACTTCATCTTCGTTACAGCTTTTGCAGCTATAATAGCGTTTAATTCATTGGGGATAAACTTAATTGATACATTTTCTTAGCTCGTTCTCTGACATGGTGCCATTCCTCTCTCTTGTCTTGGTTTAGTTGGATCTACAGCCGTATCTTCATGAGTCGCGGCACCAGCATGCCATGAGAAGAGCCAGAGGAAGTGGAGGGCGGTTTCTTGATCCATGTAAAATCAATGCTTCGAATGATGCAACTAAAGAGAAGGGCACAAATTCTGCTCCTGCTCTATCTCCCAATCTGCCAGTTCATTAGGCTCTGTTTGGCACCTGACTCCTCTGAAATCAGGAATTCATCTAGTAGTCACATGGCTGGAAGGTCGGTGGTGTCAATAGTTCAATGTGATTAAAGTTTTCAAGAAATCCGAACCGAACCAAATTATAGGGGTGGGCGGCTAAATCAAACCAAATCGCAATTTGAACTAAATACAACCCAAATGAAAACCTGATTCGATTTGGTTTAAATTTCTCTTTTTTTTTTCTTTTTTTTTTAATGAGAAAAACTGTTGACAGGAATGCATTTTAGTCTATAAGCGAGCAATTACCATTAAAAATATTTTTTCCCTAAAAAAAAATGAATATATGTAAAAGCTATGTATGTGCTTCTTCTTTTTTCTAGTTTCCTTTGAATTACTTTTCTTAGTGAGAAATTTTCATACATGATAGTAGTATATATACTAGACTGAATTTTGGTATGGAAATAAATAAGAGTTACATGTGAATCTTGCTCCACTAAATCTGACAGCCCGATTGACCTTTAGCAAATGTATTAGCCACTTGAAATACTTGCTCATGTTGGTCCATGCTGCTTTTATATACCGTCCTTGGAATTCCATCATTTATGCATCACGTGATGTTTTTACTCATTTGTGGAATTTACAGTTCATCTTTATCATTTCATACACAGTGGTCTAGTCCACTCTTAACTTTTCCAAAACCTAATGAATATGTGGCCCCTTCCTCCATTATTTGTGTACCTCGTCCACTTTTTTATGGGGCCATCGGCAGATAACTTACAAAATCCAAATGCATGAGGATGTGACTCAACTAATATCAAGATAAGGATCAAGACCAAATGAATCTTTGTTTGACAGATCGATCAAAACAGTACTTTAAAAGCTCGATTGTTTAATGATGGTGCTATGAAGGACTGACTCAACATTTACTCTTAATTCGTGCATAGACATGTACGAATCATGTGTCTGCATCAGTATAGCTGCACATCACTCGTCAACGAGAGAGCCAACCCCCAAAAACGCGTGAAGGACGAGGGGGACCCCCGGAAGTAAATGAATAAAGAGGAAGGTTCGTAACTGCGTTGCATTGCTTGACTTTGACCTGCTCACGCTATCATCCACGGCCATTTAAATGTGTTATAAACTAAATTTTTATGTTGCATTTAAGAAATTTTCTTTTTGTCAATGTTTGCGATAGGAACGGTGCACAAATCGGTAGTAATTTTTATTATCTTTTTGATACCTATAAAAAGTCTAGTTTCCTATGATATGCACGCAACTTGAGATTTTCTTTCGAAATATAGAAGACACATCGAAATAGGAGGTTCCTCCTTCATCTTCACTTCGATATTCTACTATATTCTTTTTCATATTTTAATTAACTCAAGCCAATAAGTCATTGATACGTTACCGGTTAGTTAAAAGTAATTTACTTGACTATTTAGCTATAGTGATGGATGGTGACAATTGATTAAGTGACACTTTTCATCAATCAAATGCAATTTTGTATTTCATCAGCAGTCGCCGAGGGCTTCATGGCCATTGCCTAGTGGTCGACGAGCCTCACTAGAGCCTCACTAGCCATTGTGGAGGAAAAAAGCAAAAGAAGGAAGAAAAGGAAAAAGAAAAAGAAAAAGAAAAAAAATTCAAAAAAATTCAAAAAAATATATCATTAAAAATGTCAATGTCAACGCCGCCGGCGTAAATTGCATTGGATGGATCGAACTAAGACAATTACAAAATATTTGGAATTAAATTGGCAAAGACAAATGTTTAAGATTCAATTGGTATAATTATAATAGGTTTAGAATTTTTGCAGTAATTTTCCCAAAAAATAGGCTCTCTTGTCTCTCTGTCCCCTCATCACTGAAAATAAAAATAAAACAATGCCAAGAGTTCAGAATAATTTATGCAGTATGATCCAAAGCATTAGCAAATTAATTAGAGTATTTTAAAGCAAAAATCATTTTAGTTTTCTTCAATCCAAGTGCATGGGACACAACGTCTTCCATTGTGGAAGCAAAAAAACATGCCACGTGATTCACGTTCATCTTCTACTTTTTTTTCTGGAGGGCCAACAATATTCCCAAGTGCTGTTATGGACGGCTTGCGCAAATAAAGCATTGGGCTTGTTCCACGATGAACCTAACTCGAGAAAAATGAAAGTGATTTTTGCTTCAACAATGACAGAGATACGACACTCCAACATAGCACCACGATTAAAGAAATTAGAAAGCAATCACTTTCGCTTTAATAAAAGTAAGCTTTGCTTTCACTTTTCTAGATTGAAAAGATGCCAACACCCATTTTATTAGTCGTAGGATAAATTAGTCCGATGATTTTGCCATTCAAAAAGAGATTTTTGTTGTGAAAAGCGGTTTTCCTTCTAAAAAAGGAGAGGGAAAAAAAAAGTTGGAACATGAGAGCTGGGTCATCGAAAGTTGTTTCATCGATTTGATTTTTGTGTTCATCTTGATAGAGCAAAAATTATTAAACTGATACTTACCCCAAAATTTTATTGAATGGATATAACTTTGCTTCCAAGCGTTAAAAATTATCGAGTAGAATCTTTTTTTTTCTTTGCTCAGTTTTAATGTGTTTAAAGGGATCTACAGCAAAAGATCTTGAAGAGTCACCCATCTCGATAATGTTCCCAGTGTTTCTCATGAAAAAAATGATGACTAAATTATCTAACAAGCAATTGGAGAAGTCACAATTGGCTACTTTAATTAGTCTTCTCCACCTATGAAGCTTTGACATTTCTATTCTTAAGGAAAGGCGGACAAGAAGTCCAAAATCTTGTATATGGAATACAATCAAGTCCTAAATTCAATTAAGTCCCAAACCTTCTTCAAAAGTGCAATTGAATCTTTTTGATGAACAATATCTAAAATCGTTTCATGTCACTCAAAAAGTGTCTATAAATTGCACTTTTCAACATAATTTTAGGATGTAAATGCATTTTTCAATAAAGGTAGAGGAATTAATATAATCAGTTGAAAAGTGAAGTACTTAAATTGCATTGTTTGCTAAAGGTTTAGGACTTAATCGAAACAATTTAAAAGTTTAGGATTGAATTACATCCATATAAGATTTCGGACATTTAAGTCTTGTAATGCAATTTTTTTCCCTAAGATATTAAGAAGTAACAGATGGAATAAAGTAATGCGTACGGTACATGAGAATTTTCCCTTTTTCCACTTCAACAAGAATATAAAGGGACTCCGCCCATACCTGCTTTCTCCATTAATTTTTGGTCCACGCACTTACGAAACTTGAAAATCATGTCGACCTCAGTGTTTCAAATTCTTCTGCTTCTGGTTTCCCTCACGTTACAAGCATCAGGTGCTGCACCTGGACTTGCGAAGCCTAACTGTGCTGAAACATGCGGGGACGTCACCATTCCCTTCCCCTTCGGAATAGGAGCGAGGTGTTTCTTGGATGAATGGTACCAGATCGTCTGCCAACAAAACAACACGGTTCCCATTCTGAAGAAGATTGGATCGCGAGTTCTCAACATTTCACTCCCTGATGCAGACGTGGATGGCATGATTAACATTAGTCTTCCTGTAATTTACTCACATGCAAGCTGCGGGGGTGACGGACGTGGTGCGGGTGTGAGCTTGAAAGGAAGTCAATTTGTCTTCTCCCGGACTAGGAATGTCTTTACGTTGGTCGGTTGCGACACCCTGGCCACAATGGATACCACAAAATCAGCTTTTGTCGGTTGCAGCTCGAGATGTGCTGAAACCAACACCAGCATTGGCCGGAATACTACTTGTTCCGGGAGGGATGGCTGCTGCCAGACTAGGCTTCCCCTTAACCTTCAGCACTTTAGTGTGGATTTCAAAGAAGAAGGTGGACATCAGGGGTGCAAGCACGCTTTCTTGAGGTCTGACTTTACAGGTTTATATGATTTGAAATTGAATGAGACGGTTCCAGTGGTGCTGGAATGGGGGATTGCGAACAATACTGGCTATGGACACAAGCTTATACTGCAGTCAAAGATTACTACTTATCCTTCCGTATGTAGCACACAAAGCCCTTACTACATTGAAATGCTATTTACACGGTGCTATTGCTTTGGGGGGTATTATGGTAACCCATATCTTATGGAAGGATGCAGAGGTAACACACTCAATGCTATCACGTTCTGTTTTTATTTTATTTTGATAGATAATACGGAATGTGCTATCACATTCCGTATTTAGGGGCATCATGCAGTGAAGTGGTTTGTTCATTTCCAGATTTTTCTCTGAGAAGAACGCATTCACACTGTATAATGATTGTATGCATGCTTTTCTACCTTCTTTTTGTTTGTTTTTCTGCCCAAGATTACACAAAGTGAATGCTCTTTCAAACAAAATTGAAGTGGCTTGTTCATTTCCAGATTTTTCTCTGAGAAGAACGCATTCACACTGTATAATGATTGTATGCATGCTTTTCTACCTTCTTTTTGTTTGTTTTTCTGCCCAAGATTACACAAAGTGAATGCTCTTTCAAACAAAATTGATCAAATTATATTGATAATAATTTACTGGAATTACTGGGGAACAGGACAGTCCTTTAGTTACAAGTACAATATTTTAGCCATGGAATTAACAATTTATGAGGAAATGCAACCTATTAGTTTTGGTAATTTTACTCAAGGAGATCGGTTTCGCTGTTAATATATTTGCGTCTGGTTTCACAACCATCAGGAGCTGCACCTAAACCATCAGGAGCTGCACCTCGACCATCAGGAGCTGCACCACCTCAAAGCCGTTACTGTGGTGAAACATGCGGGAGCGTCACCATTCCCTTCCCCTTCGGAATAAGAGCCGGGTGTTTCTTGAATGACTGGTACCAGATCGCCTGCCAACAAAACAACATGGTTCCCATTCTGAAAAGGATTGGATTGCGAGTTCTCAACATTTCACTCCCTGATGAAGACCTAAATGGCATGATTAACGTTAGTCTTCCTGTAATTTACTCAACTGCAAGCTGTAGGGGTGATGGACGTGGTGCAATGGTAAGCTTAAAAGGAAGTCCATTTGTCTTCTCCCAGACAAGGAACATCTTTACAGTAGTCGGTTGCAACGCTCAAGTGACAGTAAAGAGTACAGAATCAGCTGTCTTTGGATGCCGGTCGAAATGTGTCGGAGCCAACTTCACCAATAGCAACTATAGTGCTTGTTCCGAGAGCGAAGGATGCTGCCAGAGTTCGCTCCCCTTTAACCTGCAGGGCTTTGATGTGGGTTTCGAAGAAGAAAGCGGAGATGAGGGGTGCAAGCACGCTTTCTTGGGGTCTGATTCAGCTGTTTATGATTTGAGATCGAGTGATACGGTTCCAGGGGTGTTGGAGTGGGGGATTGCAAACAATACCGACTATGCACTTGACCTTTTCAAGCAAGGATACTATATCTCTAATAAATCTTTCTACTGTGAAAAATATAGAAGCTACAGCCTCGGCAGTGGTGAAATACTATATGTGCAGTGCCGTTGCCGTAAGGGGTATCGTGGTAATGCCTATCTTATTGGAGGATGCAAAGGTAAACATATTTCATGCTATCGCATTGGGAATTTAAGTGCACCATACAGCGAAGTGGCTTGTTCCTTTCCGATATTCCTTTGAGAAGAATTCATACACGCTGTTTAATAATCACATATATAATTTATTTTTATTTTTTTGGGCCCAAGAATGCACAAAGTGATGCACTTTTAAACAAAATTGTAACTTATTATATTGATCAAAATTTACTGGAAATAAAGGGGAACAAGACAGTCCTTTGGTTACAAGCACGATATTTTAGCCCTGGAATTAGCAATTTTATGAGGAAATGCGACCTACTAGCCTCCTTAATTTTACTCAGGAAGATGGGTTTTGCTGCTAATATATTTATGATATCATTTGTCATCAGATATTGACGAATGTTATTCATGGTGCCCTGGGACTTGTGTGTTCGAACGGGACTCCTTTCGCTGCGTCAGTGGTGGAAAGAGCAAGTTCATTCTTATTGGTAAGCAGATCTTTTAACCTAGAATTTTAGTCCGCTTCATGCTGGAGAATTGCTAGAAAAAGAACAGCATAGCATAAATTATGTTCAGAAAAGGTACATAAATAAGATTTACATTACCCTTCGTTCTAAAATGGTTGTCCATTTGCTTGGTGATGATTATAGATAAGTTTCCATCAATAGTACCTATCAAAACAACCTCAAAACTTTCTTCGTGCACTATTACTTATATTTGATGGCTAAGACAGCACTTAGAACTTTTCTAATGTTGCCGCTTCAAATCTATCAAAAGATTTTTAAGGTTCCTACTTACTCCTGTCGTATATGAATTGGAATTATTACAATCATAATCAAGATGAATGCTGGTAGGAATTTTTTCACTTTCATCAATGGTTTTCTCATTTCCTAGTAAGGGAGATTATTTGTAAAATCCAGATGTATGTATAAAAATATCACCTGATGGAACTCAGCAGGAGACAAATTAAATATTCAAGGTTGTTAAGAAAAATCCACATGAAAGGAGCTCAGGTTAATTACTCTTATATGATTTCCTCTTAATCATATTCACTAAAATATTTTATGATAAGACCTTATAGATACAAGAAGGGTGCATTTTTTGGACTTTTGCCCCTTAATTTTTTGTAATGCAGGAACTGGGGCAGGCCTTGCGGCACTACTTTTGTGTCTTGCCTTATGGGGGCTGTACAAATACATCAAGAAGAGACAAGAAATCAAGCTCAAAGAGAAGTACTTCATTGGTCTTTTGCTGGAAAGTGAGCTATCTTCAGGCCATGTTGAGAAAAATAAATTGTTCAACTCCAAGTATCTAGAGAAGGCTACTGACAATTTCAACAAGGATAGAATACTTGGGCAAGGTGGACAAGGTACTGTTTACAAAGGAATGTTAACAGATGGCAAAATAGTTGCTATTAAGAAACCGAAAGCAATAGATGAGAGCAAAGTCAAACAATTTATAAATGAAGTCGTCATTCTCTCACAGATCAATCATAGAAATATCGTTAAGTTATTGGGGTGTTGCTTGGAGACAAAAGTCCCACTTTTAGTATACGAGTTTATACCAAATGGGACTCTATACCAATATTTACACGACTCAAATGAGGAGTTTCATGTACCATGGGACACACGCCTACGAATTGCAGCTGAAATTGCAGGAGCATTATTCTACTTGCACTCGGCAGCCTCGATTCCCATTTATCATCGAGACATCAAGTCCACCAATATCCTCCTGGATGAGAAATATCGAGCAAAAGTGGCAGATTTCGGTACTTCCAAGTCTATTTCCCTCGATCAAACTCATGTAACCACGTTGGTGCAAGGGACTTTTGGCTACCTAGATCCCAAGTATTTCCAATCAGGTCAATTTACAGACAAAAGCGATGTGTATAGTTTTGGAGTTGTTCTTGTTGAACTATTAACGGGACAAAAGCCAATCTCGTCGCTGAGGGAAGAAGAAGGCAGAAGCCTTGCAACCTATTTCATAATTTCAATGGAAGAAAATCAGCTGTTCGACATTGTGGATGCTCAAGTTTTGAAAGAAGATAAGAAGGAAGAGATTGCATTAGTTGCTAACCTTGCGAAAAGATGCTTGAACTTGAATGGGAGGAACCGGTCTACAATGAAAGAAGTGGCAATGGAGTTAGAGGGGATGAGAAAGCTCCCAAATCCTTTGGGTATTCAGCAAAATCAAGAGGACCGGGAGGTAGCTGAATCTTATGCTACTGCATGTACATCCAGCAAGTCAAACATCAACGCCAATGTCACTACATTTTTGGATGTGCATCCATTATCACCTAGTCAGACGTGGTGAAGGTCTGTTTTGCCTCTTACACTTGTGAGTTATATTGCTGCGTTTGTCATGGAAATCAGTCTTCAGAGCAAAAGAAAGAGAAGAAAGAAAGGAGGAAAGCTTGTTAATTTACTAATAGGAGGATTTTGGTTAGTTATGTATTGGTAACGAACTTATTCTCGGTGTTTGGGATCAATAAACTGTTAAGTCATGCCAATCCCAAGTTTATTCTAGTTCTGTAATTAGCATGATGCCATGATTTCAGCTCATCTTGAGATCTTTGAATACTTGCTGTCAATTCGGTTGTTGCAAAACTTACATCAGTCATGCAGTGGACCAGCCTTTGCGATTCAATTAGATTTGTACTTGCTGAGAAGGAAAAACAAGAATGACGTTTCCCTTCCGGAAAAGAAGGTGAACTTGCATTCGCCTTCCTCGCCCGGCTCTTCCCTAAAGATCACACTGAATTGCTGATGGCATAAAGGGATTGTTGCCGGTTGTCGATACTCTGACTGCTTAGATCCTCACTACGTGATGTATCAAACTCACCACCGAACTACATATATCAACATCAAAAAACCCCACTAGTTGCAGAATTATCTCTCCCGATCCTAGCCAACCTTACTCGTCAATTTTCAATGGCAAAAACGGAAACAGTAAAAAATCAATTGCGCATCGACCAACTCGTATATAAGAGATATTTACTCCTCATTTTAAGCATAGAAGATGTTGGGTGCTCGTTTTTCATATTTCCATTGATTTTGTCGCGATAGTAGTGTTTGATTAAATGCCCTTAAGGAACGTAAGTCATGTTGTTTGTAGAATAAAATTCATGGGGATCATAAATTGGTTTTATGTCTTCATTATTCATGTTGACATCCGAATTTTTGTAGACGTCTTAAATATCCATTTATTTTGCAAAAATATAAAAATCTATAAAAAGAAAAATAGAAATCATAAGAATATGATGATGATGATGATGATGATAATAATAATAATAATAATAATAATAATAATAATAATAAAGAAGTAATAGTATTAAAAAAATGCATGAGAGTGAAAAAAAGAAGAAGAAAAAGATGAAAAAATGAATGGGAAGTCGAGTGGGCTCGTGTAGCACGGCCCATTCTTTTATTTTATTTTTTTTAGCCCACTCTTCTATTTTTCTTCCAGCCCATTATTTTGGCCCATCCGAAATTAAATAAAAGAGAGGCCCAGCCCATCATCCCTTTTCTCTCCTTTGCGCACGCACGCCCGCACATGAGGGAGGGGTTGAACCGAGCGGCAATGGCGCCAATCCAGTGACGCCAGCAGCGATGACGCCAGCAGAAGGAATATTCTAGCTGTCGTCACTCGTCAGAGGAGTGGAGGAAGGAGGCAGCGAGAGGGGCGTGCAAGGCAGAAAAAGAGGAGAGAAGGGCTTAGTTGGTAGGGGGTCGGTTAGAGAAAAAATGCGATAAGTATATTAAAAGTGTCAAAAGTTATATATGAAGTTTACTTTAATATCAAAAGTTTTCGCTGGCTCAATTAAGTGCTAAATCAGAAGAAAAATGATTACTTTAATACTAACGGCGAGAAATTTTGGCCAAATTGATTAAGTGTAATTTATAATTAAAATTATAATTTGACTAGGCAAAATTTTTAAAAAATCTTATCCACGTGATATTTCCACATGGCATGCTTGGCACTAAAGTGATCATTTTTTAATGACAACTAATATTGAAATGATCACTTTAAATAAAATAAAATAAAATAAAAATTGGTAAGGCATTTTAAATATAATTTGTCACTCAAATAATCACTTTAAATAAAATTAGGTACTTAAATGATCACTATTTACAACTGTTGGATAACGTCATTTAGGGATTATATGTTGACTAGGCATGCTGACGAGCCATGTAGGAATGAAAAATTAATAATATATAGATACGTCGGATTTCCGGCAATTCGAACCGGAGTTAGCACTTAAATGATTATTTTTTTCAAAAAATTAGTACTTAAGTAATTTGAAAAAATATTTAGCATTAAAATAAACATCGTATACAACTTTTGATACTTTTAGTATCCTTACTCCAAGAAAAATAAACACAAGAGAGCCATTCTTTCAGGGAAAAAGAAGAAAACAAGAGAAAGGAAAGGCTGAGGAGAGGATGTTTTTGGTTTTTCCCTTGAGTGACAAAAGCGAGGTTGCTGGAGCTCATTTCGAAGTCGATCAAAGGTCCATGCAACGTTGTCCTTCATCATTTCAATTTTTTGTTTAGAAAATTTTAAAAAATGACCCGAAATGCCCTCATTTTCTCAAATAAGGAGCAAAGCGGACCTTATTTCAAATAAAAGCCTAAAGTGCTATTACTTTTCTTAAATAAGAATCTAAAGTGAATCTTTTTTTAAATAAGGGCTTGAAGTGGCTATGTTTATTTCAAATAAGGGCCTAATTTTTCGACGATCAACAATCTTTTCGTCATTTACCATTTTCCCTTTTTTTCTTTTTCTTTCCTTTTTTTTTTCTGTAGTTCTTCTTCCTCTATGTCGACGGCTGATTGGCCAACCACTGGCAATGGCCATAGAGAGCTGGGCGAGGGTTATCCTTGCCCAATTCGACAAGGGCCACCCACGCCAGCCATAGGTAAGAGATGGCCTCACCTTGGTGAGGCGACCCTCACCCTAGGGGAGGCTACCCCTCACGGCCATCCATGAGGTCGACCCTCACCAACCACAAGTGGGGGCTCTACAACCCTTGCTAGCAGTCAGCAAGGGTCATTGAGCCCTCATTAACCCCAAGCGAGGTTGATACTCACTAAATCTGGAGAGGGTGGCTGGTATGGGCTTACAGGCCCTCACTCGCTATCAGGGAGTGCTTGTAGGCCCTTGTTGATCCTTCCCAATAGTCGGCGAAGGTGGCCGAGCTCTCGTCGGCCCTTTCCAGCAACTAGCGAGGTTGATGTCGAAAAAGAACCAAAAAAAAAAGAGGAAAATGAAAAAAAAAAAAAGGGGCGAAAATGCTCTTGACCAATCAAAAAATTTAGTTGGTTGGTGATCGGCAAGGTCAAGCCCTTATTTGAAATAATCATAGCTACCTGAGAGTTTTATTTGAAACAACCAAAGTCACTTCAGTTCCATATTTGAAATAATATCCATTTCGGGTTCTTACTTGAAAAAATTATGACACTTTGGATTTTTTTGGGAATTTTCCCTTTTTCTTCTAAAGCCGTGGAGTGGCTTTAGCCTAAACTCTCTCGCCATCACCAATCGAGATCTTGACTCGTCTAATATACCAATACCAAGTAAGATTCCCCTTTCCCGAACCCCAAAAATGACCACTTGGGTTGATTCATGCTCTCGGCGAAATCTTGTTAAACCGAAGTAATTTCATGTCGAGCTATAATGCTTTGAACCCAGAATGTGAGTTCATTAATGAACACCAAATACTCAATGTATTTCTTAAAGGAAACATAGAATGTTTGAGAACCTCGAACTCGAATGGAGAATTTCAAGTGACTCGTGATAGACTGAGATGGGTTTAACATGAAAAAGTGTTGATTCCAGCCTTTATGCATCATGTTTAGTCCGTAGGTTGCAATAAAATTCGCTCTGGAATTCGTGCTTAAAATCGCATATCAACCGTTTGATAAAATGGCTGTGAGAATGCCGAATATTGATTCATCATTGAATCCCGAGATAGATCTGTTCATGTTTGCTTCTGGATTGGTTGAATCTGCTATGATATTCTTTTTTCTCTTTGTCTGGCTATGTGATTCTCTGGGAACAATCGATCGCCGGCGAGTGAGCCGAGAGTCCCCCCTTTGGCTGAAGCTCTCACTCCACATCAGCGAATCCTGCTGTCCAAGGCTATTCTAGTTAGGCCATTCTCTCCTTATTCGTGCATTTATGTTCGCTTGTTTTTCTGATTTGCTGATTTTAGAACCCATGGTTCGCGTAGTTTTTGTTTCGGTGAATTTGTTTTGGGTCGCCGGAGTAGACGGCCGGTGATGGACCGGGCAGCGGTGGGGGGTGGATGATAGGCCGGTGAGTGGTGGCCCGAGTGGACGACCATGTAGGGTAAGGGCTCGGCGGCGGCTGAGGTTTGGTCGAGGTCGCCTGGTTCGGTGAAGATGAATTTGCAGGCGGTGGAGGAGATGCTCTCGGTCCGCGAAGAAGAATGAAGGTGCAGGAGAAGAAGACAAAATAGGGAAGAAGACAAAAGGAATAAAAAGAATTAAAAAAGGAAAATCAATAAAAATTCCAAAAATCTAAAAACACATTAAAAACATCCTTTTATAACCCGAAGCGGGTCGGATTCGGATAGACGGGTCGGGACCTATGTAAAGACGGACACGGCGACACCCGGGACACGCGATACGACACGATGTTACGACACGCGACACGTAATTTCTCAAAAAGTAAAGAATTTCGACACGTTCCGACACGTTAAATATTAAATAATTTATTTATTTTTAATTAATTTAATTCAAATTCACAAATAAATAAATAAATAAATAAAGAGTTTACAATGAATTTATACTAATAATATTAATAAATCTTACACTTTTTTTTTATTTCATTATCCCAAATTTATATTTATTTTTCGAAATCCCCCTCCCCCCAAATTTACTTTTATTTTTTAATCTCATTTATTTATTTTTCTGATTAAAAAAAAATTCCCCCACTCTCTTCTTTTCCTTATCCATTTCCCCCACTTCCAAATTCATTTTCCCTTCCCTCCCCAGTCCCCACCATCGTCCATTCCCCCCACCCAAATTTATTTTTTTTTCCTTTCCCTCCCACAATCGTCCATTTCCCCCCAATCTGTCTGTCACTTTCCCTCCCCCCAAAATAGGTACCCATAGACTCCCATTTTTTTAATTACTTTTGAGTTTCTCAGAAACCCTAGCTCCTTTACTCCTTCTCCTCGCCGCTCGCGACCCTTCCTCTTCTCCTCCTCCCTCCTTGCCGCTCGCCGCACGACCTCCTTCCTCGCTGGTCGCTGCTCCTCGCCGCACGCACGACCCCCTTCCTCGCCGCTCGCTGCTCGCTGCTCCTCGCCGCACGCACGACCCCTTCCTCGCCGCTTGCCGCTCGCCGCATGACCGCCTTCCTCTCCTCTTCCTCTCACCTTTGGTCCTTTCTCCCTCACAGGGCCGGCCCTCACCTCAGTCTAAGCTCGGCCGTCTCTCGCCGTCGCTCGTGGTCTGCTCTCTCCCGAACACGCGTGTCGAAACATGTCGGGAAAAGGTTGACCACGTGTCAAAAAATTCGACACGCGTTGACCGCGTGTCCGAGCGTGCGTGTCGAGGTGTCTGACACGCTCCGACATGTGTTGGACACGATACGTGAGCATGGACAGCGTGTCCGTGCTTCATAGGTCGGGACAATGGGTCGGATCAAGTAAACCCGGTCCGAACCCGTTCCTAAATATAATAATAAAAAAAAAAATTGAAAATTCTAGAAAATTGTAAAAATCATTATAAAATTCAAAAAAAATTGAAAATACTAAAAAATTCGGTAATCTAATTTTTTTAAAAGTTTAAAAACTCAGAAAATCCCTAAAAATTAATAAAATATTTTTAAATTTTTAAAAAATATATAAATCAGAAAAATCATTAAAAAATCAGGAAAATTATAAAACACTATATAAATTTACTTAATTAGAAAATCAAAAATTGATAAAATTTAGAAAATCCAGATAAATCTAAAAATCATAAAAAATTATAAAAATAATTAAAAAATAGAATGTTCATTTTTTTAGAAAATTCAGAAAATCATAAAAATTTTGGAATTTTAAAAAATCATTTAAAATATTAAAAATATTAAAAATTCAGAAAATTCACAAAAATCAGGAAAAATTTCAGAAAAATACAAAAACTATGAAAATTGGAAAACTGTTAAAAAGTGAAAATCCAAAATTGGACAAGTCTTTAGGACTTTATAATAGGGTTCTTTGTTTTGAGTTGTTTTATCTTTTTTAGATACTGTTTAGGATATTTATGTTTTTTTCTTTGCGATTATACTTGGTTGTGCTTCTTTGATACCTTGGATGTTATTTTCTTTGTTTTAAAATGGTTAGGATGAAACCTAGAATTCTCCGATAGATTGCCATGATGTTAGTTAGCATTCAATTGAGTTAGGCACTGGAAGGACATCGGTCTTACGATTAGTGTAATCAAGTTCTCGAATTTAGAATCTTCGATTGCATAAATTGTAAGATATCCTCCCGTGTTTTATTTGATTTCTAGCCAACCAAAAAAGATTAGTAGCGGGTCTTGTGTCAAAATTTATATAGGATCAATTGATAAAAAAATGAACGTCCGATGTCACACGAAATATGAGCTTTGCAGAATCCATGTTTATGATTGATGAATCATTTGTGGTGTTAACAATCGAATGGTCCATATGTGATCATCATTTGTATGGACCATTTGATTCATCTCATAAGCAAATATCTTAAACCTAATTTTACCCTCATTCGAAGGGGTCAGTGGTAGCAGCTTGAATTATAAATTGAGCACAAAATCATGGAATTTACACTATGGATTTTTTTGTAGTTTGAACGATCCAAGACACTGCTTTTCGACAACATATGCTCCTTGGGTTGTCTACTTTTCTATTGAGATGAAGGTATTGGAATATCAATTTGGAAGATATGATAGAAGCAGATTTCATTTTGGTGATTTTATTTTCACATGTGCACTAGATCTGTTCCATGAAAACCATCAAAAACTATGGTTTTTCAAAATTTTATCTACTTTTCTATTCAATTGATTATGGATTTTACGTTTATTTGATAATCGTCTTCAAAACTACAAGTAAGAAAGAGGGATCATGACCAATATTGGCTTCTCTTTTTCTGATGTTTTTCTTTTTTAACTCGGCATATGTTTTTTCTGTGTGAATACTTTATTTTTTCGAAAGTTTGGTTTAGAAATGGAAAGTTTATGAAATGGTCTCACAGCTCGTAGTATACTTCTTTGAAACCCAAATCTTCTTCCCGAAAATGTTCAATATCCGATTAATTGACCTCTCTTGCAGCCAGGCCCCCCTTAAGCCCAAATCCATTCGCCAAGCGTAGAAATGACAATGAAACGGAATTGGCAAAGCGTGGCCGACCAACGGGCATAATTAGGAATCGAAATCTCAAATTGGAATACGAATTGTCAACAGTCATACTTCTCTCTCTCTCTCTCTCAATCCTCAAGTGCGTCTGGTTCAGCACTTTGAAAAGCTTATTAGGAAGATATAAAGCAGCACAGCCTAAAGGATTTTGGTAAATGTAAAGGCTATTTGATAAACTACACTTTAAGAAGCAACTTTGAGAAAAATGCTGTTTAGTAAAAAGCTCTTTGAGTGATTCATATTAGTTTTTAAATTTTTATTTGTTTAAAATTGAAAAAAAAATAATGTATGCAACTTTTTAAAGATAAAAATTGACAAGCTAAAAAAATCAAATATATACAATTAAAAAAGAAAAAAGGACCAAAGCTTTCGCCGAACAATTGCTGGTGAGCTAATATGGCGACAACGACCATCGAAGGTTGCTTAACCTCAAGTGACCCTTGGCAAGGGTCACGTGACTAGGCAGCGTGCAACCTAGGTGACCTTGCTTAGGTCTCGCTAGGGTCACTCGACTAATGGCCTAGGTCGCATGTCGCCTAGGTCATGCGACCTTGGTGCGACCCTCGCCAAGGTCACACAATGGGCGACCTCAACTGACAGCAGCCGTAGCCAAATTTAGTTCATCGATGGCCATAGCCTTTCGCCAATTCAGCGAAGGGTTTGGTCCTTTTTCAATAAAAAATAAGATAACAAGGGACAAAATCGAAATTTTCAAGAATGGTTGAGAGTAATTTTGGAAGGAAAAATGAGTTTCAATATTTACTCAAATGCTGAAAGCCTACTAACATTGGGTTTTCAACATTTTCAATACTAACCTTCACTTGAAAGCTCCTTAAAAATAATTACCAAAATGGTTCAATATTTCTCTAACAGGTTGGCCGGTGAGTTAAGAATGCTGAACCAAACACACTTTTGAAAAAAGGATATTCCAAGAGGCCTAAGTGGGTCTTTGTGATCTCCTGAGGAAGAGAATTTTCCGGCCTTTCAAACCAGTTTGAATTAGCGGACTTCAAATTGGCTAGCAGCACCTTGCGATCATCGTCAACAGGATATAGGGCCCACGGGCTTTCTACTTTTCTGGCTTAGGAGCTCCGCCTCAAATCTACCGCCGGTCTCTATCTCTACAAAAAGATGATCCGCTTTCTCCTTCTTTAAGTACAGAAGAGCTCGGAAGGCAGCTACAGTTTCGTTGGTCAACGCTGTATCGAGTTGAAACGTCCAGGGAGATGGACGGACCCGACGGACGCGATGCAATTAGCAATCTGCCTGATTCGTACTCCTCCATATTCTGTCCTTCCTACCCACGAGAGACGCCGTCAAGACAGTGATGGTCCCGGGGTTCCGTCACCCCTAGACTTCTACCCGCCACTTGTCTTTCGATCACTGTCCTTACCACGACTACAAAAAGTTGGAGGCTGCTTTTGAAGTGGACGACAAATTCGTGAATTTTACCGACCATGTGTTGACTCTACACGAGAGCCCCACAATCGATTCATTCCGTCTTAATTTAAACTGTGTGTCTGAGGTGCACCTCTATGATCCTGAAAATGAGGACTCTGTAACTCCAAAGAGGAGCGAACGTGGAACAAACTGGATATGTGGATTCGTTTTACAGCGAGGAGTTCCGACATTGTCTTTACTTCCCCCTTAATCTTTACGTGCTGCCTAGCGTTGTCCTTAGGTGTAGCAATTTAGTAGAGCTGAAGCTGGCTTCCTATATGGTTAGACCAGTGGCGGGACGGGTCCAACTAAGGTCACTTAGAAAATTGTTTATGAAGGATATTCACTTAACTGAAAGAAGGTTGGCTGACATACTATCCGGTAGCCCATTGCTGAAAGAATTGTCTATTGATGATTGTCATGGCCCCGACGAGCCTAAATTGTGTCGTGGCCCATCCATTGAAGTTTTAAATTTAAAGGAATGTGGCAGTCTTGAAAAGCTTGATCTTACACAATCAGATATCAAACATTTAACCATTGATCAATATGGGGATCTGGAGCTAGTTTGTCCTAATGTGAGGATTTTGGATATTGCTGTGCATCTAAATTATGTCAAGGCGACTGATATGTCATCACTGGTTGATACGTCCCCCAACTTCAGTGATTATTTTAGATATCCTTACGGGAAATATTGTGAGTTCAAAAGTAAAATATTTCTATTGTTCTTTGCGAAGAAAATTTGTTCACACCTATTCACCCCCTCTAGGTGTTCTTACTAGCCCTTTCAGATAATTATCTAACTCATTTGATCTTTAATTTAAATTTACATCACATGTTTATTACAAGTTCATACTTAGTTAATAAAAGATAATCCAAATAAATGTAACTGATGTCCTACTGGACATCCTCGTATTTAACCCTAGATTGTCTCCACCAAATGAATGATGTCTATGCCTGGGTAAATATGCAAAATGATTTAATGTATATTTAATATATATGTTGTTTGTCTCTCACGTTGACCCTGTTGGATCACAGATAGAATATCCCTTCACAATCGTGTTCCAACTTTTTCTCAAGATCGGTCGTTTAGTTAGTATGCCATTTATGGAAAAGAACAATGTCACCCCCACCCCTGATTCAGTGACATATAAAGGATTGATTATTGATGGGAAAATTGTCCATAAAGTCCTGAACCTATTGCACTTTTGTCAATTCAATCTTAAACATTTTCATTTTTTGTCGATTCAGTCCATCCGGCCAATTTTGGCCGGAAAATGCTTACGTGGATGCCGGCGGTGCCACATAGGATCGCCAAAGATCGACGTGAACAATTTTTATTAATATTTTAAAATTTATTTTTAAATGTTTTTTTAATGTTTTTTTTTCTCTTTTTCCTTGGCCTTTTCCGGTGGTCGGCCGGCCTCGCCCGCCACAGGCGAGCCCCGGCCGGTTGAGGAGGAGCATCGGCGAGGGGAGCCCTCACCCAGGCGAGGCTTGGCATGGGTCGCCTGGGCGAGGTCGACCCTCCCCTAGGCTAGGGCAGTCTCGTTGGGTGTCGGCCAGGCAACAACGACACTGGGCAAGGCTGCCCTAGCGTCGACGAGGGCTGGCCTTGCCAGATCTGGGGAGGGGAGCCCTCGCCGGGGCTTGCCCTTGCCCAGGCAAGCGTCGGCCTCGCCCTTGGCTGGGCGGGCGACGGCCAGCCAACTAGGGGCGAGGGTCGGCCTCGCCAGATCTAGTTTGGGTGAGGTTGACGCTCGCCCAGGCGAGGGCAAAGGCTCCCCTCGCCCAGGCTAGAGCAATGAGACCACCCTAGCCTAGGGGAGGGTTGGCCTCGCCCAGGTGACCCTTGCTGGGCCGCGCTTGGGCGAGGGCTCCCCTCGCCGATTCTCCTCCTTGCCCAGCTGGGCCTCACCTGTGGCAAGCGAGGCCAACCGGTCGACTGTGGACGGTGGCCGGCTGTCGCCTGTGGCTGGTGGCCGACCACTGGAAACAGCCAAGGAAAAAGCCAAAAAGAAAAAAAAAAAAAAGGAGGAAAAAACAGAAAAAATTCAAAAAATTTAAAAATTAAAAATTAAAATATTATTAAAAATTGTCTACGTCAATGCTGGTAGTCCTACGTGGTATCATCGCATCCACGTCAGCATTTTCCAGCCAAAATTAGCCAAATGGACTGAATCGGCAAAAAGTGAAAATGTTGATGACTCAATTGGCAAAATTAGAAAGTTTAGGACTGAATTGACAAAAATACAATAGGTTTAGGACATTTTGGACAATTTTCCCGATTACTGATGTTAAAGGTATTGGCTATTGTGTGGAGAGAATGTGGTACAAGAATCACTGTAAAGATGACAACCGGCGTGTGGAGATCAAGAGTGATGAGCAAGTGATGGAAATGGAACAGTTAGCATCTAAAAGTGGATTCATTCAATTGGACGTCATGGTAGGGATTGACAGTGCGCGGGTGGAAGAGAATTACAGCGATATGCTGAGTATAATTGACGAGTTGGGGAGAATGTGGGCTCATGAGGATGGGGTTGAGTGCGACGATTTAGATCCTGATGAAATGTTAAGAGAGGCGAGGAGAATGGGGACTCATAAAGATGGGGCTGAGTCGGACAAAGGAGGAACATTATCAGAGTTGTGATCCAGTGCGACAGAAGTGGATTGTAACTTTACAGCTAAGTTTGGAGCTATAGAAATAGGCTGATAAATTTAACCAGGAATAATAAAAGAACGCAAGAAATTTACGTAATTTGATCTGAATGTTGTAACCTACATTCATAGGAGAGTTGGAAAATAATCCACTAATGAATTGGGAAATTACTGGATTACAAATATTCTCGTACTTGAGTGTTTCTCAGCTTTAGTATATATCTAATACACAGTATTTAACATCTCAACTCGATTGACTCACTCTATGCACAAACCCTCTGAACTCTCAGCTCTCGTCATTTGAGCTCTCTCTTTTTCTCCACCTTGCGTCATCTTCAGACGTCCTCTCCTTTTATGGGAAGAAGGGAAGAGAAACAAGACAAATGGCACCCATCTTTAGAAGCCATGAACTCCTATCCAATTAATGATGACATGTGTGAATGGCGATCATTAATCACGAAATACACCGGCGTAAGAAAAAAAAGAGCATAGCTTTTATCTTTTTTCTTTCTTCATTCATTAGCAAAAGGACAAAGGAAGCCCACAAAAGGTGACCGAGAGAGAAAATAACATAAGGCGCCAGCAAGGCTTTAAAGCAGCAAGGCGCCCCACCAATTTCCAGGGGCATTCAGTGTGCATGCATTTAATGAGGTAGAAAAAATGGACGTTCAACTCTCACAAAGCAATAGGACCAGAAAAAAAAAAAAATCTGACAAAGCAAGAGCCATGGGCATGCATCAATGAACGAGGGAGAAGTCCAGGCTTGCATGCTTCTCATGTGCACATTAAAGACAAATATTGCCAACCCTTCTTCCATGCACAGAGAACGTTCAAGCTTTGCTTCTTCCTCATTTAATGTCTGTCCGCTTAATACCATGCAAAGTTGCGTGTGATTTTGATCGATAAATGTTTCGAATGTGTGTTAAATCTAGTACATGACTCAAACTCGAAACATAATTTAATAACAAAAGATCCTGCAAAGTTACAACTGAAGCTAAGGATCAAAGAGACCTTTCTTTTGTAAGTCTTGAATATTTGCATCTTCTGTTGCGATCCTAAGACTAATGTGGAATTTGGACGTGATCCTGGTGAAGAGGGATAGCACTATGGAGACTGACCAAGTACTGACCAAGTACGGGCAAAAGGAAGTAGAGTGAGTGAGACCTGATGTGATTCAAACTTAAGTGGGGGTCCTACGAAAAGAGGCAAAGCAAGGGTTGTAGCTTCAAGTTCAAGAAACAGCGAAGATATGAGGTCATGTAGGCACGCAGCTTCTAGTTTAGGAAAGGGCAAGGCATCAATTATGGGAAGGAGAATAACTTCAATTTCACAAAGTAGCAGGATTTTGAATACGAAAAGGGGCAAAAGTTCAACTTCAGGAAAGGGCATAGCTTGGATTTCAGAAAGGGGAACGACCTTGAGTTTAGGAAGGGGTAGAGGTTCAACCTTAGAGGTCCAAGTTCAAGAAGGGGCATAACTGAAAAGGGCACAATTTTGACGGACAAAGGTTGTTCAAGTTGGCCAAGGCTGAGCCTCAAACACAAACAAGCATCGAAGCAAGTGGAAGATTTAAGCTACTATGACATATTTAGTACATATGCATATGCTTCACTCTCTGTGCAGGCAATGCACAGTTACTATTAATTTGTAATTGATATGTATTATGGGGTCATTATGTAATTACGTTATTTTATGTTCTCGGACTATAAATAACTAATCTTATAAATACATATCTTGCAATTCTAATTGGGGTCAAACCACCATAAACACTCTTTTATTATTCTCTCTACTCTCTATGACTCTTCAAACTCTACCTTTCAAAGGAGACTCCAGGCCAATATTTCTAGGTAAAAAATTTTCTTCGGCTTTTCATACCTAACAAGTGGTCATGGATGTGGATCATCTGCTCCTTCCATGAGCTAATATGTTGTCTTAATTCTATTACAGGTGTTTCCGGTTCTTCTTTTTCGGCCTCTTCCATAGTTTTATTCTCATTTTGTTAAGTTGTTTATCCAATGACTACAAGAACAAATTGCTTTAATTATCTTATTTTCTTACTACATTTAGTTCTTCTAAAACAACAGGTTTACTCCATTCTTCTTTTTGGCCACTCACCATTTGTGGTATTGCTTTAATGTTCTCTCCTAATTTTAATCCAACTATGGGAGAATGATTGATCTTTGGAGTTCTCCATATGCCATAATGTAAGTTGTATAGTGATTTTCAATGTTATTTATACTTCCTCCTTTTACTCTACGTAGAAATCAATGGAAGAATTTCGGATTTACTATATTTTATTTTATTTCAACATCACTTTTGGAAATAATTGAAAAGTTGCATCATTTCCAATTACTAACATCGTTTTCCCAACTACGTTAATTGCATAATCTATATATTAAAAGGTTCCTCTTTTCGTATGTACCCAATGTACATCTATTTGCGGTATATTCCAATTATCTAAACTTTCTCAACATATGTTATCATTAATTTCTCATAATTCTTAAACTTATTTTGCATATATTTCCTAGGACTAGAACCTATGTATGGAATAAATATAACTGCCTTCAAACAAATTAGTAATATCAGTCTCTTGTATTTTCTATTCAAGGATTTATAACCTTTTCTTGTCCTAACATAACTTTTAACCTCCTAATAGTCACTTTCATGGGTTACGGGACTTGGTGATAATCAAATGTGACAAGACTAAAGCTAGTTGTTGTTTGTTTATGACTCGTTATATTTAACACTTGAAATTCCCTAAAATCATATAATGGCAGACAAAAAGTAAGGAATGGTATCAGTCCTTTCCAAGAAAATATAATTTTGATGGAAATTCTGTAAATATTTAAAGCTATACAGAGTGAAAAAGTGATAAAAAGATTAAGTGTTTTGATAATGGCTAACGATTGGCCAAATTTATCCCAACTGCAAAAGTTTGGTGCTTTTATTTGTCCCTCGTTTATTGAAAAAGCCTGATGCAATATGGTATGACCCTAACTATTTTTTGAATTTGCAAACTCATGTCATGATCTACCGAAGGCTCCACCAAGAGCTTGAAAGCCTCCACGTTATTATGCTTCCCTCGTAATGATGAATGGCGTCATCGTTTTTAGCCCTATCACGCGTTGTGCTCGGCCTTGCTCAAACCAACTTCGTGAAATATCAGATCGGCCTTTCCACAGTCGCCATATTAAGAGGATAAAGACCTCCACCATGATCCGAACGAGAATCAGTGGATCATCTCTTAGCAAGGGCAGCAAGGAAACCGTATCTCCTTTAACCTCCTATTCATACAGTCTCCTCTTCACTTTCGATCCGGATACAGACCTGAGCTTCATTACAAGACTAGTATATCTTGCTATAAGATGGCAGTGAAAGTCAACTCTTGATTCCGAAATTAAATATCAGCTCCCTTGGACCTCATAATTCATCAAATTTGTTGAACACTAAAAGTCATTATTGATTAATGAGTTGTCGTTGATTACTCCGTGACTCCTGGAGTTGCATGAGTTAAGTAATCTTCTTTTAAATTCTACACGAACCACTTCATAGAAGCATAAGACTAGAATGTGAAATAATTTCAATGGTACATTCAGAGTGGAAGAAGAATATGCTCTCTGAGAAAGTCAACCGAGACTTGGATTAAATTACCTGTAGAACTTATGCATTGTCATTGTTTGTATGATTTATCATAAACACATCGCTGATACAATGAAACAAGCCTGTCATTTTCCTCTGTAAGTCACGGCCTAAATCTCATCCCTCTTCATCTAGGACTTGTCACAACCTTTTCTAGCCCTTCAGTAGGTGCGGAGGTTAATAAATTGCCAAGTCTAAGCTTAATTCAGGCTCTCCCAAGCTTACTAATTCGCGACTTATAATCCGACTTTTTAACTAACAAGTCATTTTCATTTAGGAGTCGTCACTAATTGATTGTAATGACTCAATTAGAAATTCAAGTAAAATATTGGAAGAAATATTTTACTTCTACGCAATCAGAGAAATTAGGATCGATAACTTAATTATATTAAATAATCAACTAATGCCCTTTTGGTATATTATTTTATTTAAACATCAAGTAAAGCATTTATACAGTATTTTATACCAATCATGGGTCCTAGGATTTAATTCCTAACCAAGCCAAGGAAATAGCTATTCATGCATCACAATGGCGTATATGGAATAAAGAAAATGCACAAACAACAATCCAACATTTACTTACAATAATTTAAACACAATTTCTTTTTTTGTTTTCTTTTAAAGAATTTCACATATCTTAAGGAAAAACAACTCAAAGGCTATTTTTAATCTTTTTCTGATATCTTTGGAAAAAAAATTTCTGGGATTTTTTAATATTCTTTAAAAGAATATTAAAAAATAATATATTATATTATTTTAAAAGGGGATTTAGGTCGGGTCTCCGCATCTGGTCCGGTCCGAGACCGACCCAGACTCGTCAGCCCAGGTCTCAGGACTCTGGCCCTGGACCGGGCTGGGTTCAGCAAGTTGGGCCCATTTGGGCCTGAAGAAAAACATTAAAAGGCAAGCAGAAGTAGCCCAACCTGAGAACATTCCAAACCAGAATTAAACTAATTCAGCCCAGCCCTCATCTCTTATCCTAGGCCCACTACGCCTAGTCCCAATGAGCCTAACAAAAGCCAGTTCATTAAATCCACACAAACGTCCCCAACCCCACTCATTCCCTATTTCAGCCAGCTCAAGAACACTTCAAACCTACACAAGCCCAGCATGCGGCTCTTGGTTTTGCGTGCTCGGGGATGACCAGAGACGAGCAGCCTTGAGCTGGTCCATCCCCGACCGCGCCCTGGCCGCTATACCGCCGCCGCTGCCGCTCCGTCGATCGCTCAGGCCGACCCGCGAGACCAACTCGCCACCCTCCTTTTGCGATTAGCCGCGAAAGTCGTTGATCCCCAGAGAACTCGTCCTCGGTCATCAACGGATAAGCGCTATCCAAGCAACACGCATAGGAGTATGCCAAAGAAACGGACCATGACAGCCCCGATCAACGAGATGAGGTCTCGCCCAGGACAAACTCAGTAACTGAAGATCAAAATAATGTTACGTGAGCTTCGGGTAAGGCAAAAACAGCGGCCATTCTTACGGAGCCGTCTCGAAGACGTTTTATCGAACACTTAATACACGCAAACTGAGGGGCAAGGAGCGAGGACGATCGAGCCCGAGCTCGAGCCGGGATTCCGAATGAACTAAATACCAGTCCCCCCAAAACCGCAGCGCGCACACAAATGAGGCCAGAACTCGCGCGAACCGGACAACGTCAGGCCGGTCCGGCGAGCCCGAAACAGAGCACAAAAAGGGGTACGAGCGTTCGGATGAAGGAGCCCTATCTGTCTCGGCGGCGTCGGACGGTGGGCGAGCTCAGTAGATCGGGCTACGTTCGTCCGCCTCGAGCGTCTCCGAGCCGGGATCCTCGGGAAATCAACGCCCGAAAGAAAGGTGAACGAAACCGAACCAAAACCTACCGTGAGCTCGGCTCGGGGAGAGGGGTAACATCGGTGGGTCGTCGGCCCGGTTTTGAGTGTGTTTGTCGACGGAGAGCCCTCGCTCACTACTAGTCTCTCGCTCGGCTCTCTCCGCTCACGGTCTCCCTCTCGCTCGGATCTCTCCTCCCTGCCTCCCCCCCTTCCGTTTCCCTTTCTTCTTCTTATTGAAGGGCCAAAATGGAAGACGAGTTATCAGGAGCACGTTATACGCTCAGGATACATTCAGACAAATTTAGGTGTTGGATGGTTCATTTAGAAAGTCGACTTTGTTTTTATTTTCTCAGTGTTTCTTAAGCAAAAATACTATTTGAATGCACCGAGACGTAAACGTTCATTAAACGTAGATATTATAGACAATGTTAGGAATTTTCAGGTGCTATTTGTTCGTTTGTTCCACTAGGCATACCTTTCACCTGTAGGTGTGTAGCTGAAACGCGTGGACTCGTTAGAACTAACAAAGACAACAAATAATTCCAGAAAAGAAAAATGATACATCAGTTCCCGGTAGCATTTCGAAGTAAACTTGCCCTTCTTTTTCAAATACGGGACAATGCCACTGATATATATTGGACCTTAGCAAATTTTATTAATAAAAGAAGAACGAAGTTTTAAATGGAAGAGGTATGGATTCGTTGGACACCAAATTTTCCTCAAATAATATAAATTAATGATATACAGATACGTGTTGATTGTGAATAACAAAAAGACTTCTCTTTTCAAAATAATGAATTCCGTCAGCGGTTGAAATGTGGCTCGAAATTTGACTTTGTTTTGATTTGGATGTGAATCAGGATTAAAGTCTGAGACATTTGAAGCAAGCCAAAAGGTTTAGAATGCGTGACAATACATTTTAGATGTCCTAAATCAAGTGGTGGACATCCGAATTAAATGGTGAGGTAAGATGAGGCTACTATGGATACGAATTGCGGATTTGGATGTCTAGAGGCAAGATTGGAAAATTGGCTAGACTCACTGAATATTCGTGTGACGTCTCAAATTTCTTTCTAGCTATATCAGCAAGCCATGTAGGAATTTAATTTTTTGATAACCAAATTTAATGAGTGAATTAGGGACGAAGACATTAGCATATGCCTTGTACGGTTTATGTATGCGCCCAAAGTTGCACCTTAGGACATAATTATTCTTTTAATACACCTATATATATATATATTATATATGTGGCCGGCCCTATTATTATTTTTTATGGGATATAATTTCTATAATTTCCCTAAATTATGTTGCCGCCCCTATAGCCCAATAGAATTGCTAGAAATTGAGTTAAATTTGCTAAATAGGCTAAAGATAGCCTAATGATGAGCTGCCTCCCTCTCGATCCAATTAGAGTTCATGCAAGAGGTGTATTGAGGAAGACACCTCCCTCTTCCTTCCCTTGATCGGTCGACCCTCTTCTCTCTCTCTCCCTCTCTCTCGTGCGAGCTCTCTTCCCCTCTTCCTCACCGAACATCTCTCTCTCGTTTCCTTCCATTTTCCTCTAAGGATTCAAGGTCTTCTTCAAGGAAAGTAGGTCTAGAGGTCAAGAGAAGCAAAGGCAAGGAAAAGTGGCTTTCTTCTACTTTTCTTGATCTTTTTTAGGCTCGTTTTTGCTAGAATAGGAGTTCTGTGTTGCTTTTTGCTTGCATCTCCTTGTTAGCGTGAGTAGATGTAGAGAAAGTGAAATGATAACTTAGTTATGTTGTGATTTCGAGATTTTGTGGAAGCGAAGCATTGCATGTCATTTTCGTGGCTTATATAGTCTTGCATGTGAGTTTCGTGTGTTCGTTTCGCCCTCACGTACGAAGTGGTTGATTATAATTGAAGATGGATATTGCATGTGGCTTAGGACTTCTGGTTTTGGTGTGTTTTGAGCAAACGGCCTCGTGTGGTGCAAGTTTTTCATGAGTTTGTGTACTGTGGTTTGGATTTCCAAAACTGAAATTGCTAGACCTTATCTGTTTGTTAATTTTGTGGAGCTTGCTGTGATTCGAATTTGATGAGAATTTCTTCATGAAAGTGTGCAAGGCATCTTGATGTATAACATACTTTAATTTTTAAATTTTTCTGAGGTGGTACGGTTGGTACGAAAGCTTAGTCATTTACCGTGTCTGATCTGCCTACTGCAGTAAGAACATAAACCCAATTGTCTTTCCGAATTTTTATAAAATTTTTCCTCTTGATTTTGGACTTGCTTCTTCATAAAAGTTGTAGAGGACATTCTGATTTATAACATATCCAAATTCAAAGTTTTTTGACATGTTTAGGGCTGCGAGATGAGTATATCGGTTGCTCTGTTCCAGTGAACCAGATTCTTCTTTATTTTGTACGATTTGCTGCACTTTATACAAATTGTTTTGGACTTAGTTTCCTCATGAAATTTTTTTGTTAAGGCCTTCTTTATAACATATTAAAATTTTCAAAATTTTTGAGTTCATTCACCATGGTTTTAGCTTTGATTCCTTTGACTACACAAATCTGTTCGTTTGTGCCTTTGATCCAAATTGCATTAAATTCTTTAGGAAGGTGATGAAATCTTGCCTGGTCACCTACTGATGACGATAATGGCATTTGATGGACTTTAAAATGGTGCATTTTGATTGCCATGCGGTACCATTTACTTGTGGAAATTGGGTAAAAACATAATAGGATGGAATCTGGAATTTTGGGTTATATGTGGTTGACTGTGCCGTGAAGGCAGTGAATCGTGCGCAGTGGCATAGTGCCCATCCTAGTGTCATGTGTGTTGAATAGGATGCATTTTATAGAGTGCAAATGCTTTGTCACTACATGAACGTGCTATGCCTACAATGCATGAGATGGATTGTGATATATGATGCCCAGGGTTGGTGAACCTTGGATGCCCAACGATAGCCCGGAGGGGATGTTGGAGGTGAATGCCTTGGCTAACAACCAAGACGACCTGGTTGTAGTAGGGATGTCTAGGCTGGTGATAAACCCCAGAAGTCTTGACGATCAACTCAAAAACTCGATGATGGCCTAGAGTGGATGTCGGAGGCGAATGCCTTGGCTAACAACCAAGATGCCCCGGAGTAGGGATGCCGCAATATGGGAACCGTAAATGGGAACTGTAAATGCCTGGTTAGTGAACCAGAGCTGACTGCATGAGCCGCCTACATGAACTAGTTGAGCAGTGAAATGGGGATGGACCCAATGATATTGTGATAAATGTGAAGTGTGATGTACCCATTGCATAGTAGTGTGACCCATGTGATTGTATATGATGCGTGTTGCGTTAAATGCATGTTGGCACTACTCATGCTACTGGAAATGGTCTACGGTATGTTATGTGCTCATACTTAGGTGCTTACTTGCTTGGATATTAATTGTGTCCTAGGAATCAAATGTCAATTAGATTGAGTGGTTTATGAGCTCGCTGTTTCTCTTGCTGAGCGTCAGCTCCTCCTGTTGTTATTTTTCGGATTGATAGCTATGCTGTCGCTCCCCGCATCCCCCATCTCTCATTATGGAGCGCCCATTACGTTGGAGGGTAAGCACCACCACAAATTGACGGACCTGCACTTTCTAAGCATGATGTTTGTTCGATACACGACTGTCTTGTTAGTGAACATAGGATAGCTTGATCTAATTTCCTATTGTTTTGTGCTATATTCGTGATGGTGGACGATTGCCCGCTAGGACCGATTCCATCCCCTGATGCTCCTAGTGCAGGTGGTGATGGGAGGGACTTGGAGGATTAGGAGCTAGAGTAGGATAGAGTGCAAAGGGGTCGTGCTTGTATTTTGATACGACTGTAACTATTTGGGGTGCGGGATTATCGGGACAGTCGGATGGAGGGACGTATGTATGGACGAGAAGCTTGCTATATAGCAGGGTTTAGGAAACAAGCAATTTTTTTTTTTTTTTTCAATTTCTCCCAACTTAGGTTTTTCCTTCCTTTTGATGTATAATCCGCCACCTGATGTACATATAAGTATGATAAATAATGGAAGCATGATTCCCTTTACTATTGGTATTTTCAGAGGCGTGTGTATAGTTCCTGTTATAAATGCGAACCTTTAGAAAAAAACTTCCGCTTGCGTGATAAATTAATATAAATAAAGAACAGAGATTAGTAAGAGGTGGATTGGAACGCCGCTCTTCGACCATGGACACAGTGAGCAAGAGTGAGCAACTTCGAATGTCCGACCAAGCTATGGCTAGATATCTAAACTGGACCAAATTTTCCCAAGAAGATTTTAGATGGCCGAAAGCGGGATTTATACTAAATGCGACCTTATTTTGCACTAACATCAAGTTTGACTTAAGAGAGCCCAGAAATCGTCAAGGAACGTGAGTGTGTGAGTAAACACTTCGTGTCTCTTTCATTTGACTATGTGAGACTTTTTAAGTATAATTGGGAACTGGAAAACATTTGAGAGTTGTATGTTTCTAGTGAATGTAATTTCCTCTTGTTGATTATAGTAAAGCATCACGTTGCTCTCTCCCTATGGAGTAGGCACACTAGGTCAAATAATGTAAATCCTCTGTGTCAAATTTATTTTCTACGATGGTTTCTTGCTTGATTGTGCTTGTTTCACGCTTCCGCCATTTTTGAGTATTAGACTCGTATCGCAGTTTTTATGTTGTTGATGACAAGCAATGCTTGTCATTTCGCTAATTAGAAAAATGGCCAAAATCAGCTCATTTTAATCAAATTTAGAAAACTTAGAAAAATGACAAGCATTGTATGAACAAAATCTTATAAAAACCGACTTCTTCAGCGAGTGTACCGCACAAATCTTAGGCATCTTGTTCACTCTTGCATGCCAATCCAACTGTCGGTACCAACGCGCCCCCCCCCCCCCCCCCCTCCCCAACCCAAACACAAAAACACAACAATGACCTAGTAATTTAAAATGGCCAAAATCAGCTCATTTGAATCAAATTTCGAAATGTATCAATGCAAAATGAGAGCCAAATTAAAAACATTCTCCATAGTTGTTATAGATGATGACAATGATGTGTTCACTCCTCGTTTCCATATACCATAATATAAGTTAGTTAGATAATTTTCTACGTCATTTATACTTCCTTGATTTAGTCTATGTAGAATTTCATATTCATTTTCTTTTTGTTATTTCTACGTATCATTCTTCTTGGCAAACCTTTCTCTTGCAGTGCATATTTCTGCAGACTATTTTCTTTGGTTTTCATTTTCTTCTGAAAGGAAATCTTCTTTTAAGGTTTTGCAGTCTATTTTAGAGGAAGTGCTAATAAGTTCATTTCGAAATCTGAAAACATGAGTGAGGTAGATGAATAGTCGTAGATGCTTTTTTCTAGCAATGTAGGATCAATCCTATGAGTAGGACATACTCCATGTTCTTCTGTTTTTTCTAATTCCATTGCAAACTATTCCCTCAATTTCTTTTTCTGGGATAAGTAAGCCCGATGATCTAGAAGATACTCCATATGAAATTCTTGCCTGAATTATTTCTTTATTTAGCTCTTCTCATCAATCTACTTTTACTAAACTTAATTTCTATTTCTCAATCTTTACATTTTCTAGAAAAAATACCATAAAAATTTTAAAATATGTTCATTGCGACTCCAACACCTTCAAATTTCCTTTCAAGATCTTCAGAAACCGTAAATATATACTTGCTTGACACATGTACTCTACAGTTCTGTCAAAGATTATCCTAAAAAATCCTATTGCTTACGTGGACAACAGAATGCAAGAGAAGCTTATGCGACGCTGTGAAAACAATGATGTCAAAATGGTCCCTAATGTGGACTACAAGGCCCCATTTTGCACTCTCTTAGGGCCTATTTGGCAAATTTTGTTTATATTCCCGGAATAAAATTTTTTGTTCTTTTATTTCGTAGAACCAAAAAAAGAACAAAACAAAAGAACATAAACGCGTTTGGTAAAACTTTTGT
Organism: Eucalyptus polyanthemos subsp. polyanthemos; assembly: GCA_017140185.1. Classification (NCBI taxonomy): domain Eukaryota; kingdom Viridiplantae; phylum Streptophyta; class Magnoliopsida; order Myrtales; family Myrtaceae; genus Eucalyptus; species Eucalyptus polyanthemos. The sequence goes on from CM029459.1 coordinate 53,924,873, forward strand.
TCCTAGTTCCCGGGAACAGATTTTGAACAAAAATAAGAAGTAGAAAAAAGTTGTTTCTTGTTCCCGGGAACAATTCCGAAAAACAATTTTTCTCTCCTTTTTTTTTTCTTCTCTCTCTTCTTTTTTTCTCCTCCTCCTCCTCCTCCTCACGAGTCCACCCGAGGCCACCGGTGAGGCCGAGCCTCGCAATGGCTTGGCGAGGCTCCCGTGAGCTCACCGGAGCCGGTAGCCGTTGTGGCCAGCAATCAGCCACAAAGAGAAAGAAGGAAAAAAATAGAACAAAGAATAAATAAATAAGAAAAAAATTAAAAAAATAAAAAAATATTGAAAATAAAAAGAAACAACAAAATTATACAAGTTTACCAAACGCATTTCTATTTCTGGAATATAAATTTTTTACGAGTTACCAAGTGCATTCTTAAACTCAAAAATTGTTCCTAAGAATAGAAAAAAAAACTATTTCTATTAAAAAATTGTCCCCTAGAACAGAATCGTTACCAAACGTGCTCTTAGTCTTGGTTGCCAAAGTCAATTTGGGGCAAATTCTAGGGTTCGTGGTTCATGTTTGCCTTCTCTCTCTCTTGGTTCCTTCTGTTTAAGCAATATATATCCAAATCGAGCTTCAATTCAACTTGGGCGACTGATTACAAGTTCACATTGTTCCAAATTTGGGGTTGTTTCTACTATCTGGTGTTTTTCAGATTGTGGGTTTCGCCCCCTTTGCTTGCTCTTTGGTTTTGTCATTACCAGAGTTTGTGCATTTTTGCCTCTCCAAGATTCCCATGAAGAGTTTTTTGCTTCATGTCCAGTACTTTTTAACCCCTCCATACTGTGATTCTTACTTTTGCAACATGAGATTCATTATCTTACATGCTAATTGGAAGAGATGGATTATATTTTGCATTACTCAATTTTGTCAACTCTTTAATTTTCTCATATCTTTGGTGCATCTACACTTGCCAGTATTCTGTAATTTGATCAGGATTATACAAAGATAAGATTTGATAAGTCAGTGCAAATATAGTAGTTGAATGTACCACTGGGAACCTAGGATTGAGATACTGTTGGTGCGAACTTGGTGCTCTCATCATTGTTTAGAGCTCCGTAAGGCCACTCTACTTGGATTTAATAGGCTTATTGGATTTGTTTGTTGGAATCATTTTGCTAAGCGCATTGTTCTTGTTGCGCTACATATGCTTTTGAATGCTAGGGCCAGAAGATAACAACATACTATGACCCCTGAGCTACATATGAGTAGATGTATGTCTTGGCTTTCTCTTTAATTATACGAGCTAGCTACGAGTCACTTTGTTATTTCCATAAGTTTTTGTTGCACTATGCAATGGTTAAGTTTCGAGTTTCCGATGACCATATGTTGGCCAGTGGAAGGAGATTCTATCGTTGGAGGTGATGGTTGGTCAATTTTCTGCAACAAATTAGGGATTGATGAGTTAGTACATTGTCATTTGAAATGGTTGCTTGTAATGGCCAGCTAAGTATAGGACCAGTTCACTGTCATATGTTGTTCATCGTGGGTGGCTAGGTCAGCATTATGTTGTGTATTGGGCAGTTTAGTGTTAGACAAGGATATGGTTGCTTTGCTATGTGCTGTGCATTGTTGAATTTAATTTGTTGTGCTGTGTTTGAAGGCCTCTGTTTCACATAATTTCTAGTGTTTCCATTAAATCAACCTGTTTTGTTGTATGTTCTGCTATGCATTATTCAATTTGAAGTTCCTATCCAAAAGCATGCACTGTTGGAATTTGAATTGCCTGCTTGTATCGAGTAGGTTAATGATTGCAATTTTTTCAAATGGATTGATCCAAAGTCCTCATTACATGGCAGAGACATGAATGATCAATGAAAAGAAAGCGTTGGTAAATAGAATTGGAAGTGTGAAAGTAAGTTGAAAGTATTTGAGGAGAAAGTGCACATTCTCGAAATGCAGCTAGAAAGGAGTAAGCGATAGGATAACAAGATACAAGTGGAAGTGTCTCCACCGGAAGCAAAGGTAAAGATCTATTTTGGAAGCAGAAGGAAACTGAACTATTTGAGAGGCATAGCTGTATTAAAAGGATTGATGTGCCCAACCCTGATGTTGAAGTTGGACCCAAATATATATATATATTTATATAGATTGACAAAAACGTTGAATTGGGGATGGTTGTTTTATTTGTCTATCTTTTTTGCTTCTTGGTATTGTAAATGGAGGGCAGATGAAGCAAGACCAATGTTATGATGCAAAAAAATTGAAAACTGTGTTAAAATGTATTAGCAAATCCAAGTTCAACTGTGTTCAATGTATTAGCAAATCCACATTCAATTGTGTTCAATTGTCTATAGAGAAAGATGTCATGTTCCTTATACTACATATTTATTTCAGATTCCTGGAGTAACACTATCATATTATCGTGTCACACATGCTGAAAAGGTAAAGGATTTAAGTTCTCAAGCTTTTAAAAACTATGGTCATCCTAATTGGAAGGGGAGGGATTGGCTTGGAGATGAAGAAAATAAGAAATAGAGCCACCATGCATCCACAAACAGAACAACTATCACCAATTTTATGCTTCCAATGAGGTCTAAAAACCTCTCTTCATTTAGAACTTGAATGATTACAATAGGAAAAAGCTAGTGGACAAGTTGGTATATTGTTCAGAAAATAGGAAAAAGAGGAAATCACAACCAACTTAAAAGATTACAACAAAAAAACACCAACTGAACATTAGCTACCAAGATGGTATATGGTTCGGACAATAGAAGAAAGAGGAAATTTACAACCAACTCAAATGATCACGGCACATCCATCACAGAGAGCCATCACAGCCATATGTCGTTGTTGCATTGGGCTTTGGTGTGGCTGCATACCAAATCCTTCCTTCTTATCTCTGTGCTACAAAGAGATTAAAAGAAGATCAGCATACTCCATCTTGAAATCATCAGTAAGAGCATTTCACTATAATCAGTACCCCCATATACTTGCAAACCAATATTATGTCGGAATTGAGTAACTTTACATGGAGAATTCCTTGGAAAAAGCTTCACTAGATAATTGTGATTTTAAAAGAAGTATCCGGGAATTCTCAAAGTCCAAAAGCACTCGTCTTTTTTTAAAACTTTTAATTTTTTAAGTAGGCCACCCAAGAATTCGCAATTCTATCCAAAATTAGTTGAAATTACTATATTGCTAAATTATTAAAAGTATTATGACTAAATTTTGCCAAATTGAAATATTTATAATTGAATTGCGATCCATTTAATAGGTTTCAATTTTTTTTTTTGACAGTTATCCCATTGTAAAGTCAAATCCTCCAAAAACCATTCACTTCATGCGGAAGTTGAGGGGTTTTTTTCCTCTATCTTATTTTTATTGGGGGGCTAAAATGGAAGTTGAGGATTGTCAAGAGCTCCTTATGTGGGATTGGATTGGATTCCAATCTTGGACTTTTATAATGTAAGATGTGCCAGTCCCTAATAGTAAGTTGAAGCACGTTATGCGTCTAGAATTCAGGACACATTCATATAACTCTTCCAATATGGCTAATTTAGTTCTAAACATTTTGACAATATAATAATATAGTCAATCCGACCAACTTTTGTTAGAAATAATTGGCATGGTCGTCAAGCATCCTATATGGCACGTCCGACACCCAACTGATGCTAACATGGATAATTTATGCAATTTGTTAAGGGTTAATACCTTGAAAAATCCAAAACCGGTACACATATGACAAATTTGCTCCAAGCTATTTGTGACAGCCTGAAGTTTCATAATTTGTTTTCGATTAAATAAATCGGGCCTTTCATCGAAATGCTAATAGTGCTATTCTCTGAGCTGATCACTCACGACATAACTGGACTATCTAGGAAAGCAAGTAGGGAATCTAAATGCAATTGCACTTGAGAATTCGACCAAGAATCGACTGGTCGATCGTGTTGATCTGCAAGGGTCATTATGGCACCGTCAGAGATCAATCAGAAATCAGAGATAGATCGATTCGATTGAGATATGTGATCAAATTGTGGGTGATTCCACTTGATTGAAAAAATTCTCATCGATCGGCACTAAATTGATTTTCTGTCGTTTTGGTACCCGTGCTCGTAATGAAACCTTGAGACTTTCACGACAATTGAGAGTCGTTAATGTGTCGAAGATGTACTTTGTGACTCGAGATAAATCGATCACAGGTCAATTGCACCAAAATTCCTAAAAGTTATCCGTAGATTAGGTCACGCTTAAAAGCGCGCACGGATTGAAAATAACTGCAAATTTGAACTTGATTTCAGAAATTGAAAGCTCGAGGTGTCACAAGCTATTTTAGGAATGGCAACTCACTCTCCGAGAAATTTTCAGAGATTTCGAGATTTTTACGGAAAATCAGTTTGGACGTTCGGAAAAGAACGGAAATTCATATGGGCTAAATCGATGGAAATTGTGACCAAGCTAAGTTCTATGAGTGTCGGGATTTATGGAAAATTGTTTGAGATTTTTCTTCATGAAATCGGATATCAATTTGGGAAATTGAACAAGGAAATTGAATTTAATTGGTGAAATTCGGAATTGGAGAAAAGGCAGAAAATTTGGACTTCCAACTTTGGATTAATTGGTGGAAATTATATAGGGGAAAGTATTAGGAGACAAAGCATTAAATGGAAGGGCTAAGCATGTGGACTTTTGGGCTCTATCCTTATCTACCCGTGCCTTCCAACGTGGACGACTTCTCCTCCGCGGCTTCAACTTTCATTTTTCCTCCTTCGGTCTTGTTTTCGTTTCCCTTGGACGAGCTGTTGTTTTCTCTCAGTTTGTGCCTTGAAGACCGCCCACGATCTCTCTCTCCATCTACCTTTCGCTCCACCGAAATCTCTCCTTGTCCGTGTCTCTCACTACCACGGAAATCCAGTTGCCAGCGAAGCCCTATCATCGGTCAACAACCCAAGCTCTCCCTCTCTTTAGTTGACCACCGAGTGCAGCAAACGAAGCCACAAACCACCGAATCAACGCCACTTGCTCCCATCTTCTTTCCTTCGCTCACGCCAGCTGGACCGAGCCCATCTCCTGCCAGCAGCGTGTCCACACACCAGCGAAGCCGAAGATCTCCACCGAAGCTACTTCTTCTCTTTGCCGCTTCTCCACCCACACGGCCACGGGGTCTTTTTCCCAGCAGCTTTCGTCTTCAGCTTCGTGGCACGCGTCTTCACGGTCATCAACCTGCGTTGAAGACCACCGAAGCCGAATTTCCACTACAATCTTCCTCCACGCGACCTCGAATTGCAGTTGCCGCGTCCGAGTCTTCGCCCAACATCCCACCGAAGCCACGCGATTTCTCCTTGCAGCTGCTGCTTCTCTGTCTTTGTTGCTCCTTGGATTCAGCCCACGCAAGTTTTTAGAAGCCCGCTCAGTTCAGCCCATCTGCAGAGAAATTTCAGTCCAGCCTTTGAAGCCCATGGATCCAGCGAATTCTTCAGTCCAGCGATTTTTAAGCCCAATCTCCAGTAGATTTGAAGTCCATCAGCAGCCCATCAGAACAGTCCAATTAATTAGGTCTTCAGCCCAATTCAGCAAGGCCCAATTCCATCAAGTTCAATTGGTTTTAGCAGCCCATTTTGGGCCCAAGAAGAAGGCCCAAGCCCACGACCAGCAGCCTGCAGAAGCCCAAGACCTAAACTCAGCCTTGCTGAGTTGTGTTGGGCTAAGTTTAGGCCCGGCCCAAGTTTGTCGACACCGCCGAAAATTAAGGTTTCGGCCCATCGCGTCGTTGTCGCGGTGAACCGGTTTCCGCAATTAACCGGTGAGTTTATACTCTAAACTCTGCTTAGTAGGCTAATAACGTTTAAAGGGTGTTAGATTTATTTTATTAGGAATTAGGTGGTTAGTTAGATTAAATTAGAAATTGAATTATTTAATTGAGCATGTTAGGTGGTTAGCATGATTTAGTTAAGGCCTAAATAAATTGTATTATTTATCTGGAAGGGTTCGGGAATTTCTCCGAGTCCGTATTGGTTATTAATTTAATGATTTGGCCCTAGGTTAGTATTTTTAGAATTTAAATTGATTTATTTAATTAATTTCAGTAATTATTTAATTATTAATTATTTTTCCAGAAATTAGGCCGGGATAGCCGATGACCGGAATTTCGTGCTGATTGCAATGGTATGGTTAATTTCTGCAATTGAGTGTTGAATTATGCAAATTGAGTGCTGATTTGATTTTTGGTATTTCATTCCAAAAATTGTGAATTTCCAATATTTATTCAGAAAATCCCAGGTGTCGGGTTTTGACACCGAAAATGGTTTTTAGTACTATATGGAATAGTGGGATTTCAAAAATGATGAATATCAATTTTTCTGGATCAAGTTGATCGTGTACCCACACACGAGTAATTTCATGTGAATTTCTAATACGAAGAAAAAGGCCAGGCTCACCATTTTAATTAAAGCATTTGAGTGCAATGCACGGTGCCCTGGGCCATATTTGAGTGATCGTGCGATGGTCAAGAGAAATCGTCCCGGGCTGTTGAGCTGGACATTATCCTTATTTGGGATACCCCATGGACAACGGGAAGCCGATCGCAGTTGATTCTGGATCCTATACTCCTTCAGGAAAGCCGTCTGATAAAGAGACGTTGCCGTGCTCAATGGGGTGAGACGAAGCCTGGCAATGCCAGAAGACCGCCGAACTAAGAGTAGGCCGTGCTATATGCCGAGATCAAAACTAGGAACGCATGATTAATTGAGTGTGGCGTTTCAGTTATTCAGAGCTTATTTGTTGCTCATGCTCTCATGTTGTCTGTGAGATAAATTGTACTGACCTGCAAGGTGGATCCGAGACGAGGTAAGTCTCCTTGATTGTGTGATTGCGTGCTTAGAACACTTCTTGGCGTATTTCCCTCCTAATTGGGGTTTAGAGCTTAGACTCGCTGAGATGATATCTCACTCCGTTGTGGGACAACATTTTCAGGGTCGTCGAGTGGAGGACCTGGAGCTGAGAGGAGGTGATCGGAAGCGTAGGTCAGTTAGGACCGCTTCTTTTTGAAATGCCAGTCTTTTGTAGTCTTTTGGCCATAGACCTATGTTCATGACTCGGTGTATATATAAAAGCATGTTTGTTTGTGAATCTATTGTCCTGCTTTTCTATCCCGAGATGATTACTGTCAGGGGATTTCTTTTCGCTTCCGCATGTGCAATAAAATGGAAAGGGTCGGCGACTCGTCCTGGGAAGTCGCAAATTATTATCGACCAGATAGGGATGGGCACGCGCTCGGGGTTCGGAGCGTGACACTATTTTTTTCATCACCAAAAACCCCAAATTTGTACACTTTTAACAAATTTACCTCAAACTAGTACACTTGTGATAAATTTATCTTTTATTAGTTTTTGTTAAATTTTACTATAAAATTACTAAGTTAAATGACACATGACAATTGACTCAGATACCGGTTTGAGATTTTACTCTCGCTTGTCACAATTATACAATTTTTGTAATTTTTTGTGGTATTAATCCAATTTAACGAATGGTATATTTATCACAAATGTACAAGTTTATAGTTTTTGACTGTTAAATAAATTAGTTTGGGGTAAATTTATCACAAGTATATCGGTGTAGGATTTTTTTATGGTCGGTTGGGGTAAATTTGTCACATATGTACCAATTTAAAGTTTTTCATGATAAAAAAATTAGTTCGGGCGAAATTTGTCACACGCATCCAGCTTTTTGAGTTTTTTTCAAGGTATTAACCTATTTTTTAATATTATATCTTAATTTTTCCTCTTTTTCCATATATCTTCTTTTATTTCTATTATTTTTTTAAATGATGTCATAGACATCGTGCCAGGGCATCGTGGCCTTCACCCAAGCCCTTACCAAGATCCAAGTGAGAGTGTTGGGCCCTTGTTTAGGGTTGGTTGGGGACCTTACCCACCCAAAGTTAGAGGAAAAATGAAAGAAAAGAAGAAAAGATTTCAAAAATGTTCAAAAAATTGCAAAATTTTTAGTGCCAATCGTCCTATGTACTAATCGTGTCATGTAGGACAACTAGTGCTAACTAGACTACAATATCAGTGATTTCTAATAAAAAAAATTATCGAAATAACTAAATTGGCAAATCGTAAAAAAGTATATGACTAAATCGGCACAATATTTTAATTAAAAAAACTTGCCACAATTAAAAGGTTTATGATTAAATTGACTGCAATATGATAGGTTCGAGATTTTTTGGGCAATTATTACAAGGAAAATTTGGTAGAGTTTTGACACCATTTTTTTTTTTTTTTGGGTCAGTGTTTTGGCACAGTTTAAGCGTCCCTTCTTTCTCTATGTTCTTTCCATATATCTTCTTGATATTTCCAATAACAATCATTGCAACTCCTGCGTAATCCCCACTCTGATTGCTCCACATTTCCATGATTTACTCTATTTCGACGATTTAAGTTACTCCTAAGATAATCACGTGTTATGCAATAACTATCCCTTCATTCAAAATTCAATATGTTTTGTAATTGTTCTAGCGCTTAACTCAAACAGGGCAAGGTTCCATTTCCTGACTATAATCAAAATGGCCAGCAACACACCTCAAATCAAAGTCATGTCACACGACCTCCGGTTGAAGTTAAACTGGATAAGTTCCGAATTGAAGTTGGCCTTAGTATAACTGGACTCCTTATACTTTGCTAATAGTTGAAATATCTCCTCAATATCTAAGCCAAATGTTCACCACCAACTAGAGATAAAGAATAATGTTGTGAAAATCTCTAAAAAGGTAGTACTGAAAAGTAAGAGTACTAATGAGAGTTATATGATAAGAACTGTAATTTTCATCTCTCATTTTGCTAGTACTCTATCTTCCTGCATTTTATATTATGCTTCAACTGAACAAATTATTCCATCATTTTGATGCTATACATCCCATGATTGATAAAACTACTTTTGACCTTTAAAGTGAGCCAACTGACAAATACTAAATTAGTCTTCGTCATCTTCATTTTTTGCTACCGAGGGTTCACAAATTATTAGTTCCTGATGAAAATTGTCATTTTCATTTCTCTGCTTTTACTAAGCTTTATCTTATTGCGTTTCATGTCATATTTCCACTGCTAAAGTTGTTTTGTGATGTTGATGTCATGCATCATGCATTTTGATAGAGCTACTTTTGATCTTAAAGTAAACCCACCAACAAAGACCAATGTTGACAACCATCATTTTCATTTCTCTTCTTTACTAACACTCTATCTTACTACATTTCATATCATATTTCCATCGGTGAAATTGTTTCATCATTTTGATGGCATGCATCACACAATTGACAAAGCTACTTTTGATATTTAAAGTGAGCCTACTGACAAAGACCAAGAGTTCGTCTTGGTCGTCTTCACTCTTTTGCTATTGAGGGTTCACACATTATTGTTCATATTGAAAGATGTTGACAACTATCATTTTCATTTATTTGCTTTACTAATGCCTTATCTTACTGCATTTCATATCATATTTCCACCGATGCAATCGTTTTATCATTTCAATGGTGTGCATCATGCTATTGACAAAGCTACTTTTGACCTTTAAAGTGAGCCAACCAATAAGGACCAAGTTAGTCTTGGTCATTTTAACTTTTTTGCTAGCAAATTCGCACATCGTTGGTTCATATTGAAATCATTCACTCAGTTCCAACCTCACAGTCACATACCCAGACCCATCTTTTCGAGAGAGAGAGAGAGAGAGAGAGAGAGACTTTTCTTTTTGAGTCTCACTCAATCTCTATATATTGTGTACAGTGGGTGCACAATGTTGCCACGCTGTAAAAGATAAGAAAAGTAGAAATTTGCACACCCTAATATAGACATAATCATAGAACTCATCCGCCCAACTAACCCTTTACATCCTAAGTCCCACATCTTTACATTCTTTTGTCATAATAACTGCTAGCAATACTTTCACCGAGTTCAAGACATCCGTAAGTAAGAGCAACAAAGATAAAGTAATAAATAAAGCATGTGATTGAAAGAGTGCTAACAATCTCATAATAGTGCCAACATAATTTGGTAGAGCTTATAAGTTCTCTTGACCATAAAGTCATGTTATCACGCATCTAAACACTATTTACACATCACTTGTGCGCAACCGTATAGTGTCTTGTCACTACCCTTTAGTAACGCCAAGCGACTATCGGATCCATGAGATAAACACCACCATTGGTCACTAGGTTGGACTAACCACTCATCCCTAATGTCTGGTTTGCACGTGCTTGTGGCTAACAAATCCATTAATATCCTTTATAATACTGGGCTTTTTTTCTTCCTTTTGATAAAGTATATGATTTTTTTTTCCAATGTTGAATGAAATGTCAATTGCTACTTCAATTTTGTTTTTGTTTTTGTTTTTTTTTTCCGGGTGACTAATGCCACCTTGTACAAGTTATAATGGACAAAACGCGAAAATAAGAAGGAAACAAAAGTATCATTCCCATATTTTTGACGATTTTAAGCTAAAGACTTGATTGTATAGAGATGCGTTTCCAAAGCACGAGAAGCAATATCGCTATAAAGTCAAAGTGGGACAAGATGCTCCTATCCAAATAGGTGCAATTAAGGGTTGGAACCTAAATGACCAAGGAGTGGCGAGATACTCTACGAAGTCATTCTTGAAATCATTGACTTTTCTCCATATGAAAGGAGAAACATTAATATATCAACACAATGAAACAAAAAGATAAGTGCATAAACCTTAAGCATTGACAAATTGATAAAGGTTTGGATGATTTGTAGAGTGATATGTGTGAGGTAGTTTGTTGGTTATTCATTGATTTAGTAGTAGGATTCAAACATAAAGAAAAGATATGTTGACAGAATTTTTATTTAGTCTACTGTCAGTATAAAAAATAATTTACAATTCATTATATAATTAACATGTTGAAAGTTTCTATTACGTAGCTATCTTGAAACACACATGTCACATGTTCAATGTTAAATTTGTTAGAAAAATTTACATTGGTATTGAGATAATAATAATCCTTAGCGAATCAGGCAAATGCTCATTCAACATTGATATATAAAAAATATGAATGGAAATGAGAATGTTGTGAACTCAAAGGTTTGAGATATAAGCTTTGTCTAAAGCAAGAAAAGAACTTTTAGAAGTAGAGCGTAGTATAATGCAATGTGATTGCACGATTTATTCCATTTTAAAAAGAAGAGGAAATGCAAAATACTTACTAAACATACTATTTAACAACAAACACCATCTAAATTACTATTGAATATACAAAGAAATGTGTCTATTAGAACATACCATCTTGAGAAGAGGTGTTTGCATTTATTTTATTTAAAAAACATATTCATCTCTACGTTGCTTTTTATTTATTTATATATATTTGTCAAGTTATATTTGGTGGTTGGTGCTACTAGAGGGTGAGATGAAAGGATAACATAAGATAAGAAATCCGTGTTAGATTTCTAACGATTTATTCACGTTTATCTTTAATTGTGTTTCTTCTACAATAAACAAAGAGCACTGAAAATTGCTGTTATTTGTGTCGAAGGTCTCTATTGGTTACCCCTTGTTTATGTCGTATGAGGTGCTCTGTCACGCAATAGATAACATATCTGAATTCTGGATTATGCCATCTGAGAGATTTTGGATTGGGCAGGCTTATCCTTTTGTCGGTACTCCTCATGCTATGATGCCTCCACCCCTTGACCTGGCAGCGGCACAAGGGCCTATTCATGGAAATGCTATGCAGTATCAGAGAACTTTGAGACGAAAAGAAGCCCGTGCTAAGCCTGAAAAGCAGCCGATCAAAGTTAGAAAGGTGAATTGCCTTTATAAAAATTAATTATAAAGCTTTTTTTTTTTTTTTAATTTGAAGATACTCCGTTCGGATTTGCTTCCTTAGCCACATGTTATAGTGTCATTAAATGCTATTTTTAGGGAATTTTGTTTTGTGGGAAATAGTCTGACTACATACTTCATCTTTGTTACAGCTTTTGCAGCTATCTCAGCATTTAATTCATTGGGATTAAACTTTTTTTTGAGTAATCAATGGGATTAAACTTAATTGATATCTTTTCTTTGCTCGTTCTCTAATATGGTGTCACTCCTTTCTCTTGTCTTGGTTTAATCGGATCTATATTCGTATCTTCATGAGTTGCGGCACCAGCATGCCATGAGAAGAGTCAGGGGAAGTGGAGGGCGGTTTCTTAATGTAAGTAATATCGATGCTTCGAATGATGCAGTTGAAGAGAATGGCACAAACTCTGGTCCGGCTGTCTTCCCAATCTGCCAGTTCATTGGGCTCTGACCCTGTGGTACCTCCTCTGAAATATGGAATTCATCTAGTAGTCACGTGGCTGGAAGGTCACAGGAAGGGATATCAACAATTCAATTTGGTTCAGGTTTTCAAGAAATCCGAACCGAACCAAATCGATGGGGGTGTGCGACTGAACCAAACCAAATCATGATATGAACTAAATACGACCCAAATGAAAACTTGATTTGGTTCAACTCGGTTTTCTCTTTTTCTTTTTTTTTGTGAGAAAAATGTTTTTTTTTTTCTAATTTGCTTTTCTTGTGTTTATTTTGTCTTTATTTGGGTGGGGGCAGGGGACTAGACTAGTCTGGTCTATTAAAAATAGAATAAAAGGAAAGCTCAAGTAGTTTACATAATTATGACCAAAATAAAAGGGAAAAAATTTGGGTGGTTATTCAATGAGTGTGTAATATGTATTGTAAAAGCAATTCAGGAGAGTTAAAAATAAGAGGGAAGACACTTTATCATTATTCATATAGATAATTCGATTCGCTTGCATTGGTGGCCCGTCAATTGTTTTTTTATTTTTTAACATGAAGTAGTCGAGTTGGTGTTTGATTGAGCAAAGAAGTTGCATCTCCTTCAGCTGCTCCTTTGTAAAGCCACCTCTCTATTTCGCTCTGAATTAAATCCAAGCTTCATAATTGCATTTTGCTTTCAACATTAGGCTTTAAGACTGCCACGAAAATCAACTCTTTCCGAATCCGACATCAACATACTTAACAGAACAATTGTTTTGTTGACCATTTGGAAATTCTTTAAATTTCTTGACTATCTCATTAGCCTACGAAACCAATGACATTATTACTTCATTAGGTGCACAAATTAATGTAGCCTTGAATGGTGTATATCATGTACCGGTAAAAGCTTATGCATTTTAGTCCACGGGCAAGCCATTATTAGTGAAAATATATATATATATATATATATATATAGTAAAGGTTACATATGTGTTATATTCGTACACCACATATGGTTTAATATAGATGTATAAGTTTCTACATTCAATATAATGTCTTTTAGCCTATTGTCATGCTCTATCATTAGTAATGATATCAAGTATATTTGAAAGTTATGTCTATACTGATCTAGACAGGTGCGGCTTGATTTCTGGATCCGACGTCGGTTGCGTGTACTTACAAGCATGAGAACTAATTTTAAAAAGGTTTCGGAGGGGATGAATTGGCGTTGTTTCTTCTACTGGCAAGATCCTCGGCGTTCTCCCGCAAGTTGCAGTAACTGAAGTCACAAATCGAAGATTGAAGTCACATCTCCTTCGATTTCTGCTTTGTACAGCCACCTCTTCATTTTCGCTTCTCAAGCTTCGAAGGAATCGGGCTTTGTAGTTGCGTTTTGCTGGTCGCGTTCGGCTTTAAGATGGCTGCGAAAGCCAATTCCTTCTTCTGAATCGAACATTCACACCCTTAACAAGAAGTATCATCGGTTGACATGGGAAATTTTTCTAAATTGTTGACCAAGTCATAAGTCCAAAATAAATAATAACAACAATAATAATGTGACATGATTAGTTCATATATTGGGAAAAATGAATGTGGTTTTGAGTGGATATATCCTGAATAGATAAAATTTTATGCATTTTAGTCTACGAACATGCGGTTACTAGTAAAAATAATTTTCCTCTAAAAAAGTAACTATATATTTAAAAGCTATGTACGTGCTGATTTTTTCAACCATCCTATGGTGAGAAATTATTATACATGAGAGCAGTATTTATACTAAATAGAATTTTGGTAAGGAAATAATGATGAGTTTCACGTAAATCCCACTCTACTAGATCCGACAGCCCGATAGAACTTAGTAAACATATTGGAGTTGATGCTAGTTTTGTTTGTCATCCTTGGAATTCAATTATTATCCATCATGTGATGTTTGTATTGTGAAATTTGTGGTTCATCTTTATCACTTTGTATATAGTGGACTTGTGGGTCCACTCTTAAGTTTTTCATAACACAATGAATATATAGGTCCATTCCACTTTTATTGTTGTACCTCCTCCACCTTTAAATATATTTAAAGCTATGTATGTGTTGATTTTTTTAGCATCCTCTAATTCATGGATTACTGTTCTTAATGAGAAATTTTTATACATGAGAATAGTATGTATACTAAATTGAATTTTTTTTTTGATGACCCAGGGAACCCGCGCACCGTACCAACACGGACAACCCGACAGGCCTGGGGTAACGGAGGGTAAACTCTAGGGCGACGCTAGCGGAGGACCCACCATCCCGACGTCGCACTTAAGATCCCGTGCAGCCAGCCGGATTCGAACTCCTCTTCTCTGGCAAAAGATCATGGGAGCACTTATCCAACTGGGCCACCGCAGGTGGTGGTTACTAAATTGAATTTTGATATGTAAATAAAGATGAGTTCGACATGAATCTTGCTCCACCAAATTCGACAACCCCAATGACCTTTAGTGAACGTGTTAGCTACTCGAAATACTTGTTCATCGCTGGTCTTTTATTTATCATCTTTGGAATTCAATTATTCATCCATGACGTGATGTTTGTACTCATTTGTGAAATTTATAGTTTTTTTTTGTCCAAATGAAATTTATAGTTCATCTATATCATTTCGTACACAGTGGACTGACAAGTCCACTCCAACTTTTCCGAACCTAATGAATATATGTGCCCCATTCTCCATTAGTTGTGTACCTCATCCACTTTTCTACGGGGCATCGACAGTGTTAGACAGATAACCCACAAAATCAAAACACTCGAGGATTTAACCCGGCTAATGTGAAAATACTTAATGATTGTTTAATGCCCATGCTATTAAGAGCTGACTCAATATTTACTCCCTCTTCATGCATAGACGTGTCGAATCACGTCTGTGTCGTTGTACTTGCACATCATTTATCGAGGAGAGAGCAGACCGCAAAACGCATAAAGGATCAGAGGTGGACTTCCTGGAAGTAATGAACAAAGCGGGGGTTCCCCGGTCACGCATGTCATCTGCGTTGCATGCTTCTCCTCGACTTGTTCACTCTATCACCCATGGCCATTTAAATGTTTTATAAACTAGATTTTTATGTTTCATTTAGGAAGTTTTTTTTTTTTTAATGTCAATGCCCGAATTAGGAATGTTGCACAAATCAATAGTAATTTCGATTATCTTCTCGATATGTATAAAAAAAATTATAAGTTTCTCTGTTCATTTTCATTTCGATATTTGTTTCTTTTTCATATTTTAATTTAAGTTAAGCAATTAAGTCATTGATACGGTAGGGGTAGTCAGAAGTAATTTATTTGACTATCTAGTTATATTGATGGATAGTGACAAGTGACTAAGTGACCCTTTTTATCATTCACGTGTAATTTCACAATATTCAGGATGATGATAGTATTTGAAGCTATTGGATTTAAATCAATCTATGAAAAATCTAACAAATTGGTGATTGCAAAACAAACCGAAACTTGTTCTCTAGTTTTAGCTCGACACAAAGTGATCAAACTTCCAAGAAGCAAATTTTTCAAGATGGATCGAGTATGAATGCATGTTTAAAAGGCGTGCCAGCTTTTGAGAGAAAAATATGATGTAAAAAATGTTACTTCAACCAAAAAATCGGGGAAACCAACGTACGTGGAAAGTAAAGTCCGACAATTGAAATTGAGGGAAATCGAATGGAAAGTTTTGGAATCAAAAGGAAATCAAAGGAAAATTAAAGCGATGACCATTGAAATGAAAATTAAAATGCAAACACAGGGAAAGAAATCACTAAGAAACTTTAGTGAAGTTGAAATATTCTCAAAATTACAGACACAATGATCCTAAATTGCAAAAATTAAATTGAAAGCTACATTGTTAGTCAAAATGCACATGAAAATAAACTAACTTTAATTTAAAACTGAAACTGAAAGACGTTGGTTCAACATAGAAAATGCACCGGAGGAAAATTTTGGCGGAGTTTTGGCACAGTTTGAGCGATCTCTCTTTCTTTGTGTTTCTTTTATTTATAATGCTAGGATTACCTTCTGACGGTTATTAGATTTCATGTGTGATCCCCCTCTTTTCCTACTCCAAATTTCCATGATTTGCTCTATTTCCACGATTTAAGTAACTCCTAAGGCAATCGTGTGCCCAACAATAAACTGCCCCTTTCATTTATGATTTAATCTAAATCTGTAACCATTCCAGCTCTTAACTCAAATAGGTCGAGGTACCCTTTCCTTAGTCTGATCCAAATGGTAACCAATACACCTCAGATCGAAGTGAGGTCATACAATCTCTAGACGAAGTTAAATCATAGAAGCTCCATATAGAAGTTGGGCTTAGTATGACTTGACTCCTCATACCTATCTATGCTCTCATAACTCATATAGATAATGAAATCACTTTTCAGTATCTCGGCCATAAAGTTTCACCACCAACAGAAGCTAAAGAATAATGTCATAAAAATTCCTAAAAGTGGCACTACTGAAAAATTAAGAGCACCAATGAGAGTAGTGGTAGTATGTTGAGAAATACCATTTTCCACCGACAAAATTGTTTCATAATTTTGATGCCGTACATCACACGATGGATAAAACTACTTTTGATCTTTAAAGTGAGCCGACCAATAAAGACCAAGTTAGTCTTGGCTATCTTCACTTGTGGCAAGGGTTCGCACATTATTAGTTTGTATTGAAAACTTCCACTCAGTTCTAACCCCACACACCCTCCTTTTTCTTTAGAGAGACTTTTTTTGGTCTCACTCAATCTCAATCTATTATGTATAGTAATTGCACAGTGGGTGCACAGTGTTGCTACACGCATGAAAGATTAGAAAAAATAGAAATTTGCACCTCCTAATATGGACATAATTACAGATTTCATCCCCTGTATTTTCCAAGTTACTCTTTACATCCTGAGACTAACATCTTTACATTTAAATTTTCTACGTGTATTGGAATGCGCGGTGATTTTGTTGGGATTATAGGGGGTGGTTGGTTCAGTCTTTGCTCTCCACCTGAAGACATTATATAATTTCTATGAACTGTATAGTGATTTTCTTTATTTCAATTATTTCTTGTGTTTGGGTTGAAAAAAGCTTTGGAATGCCAAGTGAGTCTCTATAGCGCCTAATGTGTAGTACCCTACAGAAAAGGAAAATGTTGTAAATCGACGTCGCAGCGGAAGCGGATCGTAATTTTGCAATTATGTCGGGAGCTATAGAAATCGATCGAAATAAAACGAGGAACAATAAAAAATAAAGGACACCAGAAATTTACGTGGTTCGGTCCGAATGTCGAAACCTACATCCACGGGGAGAGCCAGCAAATCAATCCACTATAAATCAAAGAATTACAGGATTACAATCACACATATGCACTCAAGTGTTTCCCAGCCCTACTTTATACCCGATACCCACGGTGTTTAACAAAATAACTCAATGGACTCAACTCCACACAAACCCTCTATGAGCTCAAGCTCTCACTCTCTCTCGAGCTCGTTTCTCTAGCTCTCTGCCGAGCTCTTTTCTGTTTTTTTTTGGCTCTCGTTGCATCTTCGGATGTCTTCTCTTCATATAGAGAGAAGGGCAGAAAACAAGACAAAACAAATAAATGGCCTCATTAAATGCTGCAGCGCAGGTGCCCACAAGACAAGCCGCAATCGGCACGAAACGCCCACCATATTTGTAGGCATGCATGCAGATCATGCATGTGCATGGGCAAGCATTTAATGAGGCGGCAGAGATGAGGGATAAATGTCAGAAACGTGTGCCATTGATCCGTGAAATGAGGTGGGCTGCAGTCTTCAAATTTCTTCTTCTCGGAGAAAAGCAAGCGTACGAGAGGGAGTCTTCTGAAGCCACAAGTGTTGACCAACTTTATTCTTCTACAAGCATGCATGCACATGGCCATGTGCATGCATTTAATGACGTTGAAGAATTTGGACAATCAACCCTTCGGCCTCATTTCATGCTGACAAAGAAGAATCCCATCGATTGTCTCTCTTCATTTCCAACGCGAAGCGCAGATCATGGGCAGGATCCCTTCGGCTCCTATCATGCGCCATTTTTCATCAAATGCTCCGCGCACGTTGTTTCTTATTTCAGCATGTAAATATTTTGTACGGATCGGGTATCGTATATAGACTCAAACTCGAGACATAATTTAACAATTCTCCACCTTGGCTCGACGTTTGAAGCCAAGTTATAGTGATTAGTTTCCATGCTCGGCTCTCCCAACGCCCCGATGGGCGCTCATACTCTACAGACGCCAATCGAGCTCATACAAAGCTCGAGCTTTGCTAAAGGAACATGCTTCGTCCTCATATCTGCTGGGTTCTCCGCTGTTGGTATTTTCTTCACAACAATTTTACCCTTCGCTATGACATCTCGGATGAAATGGTACCTGATATCGATATGTTTTGTTCGCTCGTGATATATTGGATTGTAAGCCAAATATATCGCACCTTGATTGTCACAGTGTATGGTGACACTTTTCTGCTCCAGTCCAAGGTCTGAGAGCAAACCCCTTAGCCATATCGATTCCTTTGCAACAAAGGTTAGTGCCATGTACTCCGCCTCAGTCGAAGACAATGCAACATCATCTTGTAAAGACGCTTTCCAACTTATTGCACCACCTGCTAGCGTAAACACGTACCCTGCTAGTGATCTGCGATCATCCAAGTTACCGGCGTGATCTGAATCCACGTACCCTGTGGTCTCATTGCCATTGATGTTCCTCCGATACATAATGCCAACGTCTGCTGTCCTCTTTAGATATCTAAAGATCCATTTCACGGCTTCCCAATGTGTCTTACCTGGGTGCTTCATGTAATGGCTGACAACACTTACGGCTTGTGAAATGTCAGGTCTAGTACATACCATGGCATACATAATACTACCAACTGCACTAGAATAAGGAACACGGGACATATGTTCCTCCTCCTCCTTAGTTTGCGGTGATAACTTGTTAGAAAGTTTAAAATGTGCGACTAAAGGAGTACTTACAGATTTTGCTGACTGCATATTGAAACGTGCCACGATCTTCTCAATGTATTTCTTTTGAGACAAACGCAACGTTCCTGCAGCTTTGTCACGCAAAATTTCCATACCCAATATTTTCTTAGCAGCACCTAATTCTTTCATTTCAAACTCAGCACTCAACTGCCGCTTCAACACATCAATATCAGACATATGTTTAGCTGCTATTAACATATCATCAACATATAATAGCAGATAAATCAAAGACCCATCCTCCAATCTCCTAAAATAAACACAACTATCAAATTGACTTTTCGAATAATCTTGACTAGTCATGAAAGCATCAAAACGCTTATACCATTGTCTAGGAGATTGTTTCAATCCATACAAGGATTTCTTCAATAAGCAAACATGGTCTTCCTTACCGGAATAGCAAATCCCTCGAGCTGCTTCATGTAAATTTGTTCCTCCAATTCACCATGAAGAAATGCCGTTTTCACATCTAGCTGCTCTAGCTCAAGATCCTGTGCAGTAACTAAGGCAAGTAATACATGAATAGAGGTATGCCTTACCACAAGAGAGAACACTTCATTGTAGTCGATGCCCTCTCGTTGAGTATACCCCCTCGCAACAAGTCTCGCCTTGAACCTGGCTGCTTGTACACCAGGAATGCCTTCTTTCTGTTTGTAGACCCATTTGCATCCGAAAATTTTCTGACTTTTGGATACTTTGACCAACTCCCATGTCTGATTCCGATAGAGTGATTCTATTTCTTCACTCATAGCCTCTAGCCAATGTGATGACTCAGCACTAGCCATCGCCTCAGAATAGGATGAAGGCTCATCCATCTCCACCTCATCACCTACAGTTAATGCATAGGCAATATCAGTATAACCATAACGTACCGGTGGTTTAATTTGCCTCCTTTGTCTGCCTGTGGCTATGTTGTGTTGTGGCTCTGCTGGTTGTTCAATATCACCGTCTTCAGGAATTGTGGCCTCATCTGCAATCTCTTCATCTGTTACCTCTGAGGTCTTTGGAGATTCCGCCTGAATCTCCACCTCACTTCTGACACCATGATCTGTTTGCTCTGCTGGTTGAGTCTCAAGATTCCTCTTTTGAAGCATTGCAGTCTCGTCGAAGATCACGTCTCTACTGATTAGAAAACCAGGTGATCTAGGATCAGTGCACCACAGCTGGTAGCCTTTCACCCCTTGTGCATAACCCAAAAATATGCACTTCTTCGCCCTCGGCTCAAGCTTACCATCTCTCGCATGAGCATACGCAGGACATCCAAATATTCGTAATCCGGAGTAATCAACAGGTTTCCCCGACCATACTTCTTTAGGAGTCTTCCACTCGATAGCAGAAGATGGAGATCGATTAACCAGGTAACACGCCATATTTATTGCTTCAGCCCAAAATTCCTTGCCCAATCCTGCATGCGAAAGCATGCACCGAGCTCACTCGAGTAGAGTTCTATTCTTCCGTTCTGCTACGCCATTCTGCTGTGGTGTCCCGGGAACTGTGCGGTGTCTCACAATCCCTTCCTTTTGGCAGAACTCGGTAAAGTCCTTACCACAGAACTCCATGCCATTATCAGTTCTCGGACACTTGATTTGTTTACTTGACTGCTTCTCAATCAATGCCTTAAAATTCTTGAACCGATCAAATACCTCAGATTTGTGCTTCAGGAAGTACACCCATACCTTCCTTGAGTAATCGTCGATGAATGTCAGCATATATCTGGCACCTCCTTTCGATGGAACTGGAGATGGTCCCCAAACATCTGAATGAATGTATTCTACTGGTTGCTTGGTTGAATGTAGAGCTGTACCGAATTTAACACGACGCTGCTTCCCGAAGATGCAATGCTCACACAGGTCCAGCTTTCCTGTCTTCTAACCTTTCAGCAACCCTTTCTCACTCAGCATTGTCATACCTGCCTCACTCATGTGTCCCAATCGCATATGCCATAACCGAGTCAAATATGAGTCTGACTCACCTGATGAAACTGCAGCAACTCCGGTCACGGTTTCTCCCGGTAAATGATAGAGAGAATTCGCCTTCTTCCCTTTCATCACTGTCAGGGCACCTCGAGAAATCTTCAGCACTCCACCTTCAGCTGTGTATTTGCACCCGAGGTCATCGAGTGTTCCCAAAGAAATAAGGCTCTTCTTGAGCTTTGGTACATGCCTTACATTTGTCAACGTCCGTTCTACGCCATCATGCATTCGGATCCGAACTGTTCCTATCCCTACAACCTCGCAGGCTGCATTATTCCCCAAAAGAACTCTACCACCATCTGCAGTCTGGTAGGTAGTGAACCAGTTCTTGTGAGGAGTCATATGATAGGAACATCCAGAATCTAGCACCCATTCGTCTCCTGACGAACTTGTAGATACACATAGGACAGCTTCGGCATCACTGGTACTCTTCTCGGCAACATTCGCCACACTGCTTGTGGCATTTTGCCAAACGCCTTTATTTCTTAGCTTTGGACAATTTCTCCTTATGTGCCCCTCCTCGTGACATTCGAAGCACTTCACGCGACCTTTTGATTTTCTATGTCGCGACTTCGACCTGCTTTTGCTTTGGCTTCTATTGCTGGGCCTCCGATGTTGGTCTCTACCTCGAATCACCAGTCCACACACTACATCTTGCGCTAGACTGTCATCACACAACTTTCTCTGCCACTCCTTTGAAAACAGGGCATATTTTACCTCCTCTGAGGTAATCGTAGTACGCCCCTGTAACAAGGAGTCAGTAAAGTGCTCCCATGACTCCGGTAGAGACGCCAACAACATCATGCCTTGTTCTTCATCATCTAAAATCTTGCCAACATTCTTCAAGTCCATCATGAGTTTATTAAACTCATCTAGGTGGGATCTAATGGACGTACCTTCGCATATATCGGAATCGGAACATTCTCTTTAGCATATATAAGCGATTGTTTAAACCTTTCTTTACATAGAGGGCGTGAAGTTTAGCCCATAATGCTGCGGCATCCTCCTCCTCGGCCACCTCTATTAGCACTTCATCCGATAAGTTCAACAGGATGATGCTCTTGGCCTTCTCCATTAGCTCGTCCTTCTCAGCATCTCGCATTGTTTCGGGCAACTGAGCCTTACCCTCCAATGCCTTAGCTAATCCTTGAGTCGTTAATAGCGCCTTCATCTTGACGCTCCACAACGCGAAGTTGTTCCTCCCGTTAAATTTCTCAATTTCTACTTTTGCTCCAGACATAATTGCAAAGCAAAGCTCTGATACCAATTGTTGTAAATCAACGTCGCAGCGGAAGTGGATCATAATTTTGCAATTATGTCGGGAGCTATAGAAATCGATCGAAATAAAACGAGGAACAATAAAAATAAAGGACACCAGAAATTTACGTGGTTCGGTCCGAATGTCGAAACCTACGTCCACAGGGAGAGCCAGCAAATCAATCCACTATAAATCGGAGAATTACAGGATTACAATCACACATATGCACTCAAGTGTTTCCCAGCCCTACTTTATACCCGATACCCACGGTGTTTAACAAAATAACTCAATGGACTCGACTCCGCACAAACCCTCTCTGAGCTCAAGCTCTCACTATCTCTCGAGCTCATTTCTCTAGCTCTCTGCCGAGCTCTTTTCTGTTTTTGGCTCTCGTTGCATCTTCGGATGTCTTCTCTTCATATAGAGAGAAGGGCAGAAAACAAGACAAAACAAATAAATGGCCTCATTAAATGCTGCAGCGCAGGCGCCCACAAGACAAGCCGCAATCGGCACGGAACGCCCACCATATTTGTAGGCATGCATGCAGATCATGCATGTGCATGGGCAAGCATTTAATGAGGCGGCAGAGATGAGGGATAAATGTCAGAAACGTGTGCCATTGATCCGTGAAATGAGGTGGGCTGCAGTCTTCAAATTTCTTCTTCTCGGAGAAAAGCAAGTGTACGAGAGGGAGTCTTCTGAAGCCACAAGTGTTGACCAACTTTATTCTTCTACAAGCATGCATGCACATGGCCATGTGCATGCATTTAATGACGTTGAAGAATTTGGACAATCAACCCTTCGGCCTCATTTCATGCTGACAAAGAAGAATCCCATCGATTGTCTCTCTTCATTTCCAACGCGAAGCGCAGATCATGGGCAGGATCCCTTCGGCTCCTATCATGCGCCATTTTTCATCAAATGCTCCGCGCACGTTGTTTCTTATTTCAGCATGTAAATATTTTGTACAGATCGGATATCGTATATAGACTCAAACTCGAGACATAATTTAACAGAAAAGACTAATGAGAGCATCTACTGGAAACCGGAGTTTTGTTCGTTGGATGAAAAGAGGTGTTGGTTCCCTCGTAATTCATTCTACGCCTCGCAAAGTCAATGGCCAAATTAAGAACCATCCCAAAATTGAGGATTACAATACCACGTGACCTGCTCTTCTTTATTTGCCGTCGATACGCATGACCTTTTACATCCATAAAAAAATTACATTAAAAAGGAAACGCACGATCCTTTCATTTTAGAGGAACCAAACAACATGGCGTGTTGATTGGAAGGAAACAGCGCACGCGCTTGGCAGTGAATGTCTTTATTTCCCTGGGAGTCTTTAAAAATTTCCAAAACTTGTTAAAAAGTCTTGGACAGCTTCACCGGTGTCCACTTGCTAATGGACAATGTTTGGTGAGAAGGAGCTTTACTAGTATAACAGTCTTTGGGTTACTTATTGTGAAAATAACAAATTTTTGTGAATCACAAACTCTTGAAGGAGTAGGTTCCATACTTATTTATAGTTTTTTTTTTTTTATAATCTTAGTATGAAATGCAATTAGTCCTTAATCTTTCAATTGATTCTATAAGTCTAAAACCTTCTTCAAAAAGTGCGATAAAATATTTCAACAAATACTACCTAAAATTGCCCACACATCGCTCAAAAAATTGGCATCATCCTTAAATTGCACTTTTCAACCTAATTTTAGGATTTAATTGCAATTATTTTTTTTATAAATGTTGTGTACTTAATTGAACCAATGATTATGACTCGATTGCACTTGTTGCTAAAGGCTATGGACTTGATTAAACCACTTGAAAATGGTCATAATTCAATTGCATTACATACATAAGATTTAGTATTAGTGGTGCGACTTTACCCATCAAGGAAGCATCCTCAAAGATACTAGAAAGTGACGGAACTGGACTAAAGTTACGCGTACGGTACATGAATATTCTTCCCTTTTTCCGCTTAAATAGCAATATTAAGGGACTCAGCCCGTATCCCCCTTCTCCGTAGCTTTAGGTCCCAGCATATACGGAACGTGAAAATCATGTCCAAGTCGGTGTTTCAAATTCTTTTGCTTCTGGTTTCCCTCACGGTACAAGCATCAGGAGCTGCACCTCGACTGACAAGAATTGGCTGTAAAGAAAAATGTGGGATCATCACCATTCCATTCCCCTTCGGAATAGGAGCCTGTTGTTTCTTGAATAACTGTTACGAGATCAACTGCCAGAAAAACAACACGGTCATCCTAAATAAGATTGGATTGCGAGTTCTTAACATTTCACTCCCTGATTACCTTGGATCCGTGAACGGCATGATTAACGTCCGTCTTCTTTTAGTTTACTCAAATGCAAGCTGCGGGGGTGACGGACGTGTGCAGATGAATTTGAAAGGAAGTCAATTTTTCTTCTCCTCGACTAGGAGCGTCTTGATATCGGTGGGTTGCAACACCCTGGCGATAGTAAGTACTCCAGAATCAGCTGTTGCCGGTTGCGGGTTGAAATGTGCTGGAACGGATACCAACATTAGCCGGTCTAGTGCTTGTTCTGGAGGAATGATTGCAGCCGGACTACACTCCCCTTTAACCCTCAGGGCTTTAGTATGGATTTTCAAGTAAAAGGTGAACATCAGGGGTGCAAGCACGCTTTCTTGAGGTCTGACTTTACAGGTTTGTATGATTTGAAATTGAATGAGGCCGTTCCAGTGGTGCCGGCACGGGGGATTGCGAACAACACTGACTATGGACGTGACTTAATTGCAGGATCACGTACTAAGTTGGGTCCTTGTGACTCCGGCATGGTCAAAAAGCCAACCTAAAGGGTGATAACTCTTAACACCAAGAAAACAATTTCGAGATTGAGAGAGGCGACTCAAATTATGCAATTGTAATCGGAGTGGTATTCATCTCAATACCAAATTTAATGTCATTAACAGGGTTCTCGACAAAGGATCCTGAAAACTCATCTATGTTGATGATCCTCCATTCTTTCTCAAAACAAAATGACGACAAACTTATGTCCCCAGCAATGGGAAAAATTACACCCGGCTTCTTAGATTAATGTACTCTACCCATCAAGCTTTGATATTCCTATCCTCTGGGGAAGCATCCCCAGAGATGCTAGGAAGTAGCAGAGCTGGAAAAATTATGTGTACAATACATGAAAATTAAGGGAACCAGCCCATAGCCCCTTCCTCCATAGGTTTAAGTCCATCAACTTACCAAACTTGAAAATCATGCCCTTCGTTGTGGGGGAGACTCCTCATGGTCACAATGTGCTACTTTTTGTGACTCAACGTTCTTTAGATATTGGCCAAAAATTTTCTTTGGGTTAAAATAAGCAAGACTTAATCTTTATATTTTTTTTAAATAAACAATAGGGAGAGAATTACCCAAAAAGTCCTAAATTTATTACGATTGTGTCAATTTAGTCCATTCAGCCAATTTTGGTCAGCCTACACTAACGTGGACAATTTATAATAATATTTTTTTCGATTATTTATTATTTATTATTTATTATTTTTATTTTTTCTCTTCTTTCTTCTTTTGCTTCTTTTCCCATGGTGATTGGCGAGGCTTGCTAGCCACTAGGCAAGGACTGCAAGTGAGGCGGCTTTGCCTAGATCCAAGTGAGGGCCAAGGTCCTCATCAGTAGTCGCCAAGGGCTTCATGGCCGTTGCTTGGTGGTCGGCAAGCCTCACTAGAGCCTCACTAGAGCCTCACTAGCCACTGTGGAGGAAAAAAGCAAAAGAAGGAAGAAAAAGAAAAAAATTAATAGAAATTCAAAAAAATAAAATATCATTAAAAATTGTCAACTAAATTAGCACAATTACAAAAGATTTAGAATTGAATTGGCAAAAAAAAAAGTTTGGGATTCAATTGGTATAATTGTAATAGGTTTAGGATTTTTTTTTGGTAATTTTCTCAAAAAATAGGCTCTCTTGTCTCTCTGTCCCCTCATCGCTGTAAATAAAAAATAAAACAATGCCAAGAGTTCGGAATAATTTACGCAGTATGATCCAAAGCATTAGCAAATTAATTAGAGTATTTTAAAGCAAAAATCATTTTAGTTTTCTTCAATCCAAGTGCATGGGACACAACGTCTTCCACTGTGGAAGCGAAAAAACATGCCACATGATTCTCGTTCATCTTCTACTTTTTTTCTGGAGGGCCAACAATATTCCCAAGCGCTGTTATGGATGGCTTGCGCAAATAAAGTATTGCGCTTGTTCCACGATGTACCGCACTCGAGAAAAATGAAAGTGATTTTTGCTTCAATAATGAGAGAGATACGACAATCCAACGTCGCACCACGATTAAAGAAATTAGAAAGTAATCACTTTTGCTTTAATAAAAGTGAGATTTGCTTTCACTTTTCTAGATTGAAAAGATGCCAACGCCCATTTCATTAGTCATAGGATAAATTAGTCCAATGATTTTGCCATTCAAAAAGAGATTTTTGTTGTGAAAAGCAGTTTTCCTTCTCAAAAAGGAGAGGGGAAAAAAAGTTGGAACATGAGAGCTGGGTCATTGAAAGTTGTTTCATTTGAGACAACAATTTGATTGTGCTCATCTTGATAGAGCAAAAATTACTAAACTGATACTTACCCCAAAAAATTATTGAATGGATATAACTCTGTTTATAGACGTTAAAAATTATCGAGTAGAATATTGTTTTTTTCTTTGCTCAGTTTTAATGTGTTTAAAGGGATCTACAACAAAAGATCTTGAAGAGTCACCCATCTCGATAATGTTCCCAGTGTTTCTCATGAGAAAAATGATGACTACATTATCTAACAAACAATTAGAGAAGTCACAATTGGCTACTTTAATTAATGCTCTCCACCTATGAAGCTTTGACATTTCTGTTCTTAAGGAAAGGCGGACAAGAAGTCCAAAATCTAGTATATCCAATACAATCAAGTCCTAAATTCAATTAAGTCCCAAACCTTCTTCAAAAGTGCAATTGAATCTCTTTTATGAACAATATCTAAAATCGTTCCATGTCACTCAAAAAGTGTTTATAAATTGCACTTTTCAACATAATTTTATGATGTATTTGCATTTTTCAATAAAGGTAGAGGAATTAATTTAATCAGTTGAAAAGTAAAGTACTTAAATTGCATTGTTTGCTAAAGGTTTAGGACTTGATTGGAACAATTTAAAAGTTTAGGATTGAATTACATCCATATAAGATTTCGGACATTTAAGACTTGTAATGCAATTTTTTTCCCTAAGGGAAGCATCTTAGAAATATTAAGAAGTAACAGATGGAATAAAGTTATGCGTACGGTACATGAGAATTTTCCCTTTTTCCACTTCAACAAGTATATAAACGGACTTCGCCCATGCCTGCTTTCTCCATTAATTTTTGGTCCATGCACTTACGAAAGTTGAAAATCATGTCGACCTCAGTGTTTCAAATTCTTCTGCTTCTGGTTTCCCTCAAGTTGCAAGCATCAGGTGCTGCACCTGGACTTGCGAAGCCCAACTGTAATGAAACATGCGGGAACGTCACCATTCCCTTCCCCTTCGGAATAGGAGCCGGGTGTTTCTTGGATGAATGGTACCAGATCGTCTGCCAACAAAGCAACACGGTTCCCATTCTGAAGAAGATTGGATTGCAAGTTCTCGACATTTCACTCCCTGATCGACACAGGGATGGCATGATTTACATTAGCCTTCCTGTAATTTACTCAAATGCAAGCTGCGGGGGTGACGGACGTGCTGAGGGGGTAAGCTTGGAAGGAAGTCAATTTGTCTTCTCCCAGACAAGCAATGTCTTTACATTGGTCGGTTGCAACACCCTGGCCAAAGTGGATACCACAAAATCAGCTTTTGTCGGTTGCAGCTCGAGATGTGCTGAAACCAACACCAGCATTAGCCGGAATACTGCTTGTTCCGGGAGGGATGGCTGCTGCCAGACTAGGCTTCCCCTTAACCTTCAGCACTTTAGTGTGGATTTCAAAGAAGAAGGTGGACATCAGGGGTGCAAGTACGCTTTCTTGTCGTCCTACTTTACAGGTTTATATGATTCGAAATTGAATGAGACGGTTCCAGTTTTTCTGGAATGGGGGATTGCGAACAATACTGGCTATGGACGCGAGCTTATCCTGCAGTCGAAGACTACTACTTATCCTTCCGTATGTAGCACACAAAGCGTTGACGGCAGTGAAATGCTATTTACACGGTGCTATTGCTTTGGGGGGTATTATGGTAACCCATATCTTATGGAAGGATGCAGAGGTAACACACTCCATCTTATCACGTTCCGTTTTTTTTATTTTATTTTGATAGATAGTACGGAATGTGCTATCACATTCCGTATTTAGGGGCATCATGCAGTAAAGTGGCTTGTTCATTTCCGGATTTTTCTCTAAGAAGAACGCATTCACACTGTATAATGATTATATGCATGCTTTTCTACCTTCTTTTTGTTTGTTTTTCTGCCCAAGATTACACAGTGAATGCTCTTTCAAACAAAATTGATCAAATTATATTGATAATAATTTACTGGAATTACTGGGGAACAGGACAGTCCTTTAGTTACAAGTACAATATTTTAGCTATGGAATTAACAATTTATGAGGAAATGCAACCTATTAGTTTTGGTAATTTTACTCAAGGAGATCAGTTTCGCTGTTAATATATTTGCTTATGGTTTCACAACCATCAGGAGCTGCACCTAAACCATCAGGAGCTGCACCTCGACCATCAGGAGCTGCACCACCTCAAAGCCGTTACTGTGCTGAAACATGCGGGAACGTCACCATTCCCTTCCCCTTCGGAATAAGAGCCGGGTGTTTCTTGGATGACTGGTACCAGATCGCCTGCCAACAAAACAACATGGTTCCCATTCTGAAAAGGATTGGATTGCGAGTTCTCAACATTTCACTCCCTGATGAAGACCTGGATGGCATGATTAACGTTAGTCTTCCTGTGATTTACTCAAATGCAAGCTGTAGGGGTGACGGACGTCATGCAATGGTAAGCTTAAAAGGAAGTCCATTTGTCTTCTCCCAGACAAGGAACATCTTTACAGTAGTCGGTTGCAACGCTCAAGTGACAGTAAAAAGTACAGAATCAGCTGTTTTTGGATGCCAGTCGAAATGTGTCGGAGACAACTTCACCAATAGCAACTATAGTGCTTGTTCCGAGAGCGAAGGATGCTGCCAGAGTTCGCTCCCCTTTAACCTGCAGGGCTTTGATGTGGATTTCGAAGAAGAAAGCGGAGATGAGGGGTGCAAGTACGCTTTCTTGGGGTCTGATTCAGCTGTTTATGATTTGGGATCGAGTGATACGGTTCCAGGGGTGTTGGAGTGGGGGATTGCAAACAATACCGACTATGCACTTGACCTTTTCAAGCAAGGATACTATATCTTTAATAAATCTTTCTCCTGTACAAGATATAGAAGCTACAGCGCCGACAGTGGTGAAATACTATTTGTGCAGTGCCAGTGCCGTATGGGGTATCGTGGTAATGCCTATCTTATTGGAGGATGCAAAGGTAAACATATTTCATGCTATCGCATTGGGAATTTAAGTGCACCATACAGCGAAGTGGCTTGTTCATTCCAAGATATTCCTTATATTCCTTTGAGAAGAATTCATACACGCTGTTTAATAATCACATATATAATTTTTTTTTTTTTGGCCCAAGAATGCACAAAGTGATGCACTTTTAAACAAAATTGAACTTATTATATTGATAAAAATTTACTGGAAATAAAGGCGAACAGGACAGTCCTTTTGTTACAAGCACGATATTTTAGCCCTGGAATTAGCAATTTTATGAGGAAATGCGACCTACTAGCCTCCTTAATTTTACTCAGGAAGATGGGTTTTGCTGCTAATATATTTATGATATCATTTGTCATCAGATATTGACGAATGTTATTCATGGTGCCCCGGGACTTGTGTGTTCGAACGGGACTCCTTTCGCTGCGTCGGTGGTGGAAAGACCAAGTTCATTCTTATTGGTAAGCAGATCTTTTAACCTATAATTTTAGTCCGCTTCATGCTGGTTAATTGCTAGAAAAAGAACAGCATAGCATAAATTATGTTTAGAAAAGGTACATAAATAAGATTTACATTACCCTTCGTTCTAAAATGATTGTCCATTTGCTTGGTGATGATTATAGATAAGTTTCCATCAATTGTACCTATCAAAACAACCTCAAAACTTTCTTCGTGCACTACTACTTATATTTGATGGCTAAGACAGCACTTAGAACTTTTCTAATGTTGCCGCTTCAGATCTATCAAAAGATTTTTAAGGTTCCTACTTACTCCTGTCGTATATGAATTGGAATTATTACAATCATAATCAAGATGAATGCTGGTAGGAATTTTTTCACTTTCATCAATGGTTTTCTAATTTCCTAGTAAGGGAGATTAGTTGTACAATCCAGATTGTTGTATAAAAATATCACCTGATGGAACTTAGCAGGAGACAAATTAATTATTTAAGGTTTTTAAGAAAAATCCACATGAAAGGAGCTCAAGTTAATCACTTTTATATGATTTCCTCTTAATCGGATTCACTAAAATATTTTATGATAAGACCTTATAGATAAAAGAAGGGTGCATTTTTTTGGACTTTTGCCCCTTAATTTTTTGTAATGCAGGGGTTGGGGCAGGCCTTGGGGCACTACTTTTGTGTCTTGTCTTATGGGGGCTGTACAAATACATCAAGAAGAGAAAAGAAATCAAGCTTAAAGAGAAGAACTTCAAACGTAATGGCGGTCTTTTGTTGGAAAGTGAGCTATCTTCTGAAGGCCATGTCGGGAAAAACAAGTTGTTCAACTCCAAGGATCTAAAAAAGGCTACTAACAATTTCAACAAGGATAGGATACTTGGGCGAGGTGGACAGGGTACCGTTTACAAAGGAATGTTAACAGATGGAAAAATAGTTGCTATTAAGAAATCGCAAGCAATAGACGAGGGCAAAGTCAAACAATTTATAAATGAAGTCTTCATTCTCTCACAGATCAACCATAGGAATATCGTTAAGTTATTGGGGTGTTGCTTGGAGACAAAAGTCCCACTCTTAGTATACGAGTTTATACCAAACGGGACTCTATACCAATATTTGCATGACCCAAAGGAAGAGTATCATGTATCATGGGACACACGCCTACGAATTGCAACTGAAATTGCAGGAGCCTTATTCTACTTGCATTCGGCAGCCTCAATTCCCATATATCATCGAGACATCAAGTCCACTAATATCCTCTTGGATGAGAAATATCGAGCAAAAGTGGCAGATTTCGGTACTTCCAAGTCTATTTCCCTCGATCAAACTCATGTAACCACGTTGGTCCAAGGGACTTTTGGCTACCTAGATCCCGAGTATTTCCAATCAAGTCAATTTACAGACAAAAGCGATGTGTATAGCTTCGGAGTTGTTCTTGTTGAACTCTTAACGGGACAAAAGCCAATCTCGTCATTGAGGGAACAAGAAGGCAGAAGCCTTGCAACCTATTTCATAATTTCAATGGAAGAAAATCGGTTGTTCAACATTGTAGATGCTCAAGTTTTGAAAGAAGGTAAGAAAGAAGAGATTGCATCATTTGCTAACCTAGCGAAAAGATGCTTGAACTTGAATGGGAGGAGCCGGCCTACAATGAAAGAAGTGGCAATGGAGTTAGAGGGGATGAGAAAGCTCCCAAATCCTTTGGGTATTCAGCAAAATCAAGAGGACCGGGAGGCAACTGAATCTTATGCTGCTGCATGTAAGTCCAGCAAGTCAAACATCGACGCCGATGTCATTACATTTTCGGATGTGCAGCCATTCTCACCTAGTGAGACATGGTGAAGATCTGTTTTGCCTCTTACACTTGTGAGTTGTATTGCTACATTTGTCATGGAAATCAGTCTTCAAAGCAAAAGAAAGAGAATAAAGAAAGGAGGCAAGCTTGTTAATTTATTAATAGGAGGATTTTAATTTGTTATGTATTGGCAATGAACTTATTCTCAGTGTTTGGGATCAATAAACTGTTAAGTCATGCCAATCCCAAGTTTATTCTAGTTCTGTAATTAGCATGATGTCATGATTTCAGCTCATCTTGAGATCTTTGAATACTCGCTGTCAATTCGATTGTTGCAAAACTTACATTAGTCATATGGTGGACCAGCCTTTTCGATTCTGTACTTGCTGAGAAGGAAAAACAAGAAAGACGTTTCCCTTCCAGAAAAGAAGGTGAACTTTCATCCACCTTCCCCGCCAGCTCTTCCCTGAAAATCACACTAAATTGCTGATGGCATAGAGGGATTGTTGCCGGCTGCCAATGCTCCGGCTGCTTAGATCCTCACTACGTGATGTATCAAACTCACCACCCAAACTACATATATCAACATCAGAAAACCCCACTAGTTGCAGAATTATCTCTCCCGATCCCAGCCAACCTTACTTGTCAATTTTCAGTGGCACAAACGAAAACAGTAAAAAATCAATCGCACATGGACCAACTCGTATATAAGAGATATTTACTCCTCATTTTAAGCATGGAAGATGTTGGGTGCTCTTTTTTCATATTTCCATTGATTTTGTCACGATAGTAGTGTTTGATTAAATGCCCTTAAGGAACGTAAGTCATGTTGTTTGTAGAATAAAATTCATGGGGATCATAAATTGGTTTTATGTCTTTATTATTGATGTTGATGTCCAAATTTTTGTAGACGTCTTAAATATCCATTTATTTTGCAAAAATTTAAAAATCTATAATAAAGATAAAATCCAAAAAAAATATAAATCAGAAAAATATGATGATGATGCTAATAATAATAATAAATAAGTAATAGTAATAAAAAAATGCATGAGAGTGCAAAAAAAAAAAAAAGATGAAAAAATGAATGGGAAAAGTCGGTGGGCTCGTGGAGCACGGCCCATTCTTTTATTTCTTTTTGAGCACACTCTTCTATTTTTCTTCCAGCCCATTCTTTTGGCCCATCTGTAATTAAATAAAAGAGAGGCCCAGCCCATCATCCCTTTTCTCTCCTTTGCGCACGCACGCCCGCACACGAGGGAGGGGGGGGGGGGGGTGTGAACCCAATGGCAATGGCGCCAATCTAGCGACGCCAACAGCGATGACGCCAGCAGAAGGAATATTCCAGCTGTTGTCACTCGTCAGAGGAGTGGAGGAAGGAGGCAGCAAGAAGGGCGTGAACAAGGCAAGAAAAAGAGGAGAGAAGGGCTCAGCTCGTGGGGGGTTGGTTAGAGAAAAAATTGAATAAGTATATTATAAGTGTCAAAAATTATATACGACACTCACTTTAATATCAAAATTTTTCACCGGCTCAATTAAGTGCTAAATCAAAATAAAAATGATTACTTTAATGCCAACAACGAGAAATTTCGATCAATTTGATTAAGTATCATTTATAATAAAAAAATATAGTATGACTAGGCAAACTTTTTAAAAAATCTGGTCCATGTGATATTTCCATATGGTATGCTTGGCACTAAAGTAATCCTTTTTTTTTTAAACAACTACTAATATTGAAGTGATCACTTTAAATAAAATTCGTCACTCAAATGATCACTTTTAATAAAATTAGGTACTTAAATGATCACTATTTATAACTTTTAGATAACGTCGTTTAGGGATTATATGTTGACTAAGCATGATAGCGAGCCACGTAGGACTGAAAAAATAATAATATGTAGACACGTCAGATTTTCGGCAATCCGGATCGGAGTTGGTACTTAGATGATCATTTTTTTCAAAAAAAAAAAAAATTAGTACTTAAGTAATTCAAAGAAATATTTAGCATTAAAATGAGTTTTGTACACAACTTTTTGCACTCTTAGTGTCCTTACCCTGAGAAAAAATAAATACAAGAGAGCCATTCTTTCGGGGAAAAAGAAGAAAACGAGAGAGAGGAAAGGCTGAGGAGAGGACGTTTTTGGTTTTTCCCTAGAGTGACAAAAGCGAGGTTGCTAGAGCTCCTTTCAAAGCTGATCAAAGGTCCATGCAACATTGTCCTTCATCATTTCAATTTTTTGTCTAGAAAATTTCAAAAAATGATCCGCAATGCCCTCATTTTCTCAAATAAGAGCCGAAGCGGACCTCATTTCAAATAAGAGCCTAAAGTGCTATTACTTTTCTTAAATAATGATTTGAAGTGAATCTTTTTTAAATAAGGGCTTGAAGTGGAGATGCTTATCTTAAATAAGGGCCTAATTTTCGGCAATCAACGGTATTTTCGTCATTTACCATTTTTCCTCTTTTTTTTTTTTTTTTTTTTTTGGTTCTTCTTCCTCCCCATCAACAGCCGATCGGCCAACCATTGGCGATGG
>CM029459.1:53959778-53962278 GCA_017140185.1 Eucalyptus polyanthemos subsp. polyanthemos
TGGGCCTGGGCCTGGGCCTGGGCCTGGGCCTGGGCCTGGGCCTGGGCCTGGGCCTGGGCCTGGGCCTGGGCCTGGGCCTGGGCCTGGGCCTGGGCCTGGGCCCTGGGCCTGGGCCTGGGCCTGGGCCTGGGCCTGGGCCTGGGCCTGGGCCTGGGCCTGGGCCTGGGCCTGGGCCTGGGCCTGGGCCTGGGCCTGGGCCTGGGCCTGGGCCTGGGCCTGGGCCTGGGCCTGGGCCTGGGCCTGGGCCTGGGCCTGGGCCTGGGCCTGGGCCTGGGCCCTGGGCCTGGGCCTGGGCCTGGGCCTGGGCCTGGGCCTGGGCCTGGGCCTGGGCCTGGGCCTAGGCCTGGGCCTGGGCCTGGGCCTGGGCCTGGGCCTGGGCCTGCCTGGGCCTGGGCCTGGGCCTGGGCCTGGGCCTGGGCCTGGGCCTGGGCCTGGGCCTGGGCCTGGGCCTGGGCCTGGGCCTGGGCCTGGGCCTGGGCCTGGGCCTGGGCCTGGGCCTGGGCCTGGGCCTGGGCCTGGGCCTGGGCCTGGGCCTGGGCCTGGGCCTGGGCCTGGGCCTGGGCCTGGGCCTGGGCCTGAGCCTGGGCCTGGGCCTGGGCCTGGGCCTGGGCCTGGGCCTGGGCCTGGGCCTGGGCCTGGGCCTGGGCCTGGGCCTGGGCCTGGGCCTGGGCCTGGGCCTGGGCCTGGCCTGGGCCTGGGCCTGGGCCTGGGCCTGGGCCTGGGCCTGGGCCTGGGCCTGGGCCTGGGCCTGGGCCTGGGCCTGGGCCTGGGCCTGGGCCTGGGCCTGGGCCTGGGCCTGGGCCTGGGCCTGGGCCTGGGCCTGGGCCTGGGCCTGGGCCTGGGCCTGGGCCTGGGCCTGGGCCTGGGCCTGGGCCTGGGCCTGGGCCTGGGCCTGGGCCTGGGCCTGGGCCTGGGCCTGGGCCTGGGCCTGGGCCTGGGCCTGGGCCCTGGGCCTGGGCCTGGGCCTGGGCCTGGGCCTGGGCCTGGGCCTGGGCCTGGGCCTGGGCCTGGGCCTGGGCCTGGGCCTGGGCCTGGGCCTGGGCCTGGGCCTGGGCCTGGGCCTGGGCCTGGGCCTGGGCCTGGGCCTGGGCCTGGGCCTGGGCCTGGGCCTGGGCCTGGGCCTGGGCCTGGGCCTGGGCCTGGGCCTGGGCCTGGGCCTGGGCCTGGGCCTGGGCCTGGGCCTGGGCCTGGGCCTGGGCCTGGGCCTGGGCCTGGGCCTGGGCCTGGGCCTGGGCCTGGGCCTGGGCCTGGGCCTGGGCCTGGGCCTGGGCCTGGGCCTGGGCCTGGGCCTGGGCCTGGGCCTGGGCCTGGGCCTGGGCCTGGGCCTGGGCCTGGGCCTGGGCCTGGGCCTGGGCCTGGGCCTGGGCCTGGGCCTGGGCCTGGGCCTGGGCCTGGGCCTGGGCCTGGGCCTGGGCCTGGGCCTGGGCCTGGGCCTGGGCCTGGGCCTGGGCCTGGGCCTGAGCCTGGGCCTGGGCCTGGGCCCTGGGCCTGGGCCTGGGCCGCCTGGGCCTGGGCCTGGGCCTGGGCCTGGGCCTGGGCCTGGGCCTGGGCCTGGGCCTGGGCCTGGGCCTGGGCCTGGGCCTGGGCCTGGGCCTGGGCCTGGCCTGGGCCTGGGCCTGGGCCTGGGCCTGGGCCTGGGCCTGGGCCTGGGCCTGGGCCTGGGCCTGGGCCTGGGCCTGGGCCTGGGCCTGGGCCTGGGCCTGGGCCTGGGCCTGGGCCTGGGCCTGGGCCTGGGCCTGGGCCTGGGCCTGGGCCTGGGCCTGGGCCTGGGCCTGGGCCTGGGCCTGGGCCTGGGCCTGGGCCTGGGCCTGGGCCTGGGCCTGGGCCTGGGCCTGGGCCTGGGCCTGGGCCTGGGCCTGGGCCTGGGCCTGGGCCTGGGCCTGGGCCTGGGCCTGGGCCTGGGCCTGGGCCTGGGCCTGGGCCTGGGCCTGGGCCTGGGCCTGGGCCTGGGCCTGGGCCTGGGCCTGGGCCTGGGCCTGGGCCTGGGCCTGGGCCTGGGCCTGGGCCTGGGCCTGGGCCTGGGCCTGGGCCTGGGCCTGGGCCTGGGCCTGGGCCTGGGCCTGGGCCTGGGCCTGGGCCTGGGCCTGGGCCTGGGCCTGGGCCTGGGCCTGGGCCTGGGCCTGGGCCTGGGCCTGGGCCTGGGCCTGGGCCTGGGCCTGGGCCTGGGCCTGGGCCTGGGCCTGGGCCTGGGCCTGGGCCTGGGCCTGGGCCTGGGCCTGGGCCTGGGCCTGGGCCTGGGCCTGGGCCTGGGCCTGGGCCTGGGCCTGGGCCTGGGCCTGGGCCTGGGCCTGGGCCTGGGCCTGGGCCTGGGCCTGGGCCTGGGCCTGGGCCTGGGCCTGGGCCTGGGCCTGGGCCTGGGCCTGGGCCTGGGCCTGGGCCTGGGCCTGGGCCTGGGCCTGGGCCTGGGCCTGGGCCTGGGCCTGGGCCTGGGCCTGGGCCTGGGCCTGGGCCTGGGCCTGGGCCTGGGCCTGGGCCTGGGCCTGGCCTGGGCCTGGGCCTG
>CM029459.1:53967278-54081233 GCA_017140185.1 Eucalyptus polyanthemos subsp. polyanthemos
ATAGTAATGCAATTAGGAAATTTATGGGACTTATTTGCTTTACCATGGGAAATTGAGGGATTAGATTATTAAAAAAATCGGGGACTACATTGCATATTTAGGTATATTTTGAGGTTCACATTGCACGAGTTAAAAATTCAAGAATGACATTGTACGTTTAGATAAAGTTTAGGAATAATTAGTATCATTTTCTCAATAAATAAAAAAGCAACAAGAAACATGTCTAATGGGTGAGTTTCGTAGGAAATTATTAATTTTCAATGCAACAATAATTGATTTTGCGAAATTATTCATCCTAGTGAGAATATACTAAAAGCTTAAGAACTTTGCTAATGACCACAAACTAATTTAAAGAAAAAAAAATTAGAAACACCTCTAAATACTACAAGTGGAAAATGATTTTGCTATGGGTGAATATGGCATTCGTATGGTTGGTAGTACTTGCAACGATCCTTCAACCGCCCCTCAGTTTCTCAGTTTAAGTTTGATATCTCATGGTCATTAGATACTTTGTCCTGGTAAAGCTCTTTTGTCAATTATTCTTAGACTTATTAGTTTAAGTCTAATGAGTTTTGCTTATTTGAAAAGTGGCTCTATTTTGAGAAATCATGCTAACTTCCTCTAAGACGGACTTAACTTGGAAAGAAACCAACTTATCTTTCCTTCGCTTCGCATTATTGGGTTAATATTACGAAAAAATCTAAACTGATATATATGTGACAAATTTGCCTCAAAATAATTTTTTTTACTACTAAAAACTCCAAACTAGTACACTTTTGACAAATTTACTTCAAACGGTACACTTGTGACAAATTTACCTTCTGTTAATTTTTGTTATATTTTATTGTCAAATTGATGAGTTGAATGACAAATAACAATTGACCAATGTACCAATTTGAGATTTTACTCTCCGTTTATTACAATTGTAATAGTTTTATGATTTTTTGTAGTGTTAATCCAATTTAATCTATAGTATATCTATCACAAATGTATCAGTTGGGGGTTTTTGATGGTCAAAAAAATTAGTTTGGGCTCAATTTGTCACAAATATACCAATTTAGGGTTTTTTTGTGGTCATTTGAGGTAAATTTGTTATAAATATATTAGTTTGGGGTTCTTGTGGTATCAACCCTTTATTTAAAGCCCAAGGGCAAGAAAAGTTCTTTGATTACTGTTCCTTATCATCATCTCATCATAGGTGCCCCTGCACAAAAAGGGACATTCATGAGTTGATGGTTTTGGGATGATTGGCTGGAGAGTTTGAAAAAAAAAATGCCCCTTCCCACGTCCCATGTTACGTATCCCTATTTGTTGGATCCTGGTGCAGATGCACCCGTGCTCAGTTCCCGGGGGAGGGCTTTCCAACATTGATATAAGTTGTCCTACTGCGGGAGGTTTATTAGGCATGCAATTCCCGTCGTGATGTTACCATCGGTTGTAGGAATTTCCAAACTGCTTTGAAATGTGAATAGAGACTCGCACTAAAGATTCAATTTGCTAGTGTAAAACGAAGCTAACTTAACTTCAAATTAAACGAAGAAAAAAATTAAAAGTAGGATTCTCGGTAAAGAAGATAGTTTGATTAATATTGATTTCAACTCCCTTGGTAGATATAGTAAAATAATTAAAGTTTTCTTCGCCAAATATGATAAGGTAAAAAAGGTATTGTCATCATAGAACTATACCCTACAGCTCTTATTAGAGAATTGAAGTAGCAATATATCGAAAAATACTTTATAAAAGCTATCTCTATGTCTGTTAAAATTCAAACAATTTCATATGAAATTCCCTGAAAATGGTGTCAATTTTGGTGTGCCTCTCAAAGGTGGACCATATAGCATGTCTTTTTACTAAAGACGCTTTTCTAAGAATCTCACCGTCCATGTTGACTGAGGTAAAACATGACTTTGCATGATGAACCTATATTTTTTTTAAAAATAAAAAAAAAATATTTGGTGATCTTAAATCGTAATTTCAAGATTCCATTCAATGCGATCCCTAACAAATTTATGTTCCTTTCAAGTTTTAGCTCATGTGGCCTGTGAAATTCTAAACAGATACAAGAAATTAATTTGTGTGAAGTGTCCTACCTTAGCTCTATAACATGATTTGCAAAACATGTTGATTTGTGAGAAATTTCAATGGAGAATATGTTTATTTTCGCCATTATGACATGATAGAGCAGCTCATTTTGTGACAAGCGTACTCCAGTCTTTGGCTCCCAATGACTACAATTACTAGAGGAATTATCTTGGAATCATCGCATGCAAGTGGATAGGACCAGCTGAGGTTGATCCACGTCTTGAATTTAGTGTCGGGCTTCTTTTGAAAGAACCAATGGAACGCCAACAAAACACCCCACCACCACTCCAAAAATTTTTTTTTGAAGAAACCCATCTTTTTTTCTCCTTATATTCCCCCGAACCCATCAAATCAATTCATCGAAACAAAAGAATTGTTGAAGAGAGTTGAAGGAAGAAACATGGCCATCCATGAGCTTCTCCTAAGAGGTGTGGTGCTTGGGTCTTTATTAGGTCCATAGCACAATCGCATAACAGAAGATGCTACGATTCTTCGATGACGAAGCCCTTGATTCGATGACGAAGCCCGGATGCCGAAGTGAGTGCGGAAACCTCTCGATTCCATAGTCCTTTCGATCAAGGGACAGCAGTTCCGACTGCCACATTGATCATCCATCTTTTACTTCCGATAGTGATAACTCTACTGACCCC
Source organism: Eucalyptus polyanthemos subsp. polyanthemos (assembly GCA_017140185.1). NCBI lineage: Eukaryota > Viridiplantae > Streptophyta > Magnoliopsida > Myrtales > Myrtaceae > Eucalyptus > Eucalyptus polyanthemos. The sequence continues at coordinate 53,970,011 of CM029459.1, forward strand.
CTCATACCTTACATGCATAGAAGAAGAAGTAACATTGAAATGCTCAACATTTCTGTCAATGATGGTTTTAGGCGATGGGCCTAAGTTGGCCCGTCCGCCCATGTTGGGCTTGAAAGCCCGGCCCACAGGATTAGGGCCCATGGATGAAGGGGTACGTTCCTTTTTGTTGGAGGGACGTATAAAAGGAGAAAGAGAGAGGGAGGAAGACACCTATTGGCATAACGAACGTACGTTCCTCTGCCTCTCTCCCTTCAAAAGAAAAAGACAAACGCTTAAGGCAACACCGTCTTCCCTTCAAGGCCAATCGATGTCATCGGATCAAATATGATCGGTTTTCTCTTCCTCAATCTTCAACATTGGTGTTTAATCTGTGGCAAACAAGGTACGCTCGATTCCATGGTGTGCTTTACGATCGGTGACACATATATTTCCCGGGCTTCGCTTCCGCATCCGTTTTAGGGGTTCGATTTAGTGTCGAATCCGGTTTTCGGGGATCCGTTAATCCCAACATTGGTATCAGAGCCCTAGTTCACGTTCTCCCTACCATTTTCATGTTTTTTGATTGATTTTTCGCGAAAGTAATTCTGCTGTACGGATTGGGGCGAGAAATCCCGACACCCGAGCACTATTCATCCATCTTTTCGAGTTTCCGTAAGTTGAAATCAATTTCTGAAGGCACTGAGTGAAGGAGGTCGTCGAGACGAGTCCGGCGACATGTCCTGCGCCACCGGGCGACGCAGGACGCGCCCACACGCGCGGCCAAAAGCCGCTGCGCATGGGCACGACGCGCCCGAAGCGCTGGCATCGACCAGCGCGTGCAGCACACGCGCAGGTGGCGAACCGACACGTGCGCGCCGGCGGCCGGTGAACCGGCGCGTGCTGATTTCATCATTACGTCACGGTAACCGTCGGGATGACGTCATCGATGACGTCATCGTCGATGACCGTTGGCCGGCCGGTCACCGGCTAGCAACCTGACCCAACCGGCGACCCGAAATTGCCTAGAAGCCTGGCGCCTGCCGCGCACGCGCGTGACACGTGCCGAATGACGTCTGCATGACGTCAGCTAGCGCACGCGCGCAGCACATGCAGTCGGTTCGTCCGACCGGCCGACCGGTCCAACCGCCCGTCTGGTCCGACCAGTCCAACCGATCCGACCCGCCACCCGACGACCCGCCGCCTGTTGACCCGTTGACCGATCGTTGATCGTTGACCAGAAAAAAAAAAAAAAAATAAATAAATAAAGAAATAAAATTGTTTCTTTTTCATTTATGCCTATGTGGGTTATATGTAATCAATTATTTATTCTGCATTTGTTGCATGAATTTTGGAAAATTATGTATTTTCCCTTATGTAAATTATGGATTATAAGTGATCCATTTTTTGTTCTGCATTTGTTGCGGGAACTATGATGCGTTATGCACGGATACCCGCAATCCCGAGAACGAACGAGGGAAATGCAAAACTTAAAAGGCTGATGATAGAGTTAGCTGATTATCAGTGACATGACGGTGATTTAGTATCACATGTGGTCAGGGTCAATCAGATGATACAGGAAATCATCTGGAATGGTTATCTTATACCGGATTTTGAGAAGGTGCTGGCTTTGATGAACACTCTTCCACTTGAATGGCAAGCAGTGTTAGATCGGCTATGGGAGGTCAACGTGGTCCCGGGTTATAGAAGGCTAGTGGAAGCTTTTGTAAGAGAGTACTATAGGATTGAGTTAATCAAAACTTCAACCCTTAGATTGAGCGCTACATGGCGCAGAGTGAATGCGCCTTGGAGGCGACATGAAAGCTCTCCAAAAGTTTATCCATGGTTGGCAAATGTGCCTTCAAATTTCTCTAATATTTTGACTAATAGATTAGAAGGGACATTCCCTACTTATTTCTTAGATTAGTTTGAGATGTTTTTGGGTGTGAATATCTTTTTTCTATGTTGATATTTCTTTGTATATATTACTTAGTATAATGGATAGTGGTATTATGTGAAAGCATTGTTATTCTATTGGATGTTAGATATTATTTGCTTTCTATTATTGTTATTTGTTGTGGGTAGTTCATACAAGTTTTTGTAACTTCATAAAATTTATTTTGCATAAGATAATTATATTAATAATAATTTTGAGTTTGGATTTTTGGAGGATGATTGGAAACATAGTGACCTTTTGATTCTGAAATCTTACTTGAAATTATTCATTGATATGATAGGTCTGTGCAAAGTGGATGCATAAATGATAGGCATTAATTATTCGTGCATATATATGTACGATGTGTTCGAGATCGATGGTTTCAACAACTAAGAACGTAATTGCTGATATGAACGGCAACAATTGTGAAATATTGAATATGAAGATTCAATATGTGCTGGAAAAGAAAGAAGCACTAGAAGCTCTCGACCATATTATGGAAGATCTTGAGGAAGTTGTGCACCACCTTAAGCTAGTAGAGGACTGCCTAATGGCATTTGAGTCGAAAATAGACATTTGCAATGCTGGTTCTAGCTCAGAAAGGGCTTTGAGCTCTAAGCGCAAGCGTATTGATTCGTTCAATATGTGGGATCGCAAAGGATCAAGTCCTTGTTGCAAGAAATCAAGAGTTAACCAACACAGGAGAGGAAAGCGTCCTCAAGTGAAGAAAATGTCAAGGGTGAGGTGTTACAATTGTGACAAGAAAGGTCACTATGCTCGCAACTGTTGTGAGCCGAAAAAGGTAAACACCTCTTGTACATTTGAGAACTTTGCTTATGTGTCAAGTTCTGCATTATTGGCTGAATCCAATCCTTTGTAGACTATAGATTTAGGAACGACAGACCATGTAGCGAAGGATAGAGAATCCTTTGTGGAATTCCGACGAGTACCAACTGGAACTAAGTGGATCTATGTGGGATATAACTTCAGAGATGAAGTTAAAGGAATTGACACCTGTCAATTGAACATGCGTGGTGGACGCACCTTGTTCCTACATGATGTTCTATATGCTCCGGAAATTCATCGAAATTTAGTGTCTGTCTTGGTGTTGGTTAAGCTTGGTTTTACTGTGAACTTCCATAATAGCCGTGTAGATTTGTATTTTGATACAAACTACTATTATTGTGGTCACTTTCTGGATGGTTTTATTGTACTAAATGTTGACTGTAGTGATGTCAATATTTGTTATTCCCTTGTTTCACATGTTCTACTTCATATGATAATGATGTGATTATGTGGCATGCTAGACTTAGTCATATTAGTCAACAACGTATGAATAGACTAGCCAAAGAGGGCTTGTTGGGCAGCATTGAAAAAGTCGATTTGCCCATATGTGAGCATTGCCTAGTAGAGAAAACGACAAGGAAACCATTTAGAAAAGATAAAAGAGCTGAATTTCCTCTGCATTTAATCCATTCTGACGTCTGTGGTTCAATGAATGTGAGAGGAAGGCATGGGGCTGTTTATTTCATCACTTTAATAGATGATTATACTCGATTCAGATATGTCTATTTGATTTCTCATAAATATGAAACATTAAGTTGTTTCAAAAGGTTTATGAACTTGGTAGAAAATCAATTAGACAAGAAAATAAAAGCATTGAGATTCAATCGAGGTTGAGAATATTTATCTAATGAGTTCAGAAAATTATGTGATGAAAAAGGAATAGAAAAACAGTTGTCTATTCCATATACTCCTCAACAAAATGGTGTTGCAGAGAGAAGAAACAAAACCCTATTGGAAATGGTTAGGTCCATGATGGCGCATGCTAACTTACCTATCACTTCTTGGAGTGATGCGTTGTTAACTCCGCCTATATACTTAACCGGGTGCCTTCTAAATCAGTTATTTCCACTCTATATGAGTTATGGACAGGTAGAAAACCGGACTTAAGTTTTCTTAAGCCATGGGGTTGTGCTGCCTATACTCATGAGTCCTCTCACAAGTTTGGGAAATTGGGTCCCAAAGGAAAGAAAAGTATTTTAATGAGATACTCCGAACACTCGAAAGGGTATGTATTCATAGGTGAGCAGGAAAGTAGGAGTATAACTGAATTTGAATCACAAGATGTCACATTCTTAGAGGATGAATTTCCTAAGAAGGGCGAAATAGGTGAAGATTATTCCCTATTTGAAACCTTGGATTAAGATAATGATATTAGTGGAGTTCGTCCAAGTGGGAGTAATATGAGAAGTGATGAATTGAATTAAACTCATTCTCAATTGCAACCACATGAAGAGACGACGTCATAATTATCCTAGTGGGAGCATAAATGGGAATGATGTGCTAAGTGTACAATCTCCCATACGGCGAACAAGTTGCCAAAGTATTCCCCGTCGACGTTTTGACATTGAAGGTGAAACTTTTATGATTGCTCCACAAGATGAGGATGAGCCAAGAAATATACATGAGGCTCTAAGTTGCCCTAGTGAGGAAAAATGGATTCATGCAATGGAAGAGGAAATGGAGTTAATGAAATCAAACCAAGTCTGGGAACTGGGTGATCTTCCAAAAGGATGCAGAGCTATTGGGAACAAGTGGGTTCTCAAAATAAAGTGAAAGGCTGATGGCTCGATAGAAAGGCATAAGGCTCGCCTTGTGGCGAAGGGGTATAATCAACAGGAAGGAATTGATTATGAAGATACATTTTCTCCTGTAGTGAGATTTACCTTGATTCACATAATTCTGGCAATAGTGGCTAATATGGATCTTGAGTTACATCAGATGGATGTAAAGACTGCTTTCCTCAATGGATAATTAGAGGAAGAAATATATATGGAACAATCTACTGGTTTCATGGTGAAAAGCCAAGAAGAAAAGATATGTCGACTTTTAAGATCGATATACGGCCTTAAGAAGTGATGCAAGCCTAGGGGAGGCTTTCTCAAACAGTAGGATCGGGAGAGTAACTTGCACACGGAAACAGGACAAACAGGAATTTCAGCACTGCACGAGCTCAGGAGAACAGTCGTATCTTTATCGATACAGATTGGATCGACCTGATTCGAAAGCCAAATGAGCAAAGATTTCTGGATCTACAATTTCTGTGTTTTGGGTTTTCTGAAATAAGTACTGTAGGATAGTCGAAATTGGGTTGGAAGTAACGAACAGAACAGGAAAAGATAGGAACTTCGTTGGTTGCTCTTCTAGGCCTCCAAGGAAGTTGAACGGGACACCGATTCTTCTAGATCGATGACTGCAACTCTTCAAGGATGCAGATTTTGAAAGCTCCGACTCTTCAAGGACGGAGTGAAAACTCTTCTAGGTTTTCAAGGGTTGAACTCTTCAAGGTTCATGATACTTGCTTCAAGCAAAGCTTTTCATTAATCAAAAGTTGTCTGTCTTCTACAAGGGATTGGATGGCTTATATCATCAAAGAAATAAAAACAGAGCATAGAAACTTGAAAGCATTAAAGAGCCTAGAAACTAGAAAAATAATAAAGAGCCTAGGAACTAGAAACTAGTAAAAGAGCATGGAAACTATAAGCTAGTAAATGCGTCACGCGAGCTTCCAAGTGTCTTTCAAGCTTTCGGGATGGACTCGAGACGTCGTTATGGCTTCTTGGTTTCGTCGAGCTTTAATGCGGGCCGATTTTCTTGGTTGAGGGAGCCGGTCTTCAATGTGGGCTGCATCATCCTCCCCATCTTTAAAAGAATTCGTCCTCGAATTCTTGCCATCATCATCAGAAGAATCTCCCACCCTACTAGGTGTCAACGTAATTTTATTGCCTCCAAATTCAAAAGAATATGTATTTCGATAACCGTCATGTGTAGTCCTCCTATCGAATTGCCATGGTCGACCAAGAATAATGTGACTAGCATCCATCGGTAGAACATCACACCATATCTTGTCACTATAAACAGAACCAATGGACAAATTAACAAGGCATCGTTTGGAAATAGTTACCTCAGTGCCTTTCTTCAACCACGACATTTTATAAGGCGTAGGGTGCGTTTTTAATTCCAACTTCAGCTTGTTTGCCGCTACTTCAGAAATTATATTCTCACAACAACCAGAGTCAATAATTAATTGACATACCTTTCCCATGATTGTGCAAGCAGAATGAAAAATATTGGTACGCAACCACCTATCTCCAGTGTCGTCTCGAGGAGTAAGAAAATTTTTCCTCACCATAAGAAGTTCGCCAGTGTCAGCATGCACTATTTGTTCATCATCCGCAGCTTCTTCATCATTTTTCAACTCCTCTTCATGTTCATCTGCAGCTTCTTCATCATTGTTCAACTCCTCTTCATGTGGATCCTTAGCATTCTCATCAGAATCATTATCCACCAAGAAGGCTTTACCGGCTGGTCGATTCTTATTGATTCGACAATTGCTAGCACGATGACCCAACTCCCCACAAGAATAGCAACGTATTTCGGATGTAGTAGGTTGATTCGAAACATGGGGTTGAGTAGAAGGCTTACTAGCAGATTGCTGTCTCCGAGAATGAGAGCGCTCCATTTTGAGTGCCCGTTGGTGTGCATCTCCTAAGTCCCAAATGTCGAGGACTTCCAAGGCGTCTTGAATGTAAAATTGAAGACCGTTCAAGTATTTGTTCACAAGCACATCCTCGGGTCCTGGATATTGTTACGAATCACCAACTCATTGAATTCATTGGTGTATTGGTCCACCGTTCGCGTACCTTGTTTTAGATTTTGGTACCGTTGGTAGAGCTCTCTCTTATATCCTTTGGGAAGAAAATATTTTTGAATCTTGCCCTCCATCTTTCTCCACGAAGTGATCTGGTGCTTTGCCAACGGATTGGCGAGTTTGTTTTTCACGTCTCCACCAAGCAATCGCCTTGCCTCGGAATCGCATAGCAATGATCCCAACGCGACGATTCTCCGGAACATTCCGATGCTCAAACACCTCATTCACAAGTGTCAGCCAATCAACAATTTCATCGGGGACTCGGTACCTGTAAATTCTGGAACATCTTTCTTGACTTCCTTTTCCCAATTGGGCCCACGAATATGTTGTAAACGATGTCGAACATGCCTCCGACCGTGAATAGATTGAACACTCTCCGAAGAGGAAGAGTCACCACTGGAATTTTCAGTCCTGGAACGGGGTGGAGAATTATTTGCTTCAGCCCTCAATCGCTGAACTTCTTGCGTCAGTTCGTCAATTTGTTGTTGCATATTCTCAGCGAGTGTGTGCAATTCATTGAGGGGAACGGTTCTGCCGCCACGACGCCTTGCTTGTCTTGGAGGCATTGTCCTCTCCTCCAAAGCTCTGATACCAAATGATGCAAGCCTAGGGGAGGCTTTCTCAAACAGTAGGATCGGGAGAGTAACTTGCACACGGAAACAGGACAAACAGGAATTTCAGCACTGCACGAGCTCAGGAGAACAGTCGTATCTTTATCGATACAGATTGGATCGACCTGATTCGAAAGCCAAATGAGCAAAGATTTCTGGATCTACAATTTCTGTGTTTTGGGTTTTCTGAAATAAGTACTGTAGGATAGTCGAAATTGGGTTGGAAGTAACGAACAGAACAGGAAAAGATAGGAACTTCGTTGGTTGCTCTTCTAGGCCTCCAAGGAAGTTGAACGGGACACCGATTCTTCTAGATCGATGACTGCAACTCTTCAAGGATGCAGATTTTGAAAGCTCCGACTCTTCAAGGACGGAGTGAAAACTCTTCTAGGTTTTCAAGGGTTGAACTCTTCAAGGTTCATGATACTTGCTTCAAGCAAAGCTTTTCATTAATCAAAAGTTGTCTGTCTTCTACAAGGGATTGGATGGCTTATATCATCAAAGAAATAAAAACAGAGCATAGAAACTTGAAAGCATTAAAGAGCCTAGAAACTAGAAAAATAATAAAGAGCCTAGGAACTAGAAACTAGTAAAAGAGCATGGAAACTATAAGCTAGTAAATGCGTCACGCGAGCTTCCAAGTGTCTTTCAAGCTTTCGGGATGGACTCGAGACGTCGTTATGGCTTCTTGGTTTCGTCGAGCTTTAATGCGGGCCGATTTTCTTGGTTGAGGGAGCCGGTCTTCAATGTGGGCTGCATCAAGAAGTCATCAAGACAATGGTGTATGCGTTTTCATAATGCCATAATGGCATATGATTTTACAATGATAGATGAGGATCATTGTGTATATATCAAAAGATCCAATGATCAATTTGTGATCATATCATTATATGCTGATGATACACTAATTGTTGGAAGTAATATGGAGTTTGTTAATATTGTGAAGAATTGGTTATCTTCCAACTTTGAGATGAAAGACATGAGTGATGTTGCATACATTCTTGGAGTTAAGATTTCAAGATTGTAAACCCATAGACACTCCTATTGCAAAAGGTGAATGATTGAGCCAGAAATTGTGTCCAAGGACTCCACAAGAGAAGGAACAAATGAAACATGTTCCTTATGCTAGTGCTGTTAGAAGCTTGATGTACTCTATGATGTGTACAAGACCTAGCATATGTTTTGCAATTGGAATGGTGAGTAGATACCAATCCAATCCAGGTCCAGCACAATGAAAAGCCGTTAAGAGAATACTGAGGTATCTAAAGGGGACTGCTGATTATACGTTGAGTTATTAAGAAAAGGATCTGTGACTCTAAGGCTATTCTAATATTGATTGGGGAGGAGATTTAGATGAAAGAAAATCTACCTCTGGGTTTGTTTTTCTTACCGAATAATGGCACCATATGTTGGAGCAGTAAGAAACAAACGTGTATAGCCTTGTCCACAATGGAAACTAAGTTCGTGGCATTATCAGCAGCAGTATAAGAAGGTGTTTGGCTTAAGAGATTTTTGGATCATTTAGGTGTTATTGGAAGTGCTGCAGATTCATTGTTGGTTAACTGTGATAGCCAAGCAGCAAAAGCGTACACCAAAGATCCAAAATATCATGGCAAGACCGAACACATAGATACCAAGTATAATTTTGTAAAGGATATGGTTGCACGAAAAGACGTGAACTTAGAGTACATACTACGCATATAATGGTAGCAGATCCTATGACAAAGCCAATACCTAGAGATGTGTTTTGTGGCCATATGAAATCTCTAGGATTGCATAGAGACTGATGTACTGAATATTGTATTTTCCCTAAATGTTCACATTTGATGAATTTGTGTTTTCATCATTAATGCCTATGAATCTTTATTTCATCTTTATGCATCTTAATGCTCAGTGCATTATTTTGAGAAAGTATGTCGGACAGATATAAGATTAACCCACTCACACGGGTAATCGCCTCTATTTACTGTGTGATAAATAGAGATGAGACTGTTTTTTAAGCTTATTATCTAGGTGATAATCGAGAGCTCAAGCTTAAAACACGTATGTCGCTTTAACTGAGTGTTAAGATGAGGACATGATACTTACTATATCCGAAAGTAAAATACCCCACATATTTTACTTTATCTGTCTAAGATGCCAGATGTGAGTTCTGATGAATTTTGTGAATGAGTAGATACGTGAACTCAAGTTAGATATTGGGTATGTCTGAACTATCATCTGTACAGTATTGAAAGGTGTAGACATACGCTCCATGGGAAATGAGTTAATACCGTAATACGTATTTCATACTACGTATGCATGAAATGACCAATAAGAGTGGCAAAAAGTTTGATCTCAACTTTTATGTCGTGTGAGACTCTTGAGGAAAAGAGTTCCTCAACTTTTAGTCCCCTCATGACTCTTACTTATTCTCAAGATTTCTATTTAATGTTTGCTATCTTAGGATGTTGCCAATGGTCATGAGTTTGATTCGATCTAATGGGACATTTCTAGAAAAGCAAGCTGAACTGAAATTGAGAGTTTGAAGGAAAGAGAAAGATCAAATTTGGAGAATCACATTATAATTTTGTATTCACTGGTTAACCAATTATGACTGTCTTTGGGATCATAATTGTGAATACAATATATATATCATTGTTTAAAAGAGATTAAGAGAGATATAAATGTAATCAATCGATCTAGGGAACTGCATACTAAATCTACTCAGGATGAGATGCCCATTATGAGCTGCTATATATTCCTAACAGATGTATGGCAACGAGCTCTCAAAGTATGCTGGTCGCACGGATTATTCACCGGTATGAATGTTGAAGAGAGGTAAAGAGAATTCTGTTCAACCCACCATGTGCGAGTGGGAGATGATGGTTTTAGGCGATTGGCCTAAGTTGGCCCGTTCGCCCATGTTGGGCCTGAAAGCCTGGCCCATAGGAATAGGGCCCATGAATGAAGGGGTACGTTCCTTTCTGTTGGAGGGACGTATAAAAGGAGAAAGAGAGAGGGAGGAAGACACCCGTTGGCATAACGAACGTACGTTCCTCTCCCTCTCTCCCTTCAAAAGAAAAAGACAAACTCTTAAGGCGACGCCGTCTTCCCTTCAAGGCCAATCGATGTCATCAGATCGAATAGGATCGGTTTTCTCTTCCTCAATCTTCAACATTGGTGTTTAATCTGTGGCAAACAAGGTACGCTCGATTCCGTGGTGTGCTTTACGATCGGTGATACATGTATTTCCCGGGCTTCGCTTCCGCATTCGATTTTAGGGGTTCGATTTAATGTCGAATCCAATTTTCGGGGATCCGTTAATCCCAACAGTCGAGAACCATGAGATGCGAGTAAACGTTTCATCCGCTCAAAGATGCTACGATTCTTCGAGGCAATATTGGTCTGCAAACAAATCTTTGAGGCTCAGCCTAGCTTATTTCCCCATATCTAGCACCAAGAATAAGTTCTTCGCCACCGGTTATGACACGTCGGCCTCATTCCTAGACCTTAACGGGAATTTCTCTTTCGGGTGTATGTCTTCTTGCAGCAACATTTTGGATGTTAGCAACGGGTCATGCTCTGGTATCAGTTGCTGCGAGACGGGCATCCCTAGGGGCTCCTTCGGCTACAATATCTCCATTAGAAGCTTTTACGAACATACCTACGTCCTGGATTTCAATCCTTGCAGCTATGCCTTTTTCACCGAAATTGGCTTCTACAACTTCTCAATTAGGGATCTTAAGCAACTTAAATTTAACCAATCCACTATAGTTCTCGACTGGGCAATAGGGAACCAAACATGCGAGGATGCCAAGAAGAACAACATGAGCTACATGTGCATCAACAACACCATTTGCACCAATGCCAAAAATGGATCCGGGTATAAATGCACTTGTAAAGTAGGTTATCGAGGCGATCCTTACCTTGCAAATGGCCATCAAGGTACGTTGATAAAATCAATTTTCTTTATCTTGCACTTCATATAGGATATGTGCGTGTTTAATTTGTGTAGATATTGATAAATGTATTGATCCAAAGAAAAACCTATGTTAGGGAAAATGCCATAACAATGACGGGAATAATACATGTTCATGTCCAAAGGGTTATCATGGTAATGGCCAAAAGGGCAATGGAGATGGACAAGGATGCACTACTAATCCATCACATTTGATGGAGATTCTGGTTGGTAAGTTCTTTCCTTTTGCTTGGAATGCCAAACTCAGAAAACATATTGTCTTAGCTCATTTCAAGAATATTTAATTTGATTTATATTCGGTGTAACAAAACTTTTTTACTCGTGGATAACTTGGTAAACTCTCAAGTTTTGTTTTGTAACGAGCTCATCTCGTCCTTCATGGCACGCTTCCATTGCAAGTGAGACGTGTCTATCTTTGCCTCATCATAAGTCTTCGGTTCTCCTGAATATGTATATGAGATATGGCTTAAAACAGTATTAGCTGATTGATCAAAACTTACATTTGACTTTTTCACACGTGCAAACCTCCTTTAAGACAAGTACCTTAGGGTGGTTAGTTTTCACTGAATCACTACATTCCTCTTGAATTGCCTCCTCACTTATAATAGGCTCATCTTGATCCTCTCCTTCAAGTGCACTTTGATCTACTAGATTCATCTTCATGGGCATTGTGTTTAATTCAACATATTCCAGCTCTACTACCTTCTCATGCTCTATTTGACGATCCTTGTACATCTTTTCTTCATGGAATACCATGTTCCGACTATGGATAACTTTGTTATTCTTATAATCCGAAAACCTATAGCCATACTCATCGCCATCATATTCGATAAAAACGTACTTCTGAGATTTAGCATCAAGCTTTTTCCTTATCCTCCCTATCAATCAAAGTATATGCAATACAACCAAATCCTTTTAGATGTGAATAATTAATCTTCTTACTTGAACACCACTCTTGTGGTATTTCTTCATCGAACGCACTAGGAGGACTTCCGTTGATAAGATAAATAGTTGCATTAACTATGGCAGCCCATAAATGTAGCAGGAAACCCGTGTGTAGCCTCATGCATCTCACACGTTTTAGAATAGTCTTGTTCATCCTCTCAGTTACACTGTTCTCTTGAGAAGTTCTAGGAATAGTCTTCAACCTATGTATGCCTTCCCGACTCAAATATTCTGCAAATTCCTTGATTGTGTATTCATCACCATTATTAGATGAAGAGTTTTAATATGAGAACTTGTATCTTTTTCTAGCATCATCTTCCACATTTTAAACATCTCGAATACTTCTAATTTTTCTCTAAGAGCATAAACCCAAGTCTTCCTTCTTGCATCATCAATGAAGGTGACAAAATATCTCTTACCACCATAAGAGAGTTCGACTTGATCCCCATACATCAGTATGAATTAACTCTAGCTTTTGGCCTTTATTTTGTCACCCATTCAATTGAAAACTAACAACCTTTTATTTTCCATAAATGCAACTCTCATAAAAATCTAACTCAATTTTTTGCAAACCCGAAAGTAATTTCTTCGAGAGTAACTACTTTATACCTTTTTTACCAATATGTCCAAATGATAATGCTAAAGAGTAGACAAATTACCTGTAGTTATTGTAGTTACAACCACATCACGATATTGTCTTTTTGGAGAAGGTAAAGTGTACCCATACGCTTTCCCTTTGTTACCACTCTTGCCCTAAGGTTATCTTCCACTCTCTTGTATCCAAAGTTTGTTACAAAACCTTCTTGGTTAAGTTTACTAGTTGAAATCATATTTTTCTTTAATTCTGGAATATGCCTAGTTTCACACAAAACTAGACGTCCTTCACCCGAGATGTTCACGGTCATAGTCTCTTTTCCAACAATCGGACACATGTGGCTGCTTCTCACAACCACTTGCTCGAAATCTCCACGGCATAATCACAAATATGTCTCTTTGTGAGGTGCAATGTGAAAGGGCTAATACGAACATCTAGAGGAGGGCGAATAGGTGTGAATAAAATTTTTTGCGAAATTCATTAGAAGTAATTTGCTTTTAGAAAATGACAGACTATGAACATATTCAGCTTTGAACAATTAAATAAAGCTACAAATTAAAATAATGAGTTTAAGGAAGAGAATAAGAATACAAAGTTTATAGTGGTTCGGCTTAAATCAAGCCTACATCCACTCTCCGTGCCGACAACCCTTTGGCTGGATTCCACTAAGAATCAAAAGAGATTTTACAACTTATGATCTTCAACTTTCTCAGTGAAGAGTCTCTATTGGTCTCTCACAAAGTCTTACTAAGAGTTTCTCTCTTTTGAATACAACTTTGAGCTTGATGAATGAAACAGCAAGGAACTAAGAAGCTTCAGACTTTGAAATTTTTCTTTCACGCTCTCTATCGAACAACTAGAGAGTTAGCCTTAAATACTCTTTCATGCATTCACGACCGTTGGCACTTTCCAAAGGAATTCTTCCAATCTACCCATTGGACAGAATCAATTAAGGAGATCTCGAGTCGTTAGATAATTAAGATGAAAGCCCGTCAATCATGTTCACCCATACAATCAAGATCTTGGTTTCAAAGTATACTCGCATTTCAAAAGATATGATTATTGGAATTGATTCCAATAAGGATAATCAATCATGTAGGTGTTATATCCAGCCATAAGGTCATCCATAAACAATACAAATCGAATCCTTGAAGAAATAAAGATAATCTTGCATCTAGATAAGTATTCATTCTTCAGTTTGAAAACTGTCAGTGTGGGCAGACTTTGAAACTAAAGTCTAGCAGTCTTCAGACTTTGATGCTAGAGTCTGGAAGTCTTCAGCCTAGACTTTTAGAAACGTTTTGTCAACTTCAAAACAGTAAATGAGTTTTCTCCAACAATCTCCCCTTTTTTTATGGTGACAAAACATTCCTGCAGATTTGAGAACTTTTGACCTGCAAAACAACACTTAAGCAATACATGATATCTTATAAAAATAAGTTGATTATGCCTTGGATAGCATTGATTCTGCAACTACAAAAAACATGTTAATCCTGAAAAGATAAAACAAATAACTATCCAGCCATAATTAGTATCACAAACTCAGTTGCTGCAAGCATCAAAAAGTTCAACAAGAATTCAAAGTTAAACAACAATCAAAAGTCCAAAGTCAGTCTAAAATCCAAAAGTACTAAAGTCAAAAGTGCCAATCATCAAATAGTAACCAAAAGATAAATCTGCACACACTCTCTCCCTTTTTGTCAATAGCAAAAAGTGGAGAAGGTGTGAAAACAAGAGTTGGATAAAATCAGGGCTATTTGGGGATGCGAATGAGCTAGAAATCCCCAATAGATTTCACAATCTCCTTTAGCTTCCTCAAAGTCTCCTTCAGCTGCTCAAAATCCTTACCCTTTGCAGTTTTTTGCACTTGAAGCTTAAGGGCTTGTACCTGTTCATGTAGAGAATCTGAAGTGGACTTGAAAGCTATCTTGAGGTTCTTGATCTGACACTCCATTCCATATTACTGAAAGTCTACTGTTGGTTCTGTTAGTGCACTAGGTCCAGCCAAATTAATTCCGGGAGTATTGAGATATGAGGGAACATCAGCAGTCCGATCACCAAGACTTGGAGAGGATGCCTCAACATCAGCTTCAGGATATTGAGAGGCATAGACATCCTTTAAATCTGCTGGAGATCTATTAACATCATCACTAGTAAAAATAAGTGAAGAAGTATCTCTTTTTTCAGCAGCTCCCCCTGTCTCTATGCCTTCGGGTGGAGAACAGAATTACTCTTCTTGTTCTTACTCTGCTTCAGCACCTAAGTGATGTTTTTCTCGTTCCTCTCCTGCAATTCCACTCCTAGTCTTTCTGAGTCATCTGACAAGGATACAACAAATGTTTGCTCAAAAGAGTCATCATGACCCTCTTCTTCTTCTTTTGCTCTTAATTCTTCTTCTTCTTCTTCTTCTTCTTCTTCTTCTTCTTCTTTTGTTCTTTCTCTTTCTCTTTCCTCTGCTCTTCTTTCTTCACTTCCTTCTCTTCTCTATTCTCTTCCTTCACCTCTTTGCTATGTCTCTTCTCTTTCTCTGTTCTCTCTATCCTCTGGCTACTCAAAACTGACAAAACTCCGTAGATTTCTTAAGGCAAAAGTGGAGAGAGTGAGATCATCCTCATCTTCTTCGTCCGGCAATATAAGGGCTCTCCTCTTCTTTATTGGTGCACTCATTAGCTCCTTGCCTTTCCTCTTCTTCACGGCAGAGTCTTGTTTTGCTTTGGTTGGGGATTTCTCCTTCAGGTGCTGTATGGATCACTTGGAAAGTTAGCAAGTGTCCTATTTGCCAAACCTTTAGACGCAATGCCTAATTTCTCCATTGAACATAAGAACATAGTCTCATTCTTGTAGCCATGTTCTTGTAGAAACTCATCAATAAATGCCATTGTAGTACCACCATGTTTCAACTAATTGTAAAGTTTAAAGAGAAACTCGGGTTTCAACGTTCTTACGAGTTCAACATCTTCCACAATCTCTTTTTCCTCTTGTGGACGCGGAGGATCTTGAGTTGCACGGTGTGAAGAGTGACGCTGTTGAGAATATTGTTGTTGTTGCTGAAGCTGAGGGAAATCTTCTTCCTTGGTCAAGTCAAAATGCGTAGGACCCTCTGACATGTGCTGTGGTCTCCTGTTCGCGATCCAAGAAGACTTCCTTTGGAAAGACATTGTTGTGCTCGATGAGGATTTCTCGAACTCATGCATTTGAAAAAGATTAAATCTTTGTAGAACAAACTTGGGAAAAAATGGAAAGAGCAGAGAGTCTGTATTCTAGGGTTTGTGAAAGTGTAAATAGAGAAGAAGGATTTCGACGGTATCTAAAGCAAGTGAAACGGGGTATATGAACCGTCACAAAGGAAAAAATAAATCTACCTTTTTTCGAAAATAAAAACTGTCAAAAATTCAAAAATTCGAATGATAATTTCTAAAAATAAAATAGGTAAGTGGCGATTCAAAAATCAACGTACCTTTTCAAAGTTTTCATCCTAAAATTAAATTACCTGTATTGAGGAATTATTAACTTACAACCGTAACTTTTGGACATTCTGAGTCTAAACACCTTCTAACTTTAACCGGTAGAAGATATGATATTCAATCTGATGCGAATAGACTCAATTAAACTTTTCTCCGGTGGCTTTATAAATATGTTTGCCAGTTGATTCTTTGAGTCAATGAATTGAATCATAACTTCTCCATTTTGAACATGATCTCTTATAAAATGATGTCGAATCTCTATATATTTTGCCCTTGGATGAAGAATTGGATTCTTCGTAAGATTGATGGCACTAGTGTTGTCACATTTGATTTCGGTGCATGATTCTTCAATTCCAAAGTCTCTTAGCTGTTGCCTTATCCACAGAATTTGAGAGCAACAGCTCTCACGAGCCACATACTCTGCTTCAGCTGTTGAAAAAGCTACAATACTCTACTTCTTTGAGAACCAAGACACTAGTTTGTTACCCAGCAGTTGACAAGATCAGAAGTACTTTTTCTATCAACTTTACTATCACGTCCTGATCCTCCAAGCACGTACCCATCCCTACTTGGTCAATATAATAGCGACGTCCCATGATGCATCGCCGACCCATTCTTCAATTTAAATATGCATGCAGAAATGAATAATAATCCCCAAACAATAACACAATGGGATAGAAAAGCAGAGCCATTAATTTTCGAACTAAAACAACAAGCACACTTATATATACATATCAACACAAGTCATACACAACCAAGTCGATATATATCTATACATGTCAGGTCTACAAAACATGGGTTCACAAATAGCTACTAATATTCATCCTCGTCCTCCATCTCCTCTTCATCCAAATTGGAGCCTCCCTCTGAGAACTCCAAAGTCCCTGGATCTTCAAGATCCGAATTTATAGCATCTACGACTGCACCTTCTGAAGGATCTGTAGTGTCTTTCCCAAAAGCAACATCCATCACATACAGAGGTATCTCAAATTCCAATATGGGGCCTTCTCTTTGACCATTACGATCTTGACGATACCATGATTTGTATCGATAGGGCATCCTATGGGATAAACCCGCAGTAACCCAAACCATAGACCGTACAAGTTCGTACTCCTATCCCATAGGGTCCCCATGAAACGGAATGTAAGACCTCTGTTCTGTGATTTCCTTCGGTTGTCCAAAATTCTCGGGAGGGGCTGCCATCTAAGGGCCTAAAAATGTTGTCCCACAATGAGGTGAGACAACGTCTCAGCAAGTTCAATCCCCTAAGACCTGATTAGGAAGAAAATACGCCCTGAGGGC
This sequence comes from Eucalyptus polyanthemos subsp. polyanthemos, assembly GCA_017140185.1. Classification (NCBI taxonomy): domain Eukaryota; kingdom Viridiplantae; phylum Streptophyta; class Magnoliopsida; order Myrtales; family Myrtaceae; genus Eucalyptus; species Eucalyptus polyanthemos. The sequence continues at coordinate 53,987,515 of CM029459.1, forward strand.
TGCCTAGGCACAAACATGAGTCAAAGGACTTACCTTAACTTCAATTCCTTGGGCAATCAATACAGTTTATAATTCATTGAATCACACCAACAAATCAATTCATCACAACTGATCGAATTATCAATCAATCGACTAAATCAATTACATGTCATCAAACCATCCCATGGTCAATACTATCAATACTATCTATAAGTCCGATCTCATTAAGGACTGCTCACCCTTAAGCTGAAAAATAGATAGTAGCTTGCCTCAAAGGCTAATAAGTAGTATACCATTCCTTCTTTAAGATGACATATCGAGCCATCGAGATGATATAGTATACTAACAATGCTCACCAAAGCTGTGCAAACCTTACTTGCTCTCGGAAGATGTGCAGACTTTAATTGCTCACTGAAACTGTGCGAACATTAATGCTCACCAAAGTTGTGCGAATCTTAATTGCTCTCTGAAGCTATGTGATACTTAGGGTATATTGTCACTCTAAGCTAAGGTATCATGCCCACAAGCTGATACAGTATACCATTCTAATCAACCAATGATTTCTCAACTTTTATCATACCCAATAAAAATACTCTTGTGTGGGTACATGGTCGGCCTTAGCCAAAATAAAATAGTTTCCTTTCTATAAATCCCACTATTTTATATGGTCCACCAAAATGTTTTTGGCGTTGTAAACGATGCTTTGTTATTTTCCAATTAATTACTGAAAATAAATAAATATAGGAATAAGTTCTCAAATTCATAAATCACACACAATCGGCACAAATTAGAACTCAATTAAATAAACGAGATCACACCATTACAATCAGCACAAAATTCCAATCATCAACTATACCGGTCTAATTTCCGAAAAATAATTAATTAATCAAATAATTACGGAAATTAATTATTAAATACCAAAAATACAAACTTAGGCCCATAAAGCCTAATTAAAAGCCAAGACGAGCCTGGAAAATTTCTGAACTACTCTAGATAAATACTAGAGCTTGTCTAGACTCTAACTACACTACTCTAACCACTTAACATGCAATAACAATTAATCAAATTGTTAATATAATCTAACTAACCACCTAATCCATAATTAGCCTAAACTAAACAACCCTTAAACGTCATTAACTTAGTAAACAAGGATTAGTGAGTTAAACTCACTTGTTCAATGATCCGCTCGAATCAAACTGATGGGAACGACGAGAGGGGCAAGAAACTCCAAAGCAAGCTAGCCTTTCGAGGTCGAGAAAGTCTCCAAAACAGGCCCGGCAATGGGCTGGAGACCCACTTTGTTCAAATTTTTTATTGGCCGAGAAAAGGGATGAACAGGAGCTGGTTGAGGTGAAAACGGGCAACTTTGGGCTTCCAAGTGGCTCCGGGGATGGTAGGGCAAGCTCAAACAACATCGGAGGTGGACTGGGCTCACGGCTAAGGTTGAAAGATGGCTTGGCATGGTGAGGGATGCACGTGGGTAGGGTGAGGCGAGCGACGGCTGCGATGGCATGCAATGCCGACTCGGTGACCAGGCGGGCTACAACTCAACGGTTCAAGTTTTCTTCTGAGTTGCTAAAGCTTCAAACAGCAAAATGGAAAGGGAGAGAGGGCTGGTCGACGGCTTCAAGGAGGAGGAGAAGGAGAGAGGGGGCAAGGGGGGACCACTTGGTCTCTGATTATCCCTTTGTTCCCTTAAACATGGCCCACCATGTGTGCTGTCTTCCACCACCAATTTCCAACCCTCAAACCCTTCTAGAAGCCCTCTTGAAATGGTCCACAACTCATGGGTGAGGGGGCATACGAATTTCAAGTGATTTCCCTCAAATTGGACCCAAAATCCTCCTTGATTCAATTCAAATCGGCTCCCATAAATTCCATTATCGAGTCAACGATCAAATTGGTATTTTTCCACACCAATTGATCCCACTTGCATCCCAAATGTGCGATCAAAAACGGTCCTCTGAATTTTCTGGACAAAAACGACCCTACCTTGACTCTTTCCCAAAAAGTCTCGGTTTGTAGAAAAATCTTCGAAGACTAAGTCAATGTTCCTAAAATGACCTGTGACATGACAAGACTTTCAATTTCTAAAATTAGATTCAAATTCGTGGTTAATTTCAATCTGGAGCAATTTTAGCGTGACCTAGGCTACTGGGTAGCTTTTAGAAATTTTTAGTACAAATGACCCGTGGTGGATTTTCTTCGAGCCACTATGAACCTCTTCGACACATTGGTGACTCTCGGTGGTCGTGAAAATCTTGAGGTTTCAAATATGGACACAGGGTACCAAAAAGACAGAAAAATTAGTATAGTGTCGATTAACAAGAATTTTGCAATTTAGTGGAATCACCCACATTTAATCACATATCTCAATCGAATCGACCTATCTCTAGTCTCTAATCAATTTTTAACTGTGCCGTAATGATCTCTGCAAATGAGCACAGTCGAGCAGCTGATTCCTCGTCAAATCCTCAAGTTTATTTGCATTAAAATCTCTTATTGACTTCCCCAGATAGTCTAATTCTCTCACGAGTGATCAGCTCTGAGAATAGCACTATAGGCATATCGATGAAAGGCTTGATTTATTCAATTGAAAACAAGACTGAAAATCCAGGATTTCACAACTCTTCCCCTTTTATAAAAGTTTCGTCCTCGAAATTTAAACCATTACACACTTTAACCAAAAAGGTGGGGGTACAAACGTCTCATGGACTTTTCGCTCTCCTAGGTTGGTCCTTCGGTGCCGTGGTGTTGCCAGACCACTTTGACCAATGGGATGGTCTTTATACGCAGAATTTGTTCTTTACAGTCCACAATTTGAACCGGGCTTTCAACATACGACACTCAGTCATCCACGTCCAATTCCTCAAAATTAAACATGTGGTCAGGTCAAGTTGATACTTCCTCAACATCGACACGTGAAAGACGTCGTGCACTTGCGCTAATCTCGGTGGCAACGCAAGACGATACGCTAGGGTCCCGATTCTCTCAAGAATCTCATACGGACCTACGTACCTCGAACTCAGTTTTCCTTTCTTGCCAAAGCGCAAAGTTCCCCTCATTAGTGACACCTTCAGAAAAACGTGATCACCAACTTGGAATTCCAAAAGCCTTCAACGCTTATCTGCGTAGCTTTTCTAGCGACTCTAAGAGATCTTTAATGTGCTTTTGATCACTATGACTGAATCCATTGACTGTTGAACTAACTCTGGGCCTGTGATTTTTCTCTCCCTGACTTCATCCCAACACACGGGTGTTCTACACGCTCTACCATACAATGCTTCAAAAGGAGCCATCTCGATGCTCTGTTGATAGCTATTTTTGTAAGCAAATTCCACTAGATAAAGTTGTTCTGCCCAGTTTCCCTTGAGATCCAGTACACAAGCTCATAGCATGTCTTCGAGGGTCTGAATCATCCTCTCAGACTAGTCATCCGTCTGAGGATGATATGCCGTATTATACTGTAGCTTTGTACCTAAAGCACTCTGCAAACTCTCCCAAAAAGCAGCTGTGAATCTCGGGTCTCAATATGAAGTTATTGTAACCAGCACTCCATGCAGTTGAACTATCTGGCACATGTACAACTCAGCGTGCCTATCCAAGTCAAGATCCATTCACACTACAATAAAGTGAGCCGACTTTATCAATCTATCGACTACTACCCAAATGGAATTGTTACCTCTCTGATTCCTTGGTAATTCGATCACGAAATCCATCGCAATATGCTCCCACTTCCACTCTAAGATCTCGAGAGATTGCAAGAGTCCTCCCGGCTTACAATGCTAAGCTTTGATCTGCCTACACGTCAGACACTTGATGACATGCTTGGCAATGTTTGCCTTCATATCAAACCACCAATAGTGTTGACACAGATTCTAATATATCTTGGTACTGATAGGATGAATGCTGTAACTGCTATGATGCACTTCTAATAAAATATTCTCTCTAAGTTTCGCATCGTCGGAGTATACACAATTGTCCTCAGAACTTCAGTGTTCCGTCATCAGAAATCTAAAAGTCAGTTTTTCTCTCTTCGATATCCTCTTGCAAAATTTTCTGAACATCCGGGTCTATTGGCTGAAGTAATTTTATCCTGATATGCACATCCGGCTCAAGTCTGAGGGTGGCCATAAGATGAGAAAGGTAGCCAACCTCAAATTTGAAAACCAAATCTCGAGCTCTCTCGAGTAAATTCCACTCCTTAACCAACATCTGAGTGACTGAAGACTTTCGGCTCAAAGCGTCAGCAACCTTATACGCCTTTCCTGGGTGATATAAGATATCACAATCGTAATCTTTCAGAAGTTCCACCCATCAGTGTTGTCTTATATCCAACTCCTTCTGAGAGAATAGATACTTGAGACTCTAATGGTCCATGAAGATTTGGAATATTTCCCCACATAAATAATGTCTCCAAATCTTCAACGCGAAAATGATTGCTGCAAGTTCTAAGTCATGCATCGAGTAGTTTCGTTCATGAGGTCTCAACTGACGGGAGGCATATTCAACAACCTTGCCATGTTGTATCAGCATGCAACCTAGTCCTCTTAACGATGCATCACTATAGATCTCGTACCCTCTAGGACCAGATGTAATCATCAGCATAGGTGCGGTAGTTAGCTTTTGCTTCAGCTTTTGGAAACTACACTCGTACTTGTCTGTCCACGCAAACTTTTCTTTTTTCTTCAAGAGTCTAGTCAACAGTGACGCCAAGGCTGAAATTCCTTCCTTGAACCATATATAGTAGCCTACCAAACCCATAAAACTTCCGATCTCTGTCACAGTAGTCGGTCTTGGCCAGTTAATCACTACTTCAATCTTGTATGGGTCCATATAGATTACTTCACCTGAAATCGCATGTCCTAGGAATGCAACACAAGTCAGCCAAAACTCGCATTTGCTAAACTTAGCATACAGTTGATGAATTCTTAAAGTATGGAGCACTAATCTCAGATGACTCTCGTGCTCCTCAGCACTCCTCAAATACACTAGAATATCATCGATGAACACGATCACAAATTGATCCAGATATTCCTTGAATACTCGGTTCATCAGATCCATGAAACTAGTTGGAGCATTCATCAACCTGAACGGCATCACAGTGAACTCATAATGACCATATCGAGTGCGAAATGCTAACTTTAGAATGTCCTCTTTCCAAATCCTCAACTGATGATATCCCGTCATCAAGTTGATTTTGGAAAATATCGACGCTCCTTGTAGCTGATCAAACAAGTCGTCGACTCTCGGGTGTGGATACTTGTTTTTGATCATCACCCATAAGCGCAACGAACCATCATTCTTCTTTATGAACAGAACTAGTGCTCCCCAAGGTGATGCACTGGGACGTATGAATTCCTTATCCAACAACTCTTGCATCTTCATCTTCAGTTCTTTCAACTTTGATAACGCCATCTAGTAAAGAGCCTTAGAAATTGGCTTTGTCCGAGGTGCTAACTCAATCACGAACTCAATTTCTCTCTCTGGTGGCAATCCTAGCAATTCCTTTGGGAATACATTTGGAAATTCTTGTACAACCAAAATATCTTCAATCTTCAGCTCCTCAACTGTCGTATCCACGACCGTTGCCAGGTAACCTTGACAACCCCCGTCTAATAAATGGGTTGCCTCTTGCGACAAGATCAAGGTAATCGAGCATCCTCCTTGATTCCCGACAAACTCGAAGCTCTCCCCCTCTAGCGGGTTAAATTGAATCGCTTTGCGAAAACAATCCATTTTAGCTCATTGCTTGGTGAACCAGTTCATGCCAATTATCAAATCAAAGTCATACATGGCTAGGACTAACAAATCTATTTTCCCTTCTCGCTCACCAATCACTAACTTGCAGCCAGAACAACCCAATGCAGACAACACATTATCCTTTAACAGTGTAGATATGCTAACCACTAACTCCAGCAACTCAGGACTTGATCCTATCAACTTGACGAATTGCTCAACAATAAAGGAATGAGTTGCACCAAGGTCCAACAAAGCATAAGCAGCATGGTTGTTCAGTGAAACCGTACCTGTAATCACATTTGGCACGTCCTCTACCTGACTTCTTGTAATGGCGTAAACTATTCCCTAAGCTGGGGCTCTCATATGTTCACCTTGCGATGCGTTCTGTGGCGCGTAACCCCTAATCTAACTCCTCTGCAGTGGCAGCGGCAATTGCGGTTGTCCTCTTGGTCTCCTTGGACAATCCCTGGCTAGGTGACCCTGCTGGCCACATTTGAGACAAGCGCCCATTCTTCAAGGGCACGGGTTCGACCCATGTCGCCTTTCACAAAAGTGACACAATTCCTTCCGACTTGGCCCAGACTTGCCAACTCCACCCTTCTTGTTAGACGGGATTTGAAATCTTCCTCCGATCATGGGCCTCTTTCATGATGGATTGCATCCCTATTCGAGTTAAACCTCAATCCAGACGAGGTAGTTTGCTTGTTCAAACTCCTCTCCAACAACTGGGCTCAATTATAAACCTCGCGATAGTCTTTCAAATCAACTGGCTCCAGCGACTGTTTCAACTCATGCTAAAGGCCATTCTTGAACCTTCATGCCTTATCTTCAGGGTCCTCAATCAGTCTCGGAGCATACTGAGAAAGCTCAACGAATTTGACCTCATACTGGTCAACTGTCATGTTTCCTTGGTGGAGACGCTGGAACTCCTCCATTTTCTGTTCTCGGGCACTTCTCGAAAAGTACTTCTCATTAAACGCTCTGAGAAAAACATCCTACAGCAGGACTACTCCTCTCGGAAACATTGTGTCTTTGGTGGTTTTCCACCAAGTATTGGCATTGCCTTGCAGTTGATAGATTACCAGGACTACTTTTTCCTCACCGTTGCACCTCAGAAGTGTAAACGCCTTATCCAAATCTTGTAACCAAAGAGAGGTAGTCTCTAGATCTCTAGTACCTGTGAACCTCGTAGGGTTTAGCTTCAAGAATTGCTCCACCAACTTGTGGATCGGTCTCTCCCTATCAACGACTATGTTCCCACCTGGAACATCGGCAGGTGCGGCAACAGGTGTGGCAGTAGCTGCAGCCTCGGTGGCGGCGGCAACAGCAGCAGTAGCGACAGCTTGTGTCATGCCCCGAACCTCGAGCGTGCGAACATCCCACTTTGGTCAATACAAATGCGATGATCCCAAGACGTGTCACCAACCCATTCATTTTATTACACATGTAGAAGCGAAACAAATCCCCTGACAACAAAAACTTTGGGATGGAATAGCAGGCAATCAATCACAACCAAAACACTTCTTCTTATAAACACAAAGGTTTATATATACAAACTAAACCAAAGACAAAGGTCTATAAAAAAGGCCGGCTCAACAAAAAAGAACTGTCCTATGACAAGCCAGTCAGACAAGTTCGCCGATCCTTCGATCTTCACCTCCTTTTACTCCATGGCTTCAGGTCTTCCACGACCAGCATCTAAAGAACAGAAAATGTTAAGCCCACAATGGGGTGAAGCATTATCTCAGCAAGTTCACCCTTTAAACTCCTATTAGGAAGAAAATATGCCTCAAGGCGCTCTAGCCACACAAATACGACAGAGGACTTACCTCGCCTCGGTTCCTTCCGGCAAGTCAGTATAATTCAAATAACCATCCAATCATTTCAATCAAACACTTCATCCAATCAAATCGGATCATCGATCAATCGACTCAGTTGATTACATGTCATCGAGACCGTTCTCTGGTCATCTCAATCAATACTATCTATAAAGTCCGATCATAATCCACGACTACTTACTTTAAACTAATAATATAAAGTATAGCTCGCCAAAAGTTGCCTCATATACCGAGATAATATACTATATATATATGCTCGCCAGAAGCTACCTCAAATACTGATATAGTATATTATATATCCTCGAAAAAAGCTGCCTCATATACTGAGATAATATACTATATATATGCTCACTAGAAGCTACCTCAAATACTGATATAGTATATTATATATTCTCACCAGAAGCTGCCGGCTATATTGTTGTAGTATACTAATAATTATAATGCTCACCAGAAATTGCTAGCCATACCCTCATGGTATGCTGAAAATACTCATTTAATCAAATCACAACTTTTATCCTTTCGGATAAAGATACTCGTGTGTGGGTACACGGTTGGCCTTAGCCAAAATACAATATTTTTCTTTTCAAAAATCCCACCATTTAATGTAGTTCATAATGTGGCGCCCGAAACACCTAAGGTCACCATAGATTTCCAAAGAAGAACCTTAGTTCCTAGGAATTTTATTTTATTTTATATATAACAGTCTCGGCGCATCGTATACAATGCACACCACTAAGCACCATGAGAAAAGATAAAGCCAAGACACTTTTATTTACATATTTTCATGATGGATTTTCTCGGGTCGGTACAACAAAAGAAAGGCCAAGACTTTTAACTACACTCGGCCATAACCCCAAAAAGAGACAACTCGACCCTCTATATCGATCATGCAAAATCCTCCATCTATAAGTGTCAACTATTGTCCAAAAAGTAGCAGCTCCTACTCCTCACGCGCGGGCCATCACACCCATCCTGGTGCGTCAGGCGGTGGCGGTGGCAACATCCCCCGCATCACTCCATCTCGACGAACGTGAACAGATATGAACTCCTGAATGATCGGGCCCCTAGCCAAGCCCACGTCACACATCACTAATGCACGAACCCAAATGAACGTCAAACCAGGGATGGTGGGACAGTCGATCTCCACACACTCGATCTCCAGTCTGATGGAAGGCCATAAAAGACGCCCTGCGTGACAGTAGGGAGCAGCATCTTTCTAATCTAAAATGTTAGTCCCCAAAAAGGGTGAGTACAACCACTCAGCGGGTAAAAGATCCAATAAACCACTCAATGCATCACACTGAACAATCAAGACATCATAGTATAATTCATATCATGCATACATCAAGCATTACTTACCTTGTAGCCATGCACATGTCATCATACCATATATGCATATACATCCATGCATTCATTTTCAAGCATTCATGCATGTACCATCATGCCATATGTGCATATACATCCATGCACTCATCATCAAGCATACATGCATATACCATCATGCCATAAGTGCATATACATCCATGCACTCATCATCAAGCATACATGCATATACCATCACGCCATAGGTGCATATACATCCATGCACTCATCATCAAGCATACATGCATATACCATCACGCCATAGGTGCATATACATCCGTGCACTCATCATCAAGCATACATGCATACATGCAACCATACCATGCATGACTAGATTTCAATTTCTCAATTTTTATTCTTCCAATTGGACCGCCACATTTCTCTTTCTCGGGACCGGTATTTGCATCACATTTATCGCTCGCACCCAACCTGGCATCGCGAGGAGCCTTCGACACACACCTTCGGGCATCCGGCACACACACTCCGGGCATCTCGTACCCCAACTGGCATCAAGAGGTATCCCCCAACTCACACCTCCGGGCTTCCAGCACCCCCACATCCCGGGCATCTTGAAACTCCCGAGGACATCCGGCACACACACTCCGGGCATCCGGCATTTACACTCCCTGGCCAGGCGTCCCGACACTCCTGGGGCATCGTCGGCTCACGCCTCCAACGACATTCTCATTTATCATAGTTCACATTCACATTTATGGCTCAATCAAAACATGGCATATGATATGATGGCAACAAGATCATTTTCAGCATTTTGATTCTTATATGTAATTCCAAATATCATCATCTATGCAGCAAGATCGAATCACTTATGACAACACAATCCATGGGGTCCATACAACTTAGAATAATCCATACATCATGACTTTTTTGAAATTTACCAAAATCCATCTTGCACGATTTTAGAAAACATATTTATTAAATACTCACATGATCTTCAAAAATTATGAAATCTGAACATGTGTTAGTCAAGATGTAAAGGCAGCAACTCCAAGAAGAACATATGCCCAAAGAACTTCACACAAGAAGATATAGTTCACACATTACAGCTTACAAAATTCGGACACATCAGATTGCGTGGTTCTTGAAATATTTTAACTTAAATATCCGAATGGCCTCCAAAAATTATGAAATTTTACGAGGTGATAGTCCAGACCCTAAGGTAGATTTTTTATGAAGACATCAAGGCAATATTCGTCCTAGGTAATTAACTATGGATGGTCGAAGCCCCTGTTCCTAGTACCGAACATTCCAGGTTTAGCTGTCTCCAAAAAATCAAGATTTCAACTACTTATCTTCCTTTATTTCCTCTGAATTTTTGATATGTTTTTCCTCAAGGGGTCCACTACAACTTTTATTAAGGGATCCAGGTAAGATTCTCAAATGAAATTCACTTTATAGTCCATGAAGTCGCTGAAGTGTAGTACAACATTTCCAGATCTATCGTCTTCAAAGGAAAAATCGTTTCACTAGGCTAAACTTGTTCTTTTTACCTCAAATTTGATTATGCTAGGATTCAGGATGTTCTCTACAACTTTCATGAAGAAGTCAAAGTGAAATTCTCAGTAAAAAGTGACATGCAACACACAAAACTACCAAGAGGTCAACAAAACAGTTTCAATCTAGCGTTTTCGTAGAGGGAGAGTTTTACCTCACAAAACTCAACCATTTTGTCTCAAATTTCAGTATGTTATAATTTAAGATGTTTTCTACAACTTTCGTGAAGAAGTCGAAACCAAAATTCGACTCAAACCCTGCATGCAAGCCTCTACAACATTCTGGGTCAGGCTATTTACTCGAAAACAGAATGCTATTTCAAAACAACACCCATACAACTTCAGTTTTTCACACCCTAAGCATACGAAATTCATCACCTTTCACTAGCACATCCTAGACACAACATGCAAGAGCAGATCAATGGATCTAACTTGCCTCCAAACCGAGCTACGGCGTGCACGACGGCGGCAAACGGTGGACGCACAGGCGGCTGCGGGTGACGGACGAGCAGCTTCGTCCTTCACGCGGCCTCTTCCCTTCTCTCTTGGTTCCTCACTCTCTCGACAGCCCTCTCTCTCTCTCTTTCTCTTATGGTCGACAGCTCCCCCTAAACCGGCCACCCCTTCCTTTTTATTTCCCCTTCAATTCAATCATTAGCCATCATTAGGAGCCACCCAAAATGACCAATAGGTGAAGCCCTCTTTTTGCCACTTGGCAAATCCCATGCATGATGGGCTTGAAGATGGGTCGGCTCCTCCCCCTTGTGGTCGACGGCAGCCCCCTTCATGGGTTTCATGGGCCAAGCCAATTTGGCCCACTTTAGGTCCAATACCCTTGGGCCTAAAGTTCAATCTTAATTAATTCAAATTTCACTTTTAATAATTCATTTTAATTCCCTCTTTTATAAATTTCAAATTCACAATTTCATATGGCCATAAAACTTGTAACATTTAAACTATAGGGATCAAATCTATGAAGTGCATACCCAAGAACAAATTTTTCTTATCAACTTATCTTATAATACTAATTTTAATAACTCATGAACACAAGATACATAACACTTGGTCTTAAAAGAAAATCAATGGCTAAAGCATAAACCAAAGGCAATTTCATTACCTAATCATAGACTTTAATACATCTAGAGGTTGCCTTGAATTTTGGAATGCCACACATAAAGATATTTTGGCGTTGTAAACCTACACCCAAGTAGTTCTTGCTTAAACATTGATATTACTCAATTTTGGGATAAATTCTTAAAATTATAATCAACACTCAATTTAACGATCAGTAGCATAAACTAACCACACCACTACGGTCAATACGAAATTCTAATAAACGGCTCTCCCGATATAATTTTCGAAAATATTAATTAATTAATAATTAATTTAATTCCGAAAATTAATTTAATTTATTTATAAAATCATATAATTAAATAATAATTAAATAATTTTTAATTCAAATTATTAATTAAATAAATCAAATAATTAATTAAAGTCTAAACATGATTAACCTTAATCTAATTACACAATTAGATTAATTAATCCAACCCTTAATCTAATCATCCATCTAATCTAATTAACATTTAAATAATCTAATCTATCCATCTAATCCTACTTAGACTAATCTAGTGACCCCTTAAGCATAATTAACTCCTTAAGCGGAGATTACAAAATAAACTCATCCGATTTGCGTTCCGACGAGTCCACGGCGACAGCGACGGTGAGGCAAGTGACAAACCTCCAAGCGGCGACACCAACCAAAGATAGGAAGACACCTAAAACGGGCCTTGAAGTCTAGAACACTTTGTTAGTTCGGTTTCTACTTTTGCTTGATGGACTGAGGAGAACCAACGACTGAATGGCGAGGAAACGGCTGATTGGAGCTCCGACAAGTGGGTGGTCAACAACCGGCAGCTCCCGGGAGTCTTGGGGGTCTTGTGGGTGGATGGGATGGGAAAAGGAAGGATTGGAATGGGAGAAAAATGAAGAAAAACGCAAAACAATGCAGGCGGGCAGGGGACCAACGGTTTGTGGCTTGTGGCTTGCGGCGGCCATACAGGACGGCCGACTACTTCGTTCAGGGCGAGGTCAGGCTCTTTGGAACGGTCTAGATGTGCTGGTCATGCTAATGCATGGATCGTTGGCTAATTCATCCGGGAAGACCACTTTCAACTTAGATCTTTGGCGAAAGGTCAGCTGGAGCAGAAATTAGAATGAGGAGAAAACAGAGGGGGAAATGGAGTCCCATGGGCATGTGACGGTGGAGGGCTGGTGTGCTCAGTTTTCTCTGGTTTTGCTGAGCTTCCCTTCTTCAACAACAATGGAGAAAGCCACAAATTAAGGGAGAAGAAGGTTGCTGAGCAAGGGGGACCCCAAAGGCTCTCTAGCCTTCCAACACTTGTCATCTCCTCCTCTCTCTTGGCCCCACCATGACAGCCCATGACCTCAGCCATTCTCTCTCCTCAAATCTTGCTTAGCAAGCTTCCAATGGGTCAAAATGTTCCTTCCCCCATGGCATACGAATTTGGTAAAAATTGGCCATCAAAGTCTTCAATTCCTCTTCCAATCTCTTCAATTCAATTCAATTGAAGTCTCAAAAATTCAGCCATGTGTCCACACTTAAATCTACAATTTTCCATGCCCACAAATCCATCTCGGATGCCAAAAGTGCACTCCATAATGGTCTTCCAACTTTCCCAATCCAATTCCGTCAATTCTTGATTTTTCACCGAAAAACTTGATTTGTAGAAAAATCTTCAGAAGATGAGCCAACATTCCTAAAATGATTTGTGACTTGAAAGAACTTCCAATTTCTATAATTGGGTTCAATTTCATGATTAATTTCAACTGGCGCGATTTTAACGCGTCCTAATCTACCAAGTAGCTTTTAGGAACTTTTCTTGCAATTGCCTTATGGTCGATTGTTTTCGAGCCACAAGGTGCATATTCGACACATTGGTGACTCTCGGTTGTCGTAGAAATCTCAGGGTTTCAAATACGAACACAGGGTACCAAAACGACAGAAGAATGGGTCTAGTGCCGATCAACAAGAATTGTGCAATTAGGTGGAATCACCCATGCTGAATTACATGCCTTTGTCGAGTCGACCTATCTCCGGTCTCTAATCAGTCTGTACCGTAATGACCCTTGTAGATTAGTATGGTCGAGTAGTCGTTTCCTTGTCGAATTCTCAAGTCTATTGCATTTAGATTCCTTAACGGCTTCACTTGATAGATTAGTTATCTCGTGACTGGCCAACTCGAAGAAGAGAGCTATAGGTGCGAAGATGAAATGCCTAACTTAATCAATTGAAAACAGAATTGGAAAATCAGGATGTCACAACTCTTCCCCTCTTATAAAAATTTCGTCATCGAAATTTAAACCATTACAACTCTTAAACAAAAAGGTGGGGGTACAATTGTCTCTTCGACTCTTCACTTTCCCAGGTTGCTCCTTCAGTGCCGTGGTATTGCCAGACCACTTTGATCAATGGGATGGTCTTGGTGTGCAGAACCCATTCTTTTTTATCCGCTATCTAAACAGGGCTTTCCACGTACGACACTCTGTCGTCCACGTCTAAATCCTCAAAATTCAGCATGTGTGTTGAGTCAAGCTCATACTTCCTCAACATCGACACGTGAAAGACATCATGCACTTACGCCAGTCTCGGCGGTAATGTAAGACAATACGCTAGGATCCCAATTCTCTCTAGAATCTCAAACGGACCTACGTACCTCGGACTCAGCTTTCCCTTCTTGCCAAAGCGTGAAGTACCCCTCATTGGTGACACCTTCAAAAAGACGTGATCACTGACTTGGAATTCCAATGGCCTTCGACGCTTATCAACGTAGCTGTTCTAGCGGCTTTGAGCGGTCTTCAATCTGTCTCTAATGACAGCAACTGCTTTCACAGACTGTTGGACTAACTCTAGGCCTATGATCTTCCATTCCCCAACTTCATCCCAACAAACTGGTGTTCTGCACACTCTACCATACAACACTTCGAAAAGAGCCATCTGAATGCTCTGTTGGTAGCTGTTGTTGTAGGCAAACTCAACAAGATGAAGCTGTTCCTCCCAGTTTCTCTTGAAATCCAATACGCAAGCTCGCAACATGTCTTCGAGGGTTTGAATCGTCCTCTCAGACTAGCCATCCGTCTGCGGATTATAAGCCGTACTATATTGCAGCTTCATCCCTAAAGCACTCTGTAAGCTTTTCTAGAAGGTGGCTGTAAATCTCAAGTCTCAGTCTAATGTAATTGTAACCAGCACTCTATGTAGACGAACTATCTGACGTATGTACAACTCTGCGTGCCTATCCAAATCAAGGCCCTTTTGTACTGCGATGAAGTGAGCCGACTTTGTCAACCTATCGACCACTACCCAAATGGAATCATTACCTCTCCGACTCCTTGGTAATCCCGTCACAAAGTCCATTGTGATGTGTTCCCATTTCCATTCGAAAATCTCAAGAGGTTGTAGAAGTCCTCCCGGCTTATAGTGATGTGCCTTCACTTGCTGACACATTAAACACTTGGCGACATGCTTGGCGATGTCTACCTTCATACCAGACTACCAATAGTGTTGACGTAGGTTTTGATACATCTTCCTACTACCAGGGTGAATGCTGTAACTACTATGATGAGCCTTTGATAAGATATCTTCCTTAAGCGCTGCATCATCAGGTACACACAATCGTCCTCGGAACCTTAACATTCCATCCTCAGAAACCTGAAAGTCAGCATTCCTCTTTCGGTATTCTTTTGTAGAATCTTTTGAATCTCTGGGTTTATCCACTGAAACTTCTTGATTCTGATCTGCACCTCTGGCTCAATTTTGAGGGTGGCCATAAGATTCAGGAGGTGGCCTACCTCAAACTTAAAAATCGAATCTTGAGCTTTCTCAAGCAAAGTCCATTCCCTGAGCATCATATGCACAACCAAAGACTTCCAACTCAGTGCATCAACGACCTTATTCGCTTTTCCAAGGTGATACAGAATATCACAATCATAATCCTTAAAGAGCTCCATCCAGCGACGCTCTCATATTCAGCTCCTTTTGAGAGAATAATTACTTGAGACTCTGATGGTCCATGAAGATCTGGAACCTTTCTCCGCACAAGTAATGTCTCCAAATCTTCAACGCAAAAATGATAGTTGTGAGTTCTAAGTCATGCGTCGGGTAATTTTGCTCATGAGGTCTCAACTGACGGGAGGCGTATGCAACAACCCTACCATGTTGCATCAACAAACAACCCAGTCCTCTAAACAACGCATCACTATAAATCTCGTATCCTCCAGGACCAGATGGAATGGTCAGCACAGCTACTGTAGTCAGCTTTTGCTTAAGCTCTTGGAAACTATGCTCGCACTTGTTTGTCTACACAAATTTCTCTTCCTTCTTTAGTAGTCTTATCAACAGCGACGCTAAAGCTGAAAACCCTTCCACAAACCGTCTGTAATACTCTACTAAACCCAAAAAACTTCTGATCTCTATCACTATTGTCGGTCTTGGCCAGTTGATCACTACTTCAATCTTGGACAGGTCCACAGAGATTCCTTCTCCCGAAATCACGTGACCTAGAAATGCAACACGAGTCAACCAAAACTCGCACTTGCTAAACTTAGTGTACAACTCATGATTTCGCAAGGTTTGAAGCACTATCCTTAAGTGACTTTCGTGCTCCTCAGGACTTTTCGAATACACTAGGATATCATCGATGAACACGATCACAAACCGATCCAGGTACTCTTTAAACACTCGATTCATCAAATCCATGAAAGCAGCTGGGGCATTGGTCAAACCAAACGGCATTACAAAAAACTCATAATGGCCATATTAGGTAGAAAAAACTAACTTCGGTATGTCCTCCTTCTTAATCCTCAGCTGGTGATATCTCATCCTTAAGTCGATTTTTGAAAATATCGACGCTCCTTGCAACTGACCAAGCAAGTCGTCGATCCTCGAGAGTGGATACTTGTTCTTGTTCATCACCTGATTAAGTTGATGATAGTCGATGCACAGACGCAATGAACCATCATTTTTCTTCACGAACAGCACTGGTGCTCCCCAAGGTAATGCACTAGGGCGTATGAATCCCTTATCCAACAACTCCTGCATCTGCACCTTGAGTTCCTTCAACTCAAATAACACCATATAGTAAGGAGCCCTAGAAATTAGCTCTGTCGCGGGTGCTAACTCAATCACTAACTCAATCTCTCTCTATGGCGGTAAACCCGGCAATTCCTTTGGAAATACATCCTGAAACTCTTGGACTATTACAATGTCCTCAATCTTTAGCTCCTGAACTGTTGTGTCTACGACAGTCGCCAAGTAACCTTGGCAACCTTCGTCTAATAAATGAGTTACCTTAAACGACAAGATTAAGGTGATCGAGAGTCCTCCTCGACTGCCAACAAACTCGAAACTCTCTTCCCTTAATGGTTAAAATGAATCAAGTTGCGATAGCAGTCTATCTTAGCTCATTGCTTGGTGAGCCAATTTATGCAAATTATCACATCAAAATCATACATGGCTAGGACTATTAAATCTATCCTCCCCTCTCGCTCACCAATCGCTAAGTTGCAACCAGGACAACCCAATGCAACTAACACCTTATCCTTTAATGGTGTAGATATGTTAATCACTGACTCCAACAACACAGCCCTCAATCCTACTAGCTTAACAAACTGCTCAGCTATAAAGGAATGAGTGGCACCAGGGTCAAATTAAGCATATGCAGCATGGTCGTTCAACGAGACCGTACCTGTAATCACATTAGGCGCATCCTTCACCTGTCCTCTAGTGATAGCGTACGTCCCTCCTTGAGCTGGAGGTCGGACTAACACACCTGCGGCGCATTCGGTGGCGTGATTCCTCGAATCTGACCCATTGGTGGCGGCGGCGGCAATAACTGCTGTGGCACCCTCAACTTTCTAGGACAATCTCTGGCCAAGTGACCCTACTAGCGACATTCATAACAAGCGTGTGTCCTCCGAGGGCATGATGCTATACCATGTCACCTTCCACAGAAGTGACACATGCCATTCTGATTTGGCGTTGACTTCCTAACTCCACCCTTCCTATTGGGTGGGACATGGAATCTTCCTCTAGTCATGGGCTTCTTACCAAATCGATTCCCATCTCAGTTAGCTCCAAACCGCGACCCAGATGCGGCGGCTCATTCATTCTAATCTCTCTTTATCATCTGAACCCGTACATACAGGTCATTGTAATTCTTCAGGTTGAGTAGTATCAGCGGACTCCTCAGTTCTGATTTGAGTCCATCTCTGAATCTCCTAACTCGGCTCACCGGATTCTTAACTACTTTGGGGGCGTACTGCGACAGTTCCGTGAACTTCGCTTCATACTGATCTACGGTCATCGTACCTTGGCAAAGACGCTAGAATTTTGCCACCTTCAGCTCTCTGGTAGTCTCAGAAAAGTATTTGCCTTTGAAAACCTCAACAAAGGCGTTCCACTCTAGAACCACACCTTCAGGGAATACTGTGTCTCTGGTGGCTTTCCACCAAGTGTTAGCATTACCTTCTAGCTAGTAGGCTGTAGGGACTACCTTCTCCGTTTCGGTGCACATTAGCAATGCAAAGGCCTTCTCTAAGCCTTTGGTTTAAAGAGCTTCAGCTTCGGGGTCTCCTGCCTTAGTGAACTTCGATGGATTCAATTTCAGGAACTACTCCACAAGCTTATGCATTGGCCTCACAGCGACCACGTTCCTAGGTGGAACTTTGGCAGGTGTGGCAATGGCTGCGGCAGTAGCGATGGCATTGGCGGTAGTAGCGGCGGCTATAGTGGCGGTAGCTAAAGCGGTAGCTTGAATCTGGGCCTGCTGCCCCATCAATTCTCTCATCGCCTCAAGCGTCTGCATGATCCCGACAACTCCCGAATCACCAGGTGCTGCTACAACAACACTAACCGGCAGAACCGGCGGCGGTGCTACTCCACTAGCATTGGCCTTAGCCTACGCTCTATTCTAAGCACCTCAGGTATCAACTGTTGTCGGCGTCCTACCCCGAGTCGTAGGGCCTATGTCCCTCTTCCTGGGAGTCCTCTACTCCTGGTCACTCATGCTACAAGTTCTTTATAGACAACTATTTTCCAATTCCAACACCAGGTTAGAATTTGAGTGACCTCATAAACAAGCTATCAAACAGCTATCACTCACATGCATCAACATATTAAAAGCATTTCCTACTCATTATCCCATGACTCATCGCACCTTATCACTCCATACACAGACCCGCTCTGATAACATTTAAACGGGGATGTCACGCCTCGAACCTCGAGCGCGCGAACATCCCACTCTGGTCGATACAAATGCAACATTCCCAAGACGCGTCGCCGACCCATTCATTTTATTACGCATGCGGAAGCAAAACAAATCCCCTGACAATAAAAACTTTGGGATAGAATAGCAGGCAATCAATCACAACTAAAACACTTCTTCTTATAAACACAAAGGTTTATATATACAAACTAGACCAAAGACAAAGGTCTTCAAAATAGGCCAACTCAATAAAAAGGAACTGTCCTATGACAAGCTACTCAGACCAATTCGCCGATCCTTCGATCTTCACCTCCTTTTACTCCATGGCTTCAGGTCCTTCATGACCACCATCTAAGGACCTCAAAATGTTGAGACCACGACGGGGTGAGACATTGTCTTAGTAAGTTCACCACCTAAACTCCTATTAGGAAGAAAATACGCCTCAGGGTGCTCTAGCCACACAAATAGGACAGAGGACTTACCTCGCGTCCGTTCCTTCCTACAAGTCAGTACAGTTCAAATAACCATCCAATCATTTCAATCAAACACTTCATCCAATCAGATCGAATCATCGATCAATCGACTCAGTCGATTACATGTCATCGAGACCATTCCCCGATCATCTCAATCAATACTATATATAAAGTTCAATCATCATCCTGGACTGCTTACTTTAAGCCGATAATAGATAGTATAGCTCCCCAGAAGCTACCTCATATATTGAGATAATATATATATGCTCGCTAGAAGCTACCTCAAATACGATATAATATATTATATATGCTTACCGGAAAGCTGCCGGCTATCTTGTTATAGTATACTAATAATTATAATGCTCACCGTGAAGCTACCAGCCATACCCTCGTGATATGCTGAAAATACTCATTTAATCAAATCACAATTTGTATCCTTCCGGATAAAGATACTCGTGTGTGGGTACACGGTTGGCCTTTGCCAAAATACAATATTTTTCTTTTAAAAATCCCACCATATAATGTAGTTCATAAAGATATTTTTTGCGATGTAAACCGACGTTCGGTAGTTCTTGCTTAAACATTGATATTACTCAATTTTAGGATAAATTTCTAAAATTACAATCAGCACTCAATTTAACGATCGGTAGCATAAACTAACCACACCACTACAATTAGTATGAAATTCTAATAAATGGCTCTCCTGGTATAATTTTTGGAAAATATTAATTAATTAATAATTAATTTAATTCCGAAAATTAATTTTTTTATTTATAAAATAATATAATTAAATAATAATTAAATAATTTTTAATTTAAATAATTAAATTAATTAATTAAAGTCTAAACATGATTAACCTTAATCTAATTACACAATTAGATTAATTAATCCAACCCTTAATATAATCATCCATCGAATCTAATTAACATTTAAATAATCTAATCTATCCACCTAATCCTACTTAGACTAATCTAAATACCCCTTAAGCATAATTAACTCCCTAAGCGAAGATTAGAGAATAAACTCACCGAATTTGTGTTTTGGCGAGTCCACGGCGATGGCAATGGCGAGGCGGGCAACAAACCTCAAAGCGGCAACACCAACCAAGGCCGAGAAAACACCTAAAACGAGCCTTGAAGTCTGGAACACCTTGCTAGTTCGGTTTCTGCTTTTGCTTGCTGGACTGAGGAGAACCAGTGGCTGAACGGTGAGGATTCGGGCCAATTGGAGCTCCGATGAGCGAGTGGTCAGCAACCGGCGGCTCCCAGGTGTCTTGTGGGTGGATGGGATGGGCAAAGTAAGGGCTAGAATGGGAGAAAAATGAAGAAAAACGTAAAACAGTGCAAGCGAGCAGGGGACTAACGAACCAACGACCAGCGGCTTGCGGCTTGTGGCAGCCGTACAGGACAGTCGACAACTCCGTTTGGGGCGAGGTTGGGCTCTATGGAACGGTCTAGATGTGCTGGTCACGGTGATGGGTGGATCGTTGGCTAATTCGTCTAAGAAGACCACTTTCAACTCAGATCTTTGGCGAAAGGTTAGCTGGAGCAGAAACTGGAACGAGGAGAAAACAGAGGGGGAAATGGAGTCTGATGGGCATGCGATGGTGGAGGGCTAGTGTACTTGGTTTTCTCTTTCTTTGCTGAGCTTCCCTTCTTCAACAACAATGGAGAAAGCCACAAATTAAGGGAGAAGAAGGCTGCTGGGCAAGGGAGACCCCAAAGACTCTCTAGCCTTCCAACACTTGTCATCTCCTCCTCTCTCTTGCCCCCACCATGACAGCCCATGACCTCATCCATTCTCACTCCTCAAATCTTCCTTAGCAAGCTTCCAATGGGTCCAAAATGTTCCTCCCCCATGGCATACGAATTTGGTGCAAATTGGCCATCAAAGTCTTCAATTGCTCTTCTAATCTCTTCAATTCAATTCAATTGAAGTCTAAAAAATTCAGCCATGCGTCCACACTTGAATCCAAATTTTTCCATGCCCATAAATCCATCTTGGATGCCAAAAGTGCACTCTAGAACGGTCTTCCAACTTTCCCGATCCAATTCGTCGATTCTTGATTTTTCATCGAAAAACTCGATTTGTAATCTTCGAGAAGATGAGCTGACGTTCCTAAAATGATTTGTGACTTGACAGAACATCCAATTTATGTAATCAGGTTCAATTTCACGATTAATTTCAACACATCCTAATCTATTGGGTAGCTTTTATGAACTTTTCGTGCAATTGACCTATGGTCGATTGTTTTCGAGCCACAAAGTGCATCTTCGACACATTGGCAACTCTCAGTTGTCGTAGAAATCTCAAGGTTTCAAATATGGACACAGGGTGCCAAAATGACAAACGAATCGATCTAGTACCAATCGACAAGAGTTGTGCAATTAGGTGGAATCACCGACGCTGAATTACATGCCTTTGTCAAGTCGACCTATCTCCGGTCTCTAATCGTTCTGTGCCATAATAACCCTTGCAGATTAGTACCGTCGAGTAGTCGTTTCCTTATCAAATTCTCAAGGTTTCAAATATGGACACAGGGTGCCAAAATGACAAACGAATCGGTCTAGTACCAATCGACAAGAGTTGTGCAATTAGGTGGAATCACCGACGCTGAATTACATGCCTTTGTAAAGTCGACCTATCTCCGGTCTCTAATCGTTCTGTGCCATAATAACCCTTGCAGATTAGTACCGTCGAGTAGTCGTTTCCTTATCAAATTCTCGTGTCTAATGCGTTTAAATTCCTTAATGACTTCACCTGATAGACTAGTTATCTCATGAGTGGCCAACTTAGAGAAGTGAGCGATAGGCGCGAAGATGAAATGCCCAACTTATTCAATTGAAAACAAAACTGAAAAATCAGGATGAAGGCGGCAGCTTGGTTTTGGGCCTATTGCCCCATCATTTCTCTCATCACATCCATGGCCTAGGTGATCCCGATGGTTCCTGGATAACATGGAGCTACTACCCCAGCACCAACAAGATGTGTTGCTACTCGTGCTAGCCTCAGCTTGCGCTCTACCTCGGCCTCCTCGGATACCGACCCTGGTCGGCATCCTACCCCGAGCTGCAGGCCTCACAATACTCTTCCTAGGAGTCCTTTGCTCCTAATCGCTCATCTTACAGGCTTTCTCTAAAAACCTGCCTTCCAATTCAACACCATTCGAGCAATAACAACAAAGGACTCCGACAAGCACCAGCATGAATTTAAAGGCATTTCCTACTAACTATTGTTAGGGAAATCCCTTATGATGTTTTGAAGATGACAAAATAAATCAAAGGCTACTAACATGTTTAATGGTTAAGTAATAGACCATGCGAGATAATAGAACATGTAAAGGATATTGTCAAAGTCTAAAGACGGCCGGAAGACGAACGTAACATATGTCCAGTATATTTTGAAGATTTCCAGACTTACGTGTCAAAGTCGAAGGCGCGCGGACTCAAGACTCAAAGTCGAAGACCGAGACTTTAGTGTCAAAGTCCGCTCTACATCGAAGTCTGCTCACTCGACAAATTCCAGGCCCCGAACGTGAATGATGAACGGAAGACGAGACTCTATCAAGCTGAACCGAGAAGATAGACTCTATCTTGAAGCCGAATCGGGTACAAACCTTAAAGCTAAATCTGTTCGACGCGAGATACGTTCAGATCAGTTGTAAAGTCTACAGACTCGAGTGTAAAGTCTGAGACTCGGACTTTACATCCAGTTCGATGAATCGTAACTCAAGCCCAATCATACAACGGCTAATGATCTGGTTTGGATTCCACATCAAGATTGATTTGATTGATTCAATCTAATTGATTGACGATTGGATCTTGAAGACAAGAACTTTCTATACGAAGAAGCTTTACTTATGGAAACCAAGATTTCGTTTGTATGGGCAATCGGAATCAATTTGGGATTTTACCTTTGTCACTCAACGGCTACCAAATCTTCTAGATACGAGCTGTCCAATGGGTATATTGGAAGACGATTCTCCGGATCTTGTCCAACGGCTAGTTTGGAAGTGGAGGAGTATTTAAGGAGATGAAGGACCAATGAGCAAGTAAGAGACGGAGCGTAGAATTTATAATTCCAAAGTCTGAGCGACCTTCGATTTTACACTTGTCTCTTGAGAGCTTAAACGTTTGTAATCGTGAGAGAAATACCAAAAGAGTGACTTAGTGAGATAGTGTGATCTACTACTAAGTGTTTGCACTCGAAGTTGTAATCTCTTGTTGATTGCATAATGGAATCCAGCCAAGAAGGCTGTTAGCGTGGGAGAGTGGACGTAGGCTTGGATTAAGCCGAACCACTATAATTTCTGTGTTCTTATTCTCTTCCCTAACTCCTTTATTTTGTTCATACTAGCACTCTCAACTATCCCATAGACCATCGCACCTTATCACTCCAATTCTTAACGACCATGCTCTGATAACACTTAATGGGGATGTCACGGCCCGATCCTCTGAGCATGTACCCATCCCTACTTGATTGATAGAATAGGGACGTCCCAGGATGCATCGCTAACCCATTCTTCGATTTAAATACGCATGTGGAAACGAATAATAATTCCCAGACAATAACACAATGGGATAGAAAAGCAAAGCCATTAATTTTCGAACTGAAATCAACAACCACACTTATATATACATATCAACACAAGTCATACACAACCAAGTCGATATACATATCTATACATGTCAGGTCTACAAAACATGGGTTCGCAAATAGCTACTAATATTCATCCTCGTCCTCCATCTCCTCTTCATCCAGATTGGAGCCTCCCTCTGAGAACACCAGAGTCCCTGGATCTTCAAGATCCGAATCTATAGCATCTAAAAGTGCACCTTCTGGAGGATCTACGGTGTCTTTCCCAAAAGCAACCTCCATCACATACAAAGGTATCTCAGATTCCGATATAGGGCCCTCTCTCTGATCGTTATGATCTTGATGATACCATGATCTATATCAATAGGGCACCTTGTCGAATAAACCCGCAACGACCCAGACCACAGACTGTACAAGTTCATACTCCCATCCCTTAGGGTCCCCATGAAATGGAATGTAAGATCTCTATTCTGTCATTTCCTTTGATTGTCCAAAATTCTTGGGAGGGGCTGCCATCTAAGGGCCTAAAAATGTTATCTCATAATAGGGTGAGACAACATCTCGGTAAGTTCAACCCCCTAAGACCTAATTAGCAAGAAAATACGCCCTGAGGCTGCCTAGGTACAAACATGAATCAGAGGACTTACCTTAATGCTCGCCAAAGCTATACGAATCTTAATTGCTCTCCAAAGCTGTGTGATACTTAAGGTATACTATCAGTATGAAGCCCGCAGGCTAATAAAGTATACCATTCTAATTAACCAATGATTTCTCAACTATTATCATACTCGATAAAAATACTCGTGTGTGGGTACACAGTTTGCCTTAGCCAAAATACAATAGTTTCCTTTCTATAAATCCCACCATTTTATATGGTCTACCAAAATGTTTTTGGCGTTGTAAATCGATGCTCGATTATTTTTTAATTAATTACTAAAAATAAATAAATTTAGGAATAAATTCCAAATTCATAAATTACACACAATCAACACAAATTAGAACTCAATTAAATAAACATATCACACCATTACAATCAGCACAAAATTCCGCCATCCGGCTATTTCGGTCTAATTTTCAGAAAATAAATAATTATGAAAATTAATTATTAAATACCAAAAATACAAACTTAGGCCCGTAAAGCCTAATTAAAAGTCGAGATGAGCCCGAGAAAATTTCCGAACTACTCTAGATAAATACTAGAGCTTGTCTAGGCTTTAACTACACTACTCTAACCACCTAACATGCAATAACAATTAATTAAATTGCTAATCTAACCTAACTAACCACCTAATCCATACTTAGCATAAACTAAACAATCCTTAAATGTCATTAACTTAATAAGCAATGATTAATGAGTTAAATTCACTTGTTCAATGATCCGCTAAGATCAAACCGACATGAATAACCGGAGGGGCAAGAAACTCCAAAGCGAGCTAGTCTTTTAAGGTCGGGAAAGTCTCAAAAACAGGCTCGACAATGGGTTGGAGACCCACTCGGTTCAGATCTGTTCTAGGCCGAGAAAAGGGTTGAACGGGAGCTGGTTGAGGCGAAAACGAGCTGAGATGGATCAAGGAGGTTGAACCAGGTCTAGGCGGGTGGCTTCAGGCTTCCAAGCGGCTCCGGGGATGGCGTGGCAAGCTCGAACAGCTTCAGAGGTGGACTGGGCTCACGGCTAAGGCTAAACAATGGCGTGGAACGGCGAGGGACGCGCGCGGGCAAGGCGAGACATGCGACAGCTGCGACAGCATGCGATGGCGACTCGACGACCAAGCGGACTGCAGCTTGACGGTTCTGGTTTTCTTCTGTGTTGCTGAAGCTTCAAACAACAAAATGGAGTGGGAGAGAGGGCTGGTCAATGGCTTCAAGGGGGAGGAGGAGAAGAGAACGGGCAAGGGGGGACCACTTGGTCTCTTTTTATCCCTTTATTCCCTCAAACATGGCCCACCATGTGTGCTATCTTCCACCACCAATTTCCAGCCCTCAAACCCTTCTAGAAGCCCTTTTGAAATGGTCCACAAGTCATGGGTGAAGGGGCATAATTTCAAGTGATTTCCCTCAAATTGGACACCAAATCCTCCTTGAATCAATTCAAATCGACTCCCATAAATTCCATTATCGAGTCAATGATCAAATTGGTATTTTTCCTTACCAATTGATCCCACTTGCATCCCAAATGCACGATCAAATATGGTCCTCTGAATTTTATGGACAAAAACAACCCTACCTCAACTTTTTCCCAAAAAGTCTTAGTTTCCAAAAAAATCTTTGGAGACTAAGTCGACGTTCCTAAAATGACATGTGACATAGTAGGAATTTATTGGATTCAAATTCACAATTAATTTCAATCGGCGTGATTTTAGCGTGACCTAGGCTCTTGGGTAGCTTTCATAAATTTTTAGTGCAAATGACCCGTGGTCGATTTTCTTCGAGCCATTATGAACCTCTTCGACACATTGACAACTCTCCATGGTCATGAAAATCTTGAGGTTTCAAATACATACACCGGGTACCAAAATAATAGAAAAATCAGTCTAGTGCCAATTGACGAGAATTTTGCAATTTAGTGGAATCACTCACACTTAACCACATATCTCAATCGAACTGACCTATCTCTGATCTCTAATCGATTTTTAACTGTGCCATAATGATATCTGCAGATGAGCACGGTCGAGCAGCTGATTCCCGATCAAATTCTCAAGTCTATTTGCTTTAAAATCTCTTATTGACTTCCTTAGATAGTCTAATTATCTCACAAGTGATCAGCTCTAAGAATAGCACTTAGGCGTGTCGTTGAAAGGCCTGATTTATTCAATTGAAAATAGGACTAAAAATCTAGGATGTCACATTTACAACCTGTTAAATATACATATGAATATCTAAGAAGAGTAAAGTCTCATTCTCTAGAATACCACAAACATAGCTTTGGATAGTTGCAACGTATTTGATGATGCGTTTTGCAGCACTTAAGTGAGATTCTTTGGGATCTGATTAAAATCTAACATAGATACAAACACTAAACAAAATGTCAGGTCTAGATGCAATAAGGTAAAGAAGCGAACCAATAATGCTCCTATAAAGCTTCTGGTCTACATTCTTTCCTCCTTCATCATTGTCCAGCTTCGAAGAACATGACGTTGGTATCTCTGTCTTTTTGTAGTTCTCTAATCCAAACTTCTTAACGAGATCTTTTGCATACTTCTCTTGGTGATTGAAAATACATTTTTTTGATTGTTTAACTTGTAATCCTAGAAAGAAAGTTAACTCACCCATCATACTCATATCGAGTTCATCCGCATACATCTAGAGAAATTCTTGCATAGATTTTCATTAGGTGATCCAAAAATAATATCCTCAACATAAATTTGAACTAGTAGAAAATAATCACCTCCTCTTTTTATGAACAAAGTAGTATCTAACTTTCCTTTAACAAAACCATTTTGGGTTAGGAATTTACTTAACCTTTCATATCGGGCTCGAGGTGCTTGCTTCAGTCCATATAATTCCTTTTTCAGTCTATATATTGAGTCTGGCTTTCTTGGATCCTCAAAACCAGGTGATTGTTCCACATAGACTTCTTCTTGGAAATATCCATTTAGGAATGCATTTTTTACATCCATCTGGAATAACCTGAAATTTTTATAGCAAGCAAAAACAAGTAATAATCTAATTGCTTCTAACCTCGCTATTGGTACATAGGTCTTGTCATAATCTATCCCTTCTTCTTGTATATCCTTTGGCCACGAGTCCTTCTTTGTTCCTAACCATTTTTCATTTATCATCCATCTCGTTCCTGAAAACCCATTTAGTTCCAATAATAAACTTACCTTTAGGTTTAGGAATTAGCTCCCAAACATCATTGATCCTGAACTGTCTAAGTTCTTCTTGCATAGTTTTGATCCAGCTTTCATCAAACAAGGCTTCTTCTACACTTTTGGGTTCTATCTCAGAAACAAGTGCTAAAGCACTAGACTCTTCTCGTCTTTTGGATATGGTACAAACTCCTTTATCAATGTTGTCAATGATGAGTTCTTTAGGATGACTTGACTTATGCTTCCAGTTGCTGGTTGGTTTGAGAGTCTGTTGATCCTCTACTTTTGTTGAATCTTCTAATTTTGCTTGTTGATTATCTTCAGAAGTCTGAACCACTTCCGGGTAGGTAGACTTTGTAAAGTCTGGAGTAGGTTCAAATTCTTCAAGTTGAGTCTGGTCCAATTGATTGAGCATAGAGTCTTGAAACTTGACATTCATAGATTCTTCCACAGATTGAGTCTTCTTGTTGAAAACTCTATATGCTTTGCTTGAGGTTGAGCAGCCAAGAAAAATTCTTTCGTCTGATTTTTCTTCAAACTTCCTAGTTTTATCATTTGCATTTTTCAAAATATAACATTTACAACCAA
This sequence comes from Eucalyptus polyanthemos subsp. polyanthemos, assembly GCA_017140185.1. Taxonomy (NCBI): domain Eukaryota; kingdom Viridiplantae; phylum Streptophyta; class Magnoliopsida; order Myrtales; family Myrtaceae; genus Eucalyptus; species Eucalyptus polyanthemos. The sequence continues at coordinate 54,015,695 of CM029459.1, forward strand.
ACACATGAAAGTAAGAAACATTTGGTTTCTTCCCTTTATACACCTCATAAGGAGTTTTCTCTAGAATAGGCCTCAAGAATACTCTATTGATGATGTAGTAAGCTGTAGAAACTACTTCAGCCCAAAATTGAGAGGAAATTTTACTCTCAATTAAGAGGGTTCTTGCCATCTCCTGCAATGATCTATTTTTTCTTTCTACAACCCCATTTTGTTCTAAAGTGTATGGAGAAGAGAAAACATGTTGAAAACCAGATTCATCACAGAACTTCGCGAAGTCTTGATTTTCAAAATCACCTCCATGGTCTATTCGTATGCTCGAAATAACATATCATTTTTTTTTTATTCTGAACCTTCTTGGCAAACTTTGAAAAGTAAGAGAAGGTTTCAGACTTATTTGCCAGAAAGTAAACCCAAGTAAAGTGAGAGTAATCATCCATAATTACTAAGTAGTATCTCTTTCCATCAATACTTTGAGTTCGGTTGGTCCAAAGACGTCCATATGCACAAGCTGCAAAACTCAATTAGTAGAAACTTGATTTATAGGTTTAAAAGAACTTCTAACATGTTTTCTCAAAACACATTATGTGCATAATTCAGACTTTTGATAAGCCAAGTTGGGGAGACCATGGACAAGCTTCTTGGAAGAAATCTTGGCAATATGCTTCAAGTTAGCATGGCCAAGCTTTCAATGCCAAATATTTACTTCATCTTGAATGGATATTAGACACTAAGAACTTTCTGGTTTTATATCCAGAAGGTAAATATTCCCATACCTTCGACTAGTAAAAGATTGAGAGAAATCTTTACTTGTTCCCGAACAAATGCATTCTTGGAAATTAATTTTGAATCCAGTATCGCACAATTGACTTATGCTAAGTAGATTGTAATTCAAACCTTCCACCAAGGAGACATTGTTGATAGTGAAACTTCCAATTTTTACAATTCCACATCCAATAATTCTTCCTTTGCTATTTCCACTAAAAGAAACTTTTCCACAATTTATCTGAACAATCTTTATAAAACAACTCAACTCTCCTGTCATGTGTCTCGAGCAGCCACTATCCAAATACCATTTGATTATCTTCTTGATAGTGACCCATAATCATGAAAAGAACTCAAGTTTTCTTTAATACCCATATTTTCTTGTGTCCAGGGGAGTTAGTGTTAAAAACATTCTTTGCCCAATCCCTCTTAATAGGTCTCCAAACCTTAGGACATTCCTTCTCAAAATGTTTTGAGTTGTTACATTTTGAACATTTAAGAGCACTTCGGTTAATAGGTTTTACAAAAACTTTATGAAAATGGTTTTTGTAAAATGTTTTTGTAGGTCTTTGTTTGATTCTTTCATTCACTTCGGGAAAAATCAATTAAAGGAATTGTTTCTAGAGTTATACCAAACCAGATTTGTTAAAATAAGGTCTTTGTACTAAAAGAATTTTCTCCAACTTCTTAGATCCTTTTGAAAATCTCTTTGTGATATTTGAAATGTCTTCTTTCAAAAAGACATTTTCCTTCGAAAGAGAATCTGCATTTTCTTTCAAATCAGCAAAACTTTTATTTAGATTTTCAAACTTGTCTTTCCAAGAAGTTTCCTGTTGCTCTAGTTTGGAATTTTCCCTCTTTAGCTCAGAAATTCTTTTAAGAGATGTTTTGAGACTAAGACAAAGTTCATCTATATATTTCGAGACTTTAACAGGGATTTTTAAATTGTTAACCTCACTTTCTTAATTTGAGTCTAAATCTAAATCTATTTCAGAATCTCGAGTCTAATTCTGAATTTGCCATTAGACATATGTTAGCATATTCTTTATCACTTTCCTCGCATTCAATATCGCTCCATGTCTTTGCTTTGAGAGCCTTTTTGTATTTCTCTGTTTATCCTTTCTTTTTCTTCAACAGAGGACAATTGGGTCTGATGTGCCCCTTTTTCTTGCATTCGAAGCATATCACATCTTTGTTGGTTTCATCGTTCTCGGTTGGTTTCTTCTAGAATTTTTGATTGCTCTGCTTTTTCCAGTTGAATCTTCTTCTCCCTGTTCAATTTTATGAACTTCCTAATCATGAGTGCTAGCTCTTTATCGTCCATGTCATCTTCTAAATCTATATCATCAGAATCATCGTTAGATTTTAAAACAATTGACTTCTTACCTTTAGGATCTTCTTCCTCATTGATTTGCTCCACTTCATATGATTGAAGTGTGCCAACTAATTTGTCTACTAAAAGAGGCATGATCCTCTGGACTTCTCTTATTGATTTATTCACGTGATTCCAGTCTTTGAAGAGTTCATGCAGCAATTTATTGACCTTTATTGCTCCTGAGATTGGTTGTCCTTGATATGCTAGGCCATTTACAATCTCTGTGAAATGACTAAACATGTCAGTGATGGATTCTCTAGGCTTCATCTTGAAAGCTTCATACTATCCAAGTAGGATATTGATCTTTGCTTCTTTAACTCGATCAGTTCTTTCATAGGTAACATGCAACCTGTCCCAAACTTCTTTTGCTATTTCACAAGAAGAAATTATGTTATACTCAATAGGAGATAAGGCACATTATAAGGAGTAGATGGCTTTAGCATCAAGAGCTTGTATCTTGGTTATTTCTGCTTGTATCAATTCGCCATCATCTGCAACTTCCTTTCCTCTTTATGAGGTTGATGTAGTTTTGGGAATGATCCATTTTTCTACCACATCTTATTTCAGGAGATCTTTTGATCTCAGGAATGCTTTCATCTTGTTCTTCCACACATTGTATTCTTTCCCATCAAAGTAAAGAGGTATGGTGTTGCTTTGGCCTTCAACCAATCTTGGAGCCAAAATACTAGCCATAGATCATTAGCTTAAGAAGTAAAAATACTTCAAAAAATAAGCACACAGGCTCTTATACCAATTGAAATGGCTAGTACGAACACCTAGAGGGGGTGAATAGATATGAATAAAAATTTTCACAAAATTCAGTTGAAGTAATTTGCTTTTAGAAAATGACAGACTATGAACGTATTCAACTTTGAACTATTAAATAAAGCTACAAATTAAAACAAGGAGTTTATGGAAGAGAATAAGAACACAAATGTTATAGTGGTTCGGCTTAGATCAAGCCTACATGCACTCTCCCGCACCGACAATCCACCGGCTAGATTCCACTAAGAATCAAGAGAGATTTTACAACTTGTGATTTTCGACTTTGTCGCTGAAGAGTCTCTATTGGTCTCTCACAAAGTCTTACTAAGAGTTTCTCTCTTTTGAATACAACTTTGAGCTCGATGAATGAAACAGTAAGGAACTAAGAAGCTTCAGACTTTGAAATTTTTCTTTCACACTCTCTATCGGACAACTAGAGAATCCGCCTTAAATACTCTTTCATGCCTTCACGACCATTGGCACTTTCCAAAGGAATTCTTCCAATCTACCCATTGGACAGAATCAATCAAGGAGATCTCGAGTCGTTAGATAATTGAGATGAAAGCCCGTCGATCCTGTTCGCCCATACAATCAGAATCTTCGTTTCCATAAGTAGAACCTTCCAAGTATACTCGCCTTTTAAAAGATTTGATTATCGAAATTGATTCCAATAAGGATAATCGATCATGTAGGTGCTATATCTAGCCATAAGGTCATCCATAAACCATATGAATCGAATTCTTGAAAAAATAAAGATAATTTCGCATCTAAATAAGTTTTCATTCTTTAGTCTCGGAAATTGTTAGTGTAGGCAAACTTTGACACTAAAGTCGCATAGTCTTCAAACTTTGATGCTAGAGTTTGGAAGTCTTCGACTAGACTTTTGAAAAGGTTTTGTCAACTTCAAAATGGTAAAGGAGTTTTCTCCAACACAATGGAAAGAAGCATCGGAATCAATAGACCACTTGTTTGTTGTCAAGTCAAACTCGCAGACAAACACAAGTTATCTAACACAGTTCATCGTTAACCACATTAGTACCTTGATTCTCATCTTACTAATTCTTTTTGTAGGCTTCACAATGAAACCTCCGGTGTCTAGTTTGGTGACAAAACCAATACTCATATTTTGTAAACTATCTCTTACCCATTGATTGTGACCTACCACGCCGGCTGAATTATTCTCTGCTTTTACTTCTTCCATAGTTCTCCACTACTAGTGCCGTTGAAGATGTAGATGCCAAAAAATTATCTCCACCTAAGACTTTCCTTCACATCTTTTCATCCATGATGCTACTCACAACATCATCCAGAGTTAAATCATCCTTCATGGTGCTCAAAATTCTCTAGACCATGGTATTGTAACCTTCTGGAAGGGAACATAAAAATAATAAAGCTTAGAGCTTCATATCTAAATTTATGCATGTAGATTCCACTTGACCCGTGATCTATGTGAAACTATTAATATGCTCTACTACGAAACATCTATCGATAATTTCATATTAACCAATTTCTTTAGCAAAAGTACCTAATTTGATGTGGATGGCCTCTCATAAATATTCATCAAAATATCCATGATTTCTTTTACAGTTTTTGCTTTTGCAATGTGGTAGCCTGTCTTTTTCATCAACCCTAGACAAATTGAACATATTGTCTTTCGATCAAGAATTTTCCATCCAGCTTCGCCATCAAATCTACTTCCACCATCTTGGGTTTATAACCCTCAAGTGGTGCATAGAGATCTTTTTGATAAAGATAATCCTTGATTTGTAGTTTCTACCATTCAAAATCCTGCCCATCGAATTTATTGATTTTGATTTTATTTTCTACCATACTATTTGCTTTCAATTGAACGTCATCAAAAAACCTTTGATGTTCTCTATTAGCCAACCAGGCTCGATACCAATTATTACAAAATTGCATTTTCATTCTATAAAAAATACTATCAGCAAACAATCTACCAAACTGGATATAATAACAAAATAACATAATCAGAAGAATACGTTAGAAAATTTATTATCGAAGTTAACCAAAACCAAGGCTAAGTGTCCGTGTAGAGGCACTCTGCGAATCTACTAGACTTCAAAGAAAATTGAAATACAATAATGTGATATTCTTTCAAGATCAAGGCACAAAGAGATTGAGAACCCTCACAAAGAAAAAAAAAAACTCATTTTTTTCTTTTCCCCTTTTCTTGCCTCTCTTTGTTTTGTTTTTTTTATTTTTTAGCATCTTCCTATCACTAATATAAAGGTATACATTTTAACCAAAAAGCAAATCTAATAGAACAGACAAAAAAGCCTCTAAAAATTTTTTGGCTTCATCTACAACAAATTTGTTGGCATCGGAGTTTTGGTCAACAATTTTAATTTTCATCCTCATAGAAGTACAAAAGTAAGGATGGCGAGATAATAAATAATAAATAAAAAAGGAAAAAGACCCCATTTCATTTTCTTTTTCTTTCAGCTCGTTCTAGGACGGAAGAAGAAGGCAGGAGAAATAGACGACCGAGATTGAGGTCAGACACCAATCCCTGCCGTTGCTAGCCATTTCTGACGCTGTGCATCAGAGCCTCACCCAACTCCGTTCCTCGGTCGGAAACAAAGTGGCTCACCTCTCGTTCGAGATTTCTTCGCTGGTGCCAATCTTCATTGTTGTTGAATGTCCAAGTTTCGTTCATCGATCTTTGTAGCTTCGCCTTGCTTCACTAATCAGGTAATCTATCTTCCTTGTTATGCCCTGTTTTGAGGGAGGAAGCAATAGAGCCGAGAGAACACGTCCTAGTTTAGGATCGACTTTGATTCAACTTGAATCTAGGGCTATGCTTGTATACATCTTCGATTAACTTTGTTTGAACTTCACCTTGCTTCACTAATCAGCCATTGTTGTTTGGTTTCCCCTTTCATCGCGGACTTGATGAATGCCTTTGAAACACAAATGAAAACTAGCCTAATGATTTCACCTGAACCCGAATACATGTTGACGTAGATTGATTATTATCACTTAATTTGCTAGTATCTAGACTTGATTTCGGACAAATTTCATCTTTCGCAGAAGCCAAATCTAAACATCTTTTTCATTTCTCTTGTTCTACACCCTTGTGCGCTCCAGCATAATTTTTGATGGCTTACTTCAGCGAGGAATAATGGGAGGTAGATCATACGAGTCTGGATGTTCACTTCCAGGTCCTTGTTGCGTTATTTATTTATTTATTTATTTTATGCCTGTATCTTCCTTGAATCAGTGAGATAATGACCTATGGTGGCAGTTTTTTTTTTTTTTTTTTTTTTTATCGTGAAAAGTAGTTTCATTAATTATAAGGGGACTGAGCCCATGTTCAGAGACGAAGCATCAAAGCAAAGTAGGGTCCATAAGGCTGAAGGTGGCGAAGAGGCCCAATTCAGATGACGGCCAAAGCAATGCTGATTTTTGGCAGCCCAATCTTAGCCCGGTTCGCTTCTCTTACGCAATAAACGATGTCTAGCTTTGAGAATCCATTCAGCATCTCCCGAATCATCTCCAAATACCCACGCGCCTCCCAGTCAAATTGCTCTGTAGAAGAGTTGGAATTACACTTACTAGTTCCAAACAGTCAGACTCAAGTACAAGCGGCTGTGTTCTTCACGCGGCGATGTATTCTAGGGTTTGAAAAACCGCGACGGCTTCTGCTTGGATCACCAATGATGCTGGAACTGTACAAGTGAATCCATCCACCAGAACACGGCAAAGAATATCATTTTTGGCTTAAGAAGAAATAACTATTGTGGTGCTTGAGTAATCTGTCATCTGTGAGTATGTTGGAAGGTGCTTGAAGAAGAAAACTACAAAGGCCTTTCGATTACACGATGTTACAAGAAAGATTTAATTAGATTTAATGACTTTAGATTTTAGTTGCTTAGGTGCAAATGATAAACATTCTAATTTTCTATTATTTTATTTTCTGTATTCGAAAACAGCCTAATAGAACAGGTTTGGAATAAAAATCAATTTGGTAATATAATTTCATTTTTCAATTTCAAGCACAAATTTTTGGCCCGTAAATAGGTTTCAAACAAAAATAGAAAAAAAAAATTCTACTTTTTTATTTGTAGAACAAAAATAGAATAAAAACTCTTCTCATTGCTTGTCCACCACCTGCAGTTGTTGCCTATTGCCTGCCCAAAAATGCTAGGGCCTATTAAATGAATTTCTATTATGGAAATAAAAATTTTATGTTGTTATCAAACGTGTATTTCTCCTTAGAAACTCGCCTAAAAAATAAAAATAGAAAAATTATTTTTAATCAGAAATTATTGCCAGGAAAAATGGATTTTCATTCGTGTCCTTAGTAAACTTGAGCTCATTTCAGTTTTAAGGAGTTGGAGTTCAGATTTAGATTAGTTAGATTTGGGAGGAGTTCGGCTATATTCAGAAATAAGCTTAGTAAAATATAGGGTCAAATCGGTCTTCAGAAGATTGGGCTTAGGGCTAAATGTTGTTATAAAATAAAAGAGGGCTTTGTGTAACAGAGCCCAACATGTGTCCATAGCCCAGACCTACGAATTCCAATGGTGGCTCACATACTGACCGGGCTCAAGGGCCCAACCCGACCCGTGCCCCTTCTAATAAATAATAATGGATAAAAATAATAAATAAATAAATAATTTAATAAAATAACAAATTGAAAACTCAATTGGGAAAATAAACCTTGATTAGATCGTTAGATTTTAGTATTAGTTTATTTTCATTTAGATAGTACTTACATAGTGTTGCAGACATGACTCTCTCTAGTTTAGTTTTAATAAGTTTAGTTTAATTAGAAATAGAATTCAAATTGAACTAAACTCATGGGGGCTGCTATCCTTAGGCTTAATAACAAGGTCATGTTATATTTTTTTCCTGACTCATATCAAGATACTTTACTATAATTTACATTTTACTCAATCTGTCATTACTATCTTTGATGAGTTGATTGCATCTCTTTTATGATGCATTTCGATGTCGTGCTTTGCTTGTTTTAGTTAAATGGTTAGTTTACTTTTTTATATGATCATTATAAAAACAAAAACATTGCATGGACACTTAGCAAAAAAAAATCTTAGAATTTATAATTTTGTTAAAAAGACTGTTCAGACACCTTAACTATATAATAATCAAATTTAAGTACCAAAATAGTATTACTTAGATAACTAATGTAATCAAGTCTCCAACTCTAGATTTTTGGTCTTGTAGAAAATGAAGTATGCTCTCATACCTTATTTAATTTATAACCAACCCCAATAGAAATCCATGCCGATTAAGAATCACTTATCCCCCATTCGACATTATCTTTAAACTTTTTTTTTCCAACTGCGTTGCGGAAAGAAGGTCGCGACAAAGTCGTTGCGGTCCTTACCTACGATTTCCATATATTATCAAGCCAACAAAAAGGGTTTCAGGTCAACGTTGACTCTATGTTGGTCGCTTCTGTAGTCGACGTAACTTCAAGCCGACGCTTGTGCGAGTGGTGTTGTGCATGAAGTGCGCTTTACACAGCGAATGTATTTATGCTTGTAGATCCAAACTGCGTGAATTTTCCGTCTTTAGAGTCCGGTTGTATAGAACCAAACATCCACACGGCGTGTGTCTCGCGAAACATTTGCATTCTGCAAATTAATAATTTACTGTAACAAAGAAACCTAACGGGTACCTAGTGTCATTTTAGCGAACTAATCAGCTAATTCAACTCTGCCAAGCAGTGTTACATGCCGCACCCGCATCGTACCCGCTAATTGGCTCTGTTTATCATGTGAAAAATAGTTTGGACCAATATTTTCTCTTTATCGTGAACACAAATTCTCGGTTTTTAGATATGGCAAACGGCTGCATTCGATATTTTTGTTGTGCCCATGAAAAGAACGCCTTCGGTAAGTGAATTCTAAGCCCATGAAAATACATATCTTCATCAAACTTTATTTTCCTCCATCACTAATTCAAGAAAATATTTTTTATTGGTTGGTTAAAAAAATATGGATATTATATTTCACAAACTTAATTAGAAATAAGTGTAGATGATGTTTATCTTGTAATTTTTTTTTTTTGTCAGTCTTATTTTATTCCTATTTTAACACTCACTCTCGACTTTTGCTCTTTTTTACAAGCGTGGGAATCGAAACCCACTCCTAAAACTTACTCGTCCCCACCCCATCCCCCCTAAGAATATGGGGATTCGAATTCCTCACCTCCCCCTTCCATGTTGGAAGAGTGACCACCGGGGTTTATCTTGTAATTTAGTAACCGCAAGACGAGCCGGAGAAAAATATGGCCCTTCCCCACTAATCTTATGGACTAGTATCATAAAGCATGAGTCACCGGATGAAAGGCCCAAACGTGAAGTTAATTTCGGTTGGCAGTGTGGAATTGAACATATGTCATGCGTATACTCGACACGCAAAAAATTCATTTTAAGCAAGACCATGGAATTGCCCAAGAAAAATATTCATCCAAGTTGGACAAACTAAATCCTCGAACAAACTCAAAGACAAGATAGCTCCCTATGTTAGGAGATACATATAATTCTTTGATGCGAAAATTAAAAAAAAAAAAAAAAACAGTGATCTTTGATCTTCATGATTTTCACAAATAGATGAAGACGTACCTTTATCCATAGTGTTACCCTTGATAATAATCATTGTGGAAAACTAAAGAACTCGAACCAAATGAAAAAATCTGATTTCGAACCAAATGAAAAAATCTGATTTCTCTCCTTTAATCCACTATTCTTTAATGTATTCTATCGATGGAGAAGAGAATACCAAGTTCTTTTCAATTGTTGTTATTTATATAGGTGGAGAGAGGACCGGACTCTATTTATATCTTCTATCAATAGGTGCCTTCCATCATAGCGCCTTTAACGTCCATAAAAGTCGCACCTCTTAGGAAAAGCAATAACTTCCCTTGAGGATTATACTGTTTCGTTTTATTAGAGTCATAACTTCTCATAACCAATATTTATTATTATTAATAATTCATTAAACCATATAATAAATCCTATCATGTGGGTCACAATAATTCTTACACCTTAATCTTAAAGGCATCACCAACATACGGTAGACGGAAGAGACCATTTTTACATCCTGTCGCTGAGTTATACATAAACGCTTCTTAAAGCTAAAATACACGTATATATCTATTACAACACACCCATATATATATTGGTAACTTAAGTATTCTCATCTCGCACTATTGACTATTGACATGTTATGGTCTTCCATGTTATCCGTGTACCCAGTGTTCATGGTCCCACTAATATTCAAGTACACATCAGTCTACTCTCCTGGCAAATGAACGATCTCTTCTTGATCCATGTTTGTACTACCATCATCAATAGGGTTAGCCAGTGCTCTGAGTCCCTCCAATTCAGTTGCTACTTCCTTCATGGTTGGTCTCTCCTCTCCTTTTATTGTCAAGCATTTTGTTGCAATATTGGCAACTTCTCTCACCTGCTCATTGATTCCTTCGTTTGCAATAACTTCCTCAACAATTTGAAACAATTTGTCATTTTCCAGTGATGAAAGAAAGTACATTGCCAAGCTCCTCTCTTCTTCCGGTCGGTCAAATGAAAGTGCCTTCTTCCCTGTCAATAGCTCGACTAGCACAACCCCAAAGCTGTAAACATCACTCTTTTCAGTCAATTGGCTTGTATGCAAGTATTCAGGGTCTAAGTATCCCCATGTTCCTTGAACCATAGTAAACAAATGCGTTTGATCAATTGGAACTAATCTTGAAGCTCCGAAGTCAGAGACTTTTACAGTGTAATTAGCATCTAAAAGGATGTTTGCCGATTTAACATCTCGATGGATAATGGGAATGGAAGCTGTGGAGTGCAAGTATGAGAGGACTTCGGCAGTTTCGGAAGCAATTCTCAACCGAGTCTCCCAAGACAGCTTTGATGATTTGTTTGGGTCGTGGATGTGATCAAAGAGAGTCCCATTGATGACGAACTCGTACACCAATAGAGGCACATCCGTTTCCAAACAACATCCCAAGAGCTTGACCACATTACGATGATTAATTTGAGAAAGCACAATGACTTCATTAATGAATTGTTCAATTTGATTCCGGTCCACAAACTTGGACTTCTTAATTGCAACTACCATACCATTTGGCAATGATCCTTTGTAAACCGTACCATATCCTCCTCGGCCAACTATTGTGCTTTCATTATAATTATTGGTGGCTTTCCCTAGCTCTTCAGTGCTCAAGATTTTTACGGCTTTTGTGGTTCCGTTTGGTCCATCTAATTGTTGCTGTAAAAGCAAGCCCCCATTTTGCTTGAAATATTGTTCTTTGAGCCTAATGAGCTTCATTTTCTTGTGTCCCAAATATAGAAAGCCTATACTGAATAGCAGCGCTACGATGGCCCCAGCAACACCTGTATACCACATCATTTTTTCAGAATAATTAATCATATGATCAATTGCACAGCAAATCATTGTACCGTGCAAAAGCAGCCACACTTTGTAACTTTCTGCAAAATTATATCACGAGGTTTCCTCGAAAAGCTAAGTAGTTTTGGGGCAATTCAGTCTGAATTAGGACAATGGATTTGGTTAAGCTAACCTACCCAAAAAAGAAGAAAAAAAGCACAAGTTCCACGGCCTATAAAAAATGTCATCAATTAACAGGTTTAATTCAATACAAAAGAAGTAATGAATTCAAACGAACCACAAGAGTACGTATTTTTTTCCCGTGGTACTACAGTGTACTTGCTTACAGTTTTTTAGGTCTTATGCAACTAATTCCACGTCATTTAAATCATGCACGTATAGAGACTTTTGCGTTAACTATGCATGAACCTAAATAACTCAATAGACGTCCTATCTCTATAACCAGCTAGACCCCTTTTCATCACACGCAGCTGGCAAGGACTAGTAGCTTAGAAGAAATTTTTTCAAATGGATTAGCTTAACTTCCTCTTTTACTCGTGTCATCTCCTTGGATAGATGTTGTCAAATCACTAGCAATCTATCTGAATAATATCGTGGTAAATATGGCTTGTGCAAAAAATGAGAATGTTGTATAGGTCATGTATCTCACATAAAAGAATGATGAAACAACCCATTAAACCTTTTCTATCGGTTCTTAGATGCATGCTAATCAAAACATGAGAGAGAAAGAAACGAGTTTGACTTTTAGGAGGAAAAGAAAGAAAAGAAGCACATGAAAATCCACAATTCAGTCAATCACTTACAGAAAGCAGCAATTAACATTGAGCATGTACTAGGGGACCGCAATGAGGTGGGGTGGGACAGGCCCGCCCGCCCCCACCCTAAAAATAATAAAGATGTCCCATACCCACCTCGTGCCTCATGTGGTTAAAAAATTCAATAAACACAACTCATGATTCTTAGAAGATAGAAACGACCTAAAGAGAAAACAAATTAAAGAACGTGTCACAAGTTGTAAAAAGATAATAGCAGCGTGTCAGAATGGTGTAAGTATTAGGGACTAATGGAGTGTCAAGTTGGGTTACTATCAAAGTTAGTGCTGTATTTTGGCATGCTTGGTGGGTCAATCCCTACGCAAAATCAAGCTGTGTTTATCTTCTAAAGTTTTTAAGGTTAAATGAGGAAAGAACATAGGAAATAACACTTCAGCTAGGAAATCTTAGGAGGAATAAAGAAAGGGCAAAAGGAAAAGAAGGCCAGCCACATCCATTCGTCGCCCTGGCCTAGAGGTGGAGCATAAAAATATTACCAATCTCGGCCACAAAGTACATTCATCATGGGTTTCACTCGTTACTTGGGACTAGGAAGTAGGGATATCCTCTTGGATTGATAAAATAGCCATTCCTAAGCGTACGTCTCCACCAGTTTTCACCCAAAAAAAAAGTCCTTGCCAATGCGCCACCAACTGCTGTTCGGACCATCGCTTTTTCCCCCTTTTCTTTCCAAAGGTCATGATGTCAAATTGGGGATGCTCATCTCTCACATGACGATAATCTCTAGTTGTGTGAGATAGGTGACTTCCGTTCGATTGAGTATTGAAGGTCGCACACGTCGAAAAACCGTGTTTCCGCACGTAGTACTGATGTTATTCGCGATATGATCACGATGATTGGAAAATGTATTCATATTTACCTAAAATCCAATGTGGCCTAGTCAAAAGATACTCAACGAGTACATCCATTGACATGAGCGAGACCCATCTATTTTTGAAATTTAAAAGAGCTCAAATGTGATGTGCTCAATGCATCATAATGTCATTTATGTTCCGCAGAGAAACATCAGAAATTTTGATTGTTGAATTTTCCCAAGCAAGGGAAATAGTGGAAGAAAAATTGGGCGAAATGGGAATAATTAATTTTCGCATAAACCAAAAGGAAATTAAATTATATATTCTCTAAATCAGCCAGAATATTATGTTCTTTTTTTTTTTTTCATCAGGCACTCCTGGTCAATGGAAAGAACTTACCAACCAAAATCTCCATTAAATGTGATGAATTAGGATTAGCAATGCATCCTTGTGCATCTCCACCGCCCTTCTTGCCATCACCATGATAACCCTTTGGGCATGAACATGTATAACTCCCCTCAATATTATGGCAATTTCTTACACACTGGTTCAACGTTGGATCCGCACATTCATCAATATCTACATAAATTAATCACACACGCATCAAATGTATGTAATCTTCCTAGATCATATCAATATGAAATGCAAGATAACAAATATGAATTTTATCAATGTACCTTGACAACCATTCACAAGGTAAGGATTACCTCGGTAACCTCCTTTACAAGTGCACTTGTATCCTGATCCATTTTCAGCATCAGTGCAAATGGTGTTGTTGGTGCACATGTAACTAGTACTGTTCTTGGCATCCTCACATGTTTGATTCCCTATTGCCCAGTCGAGAACTAGAGTGGATTGGTTAAATTCAAGCTGCTCAAGATCGCTAACCGAGAAGTCGTAGAAGCCAATTTCGGCGACGAAGGCATAGCTGCAAGGATTGAAATCCATGACGTATTGATGCTCGTAATAGCTCCTGATGGAGATCTGGTAGCCGAAAGAGCCCCGAGGGATGCTCGCCTCGCAGCAACCGATACCGGAACATGACCCGTTGCTGACATCCGAAAGGTTGCTGCACGAAGACATACACCCGAAAGAGAACTTCTTAGCACGGTCTACGAATGAGGCCACCGTGTCGCAACCGACGGCGTAGAACTTGTTCTTAGTGCTGGATATGGGGAAATCGACTACGGTGAGCCACGAAGATGTGCTCGAATTGCACCCGCAAGAGTTATAGCATTTTCGACCGGATGAAACATTTACTCGCATCTCGTGGTCCTCAACAGAAATGTCTAGTATTTCAATGTAACTATCTCTTTTATGCATGTAAGGTATGGGGGGGTTGGTAGAGTTGTCACAATCGATAGTAAAAGATGGGTGATTGATGCGGCAGTCAAAACTGCTATCCCATGATCCAAAGGGATATGGAATCGAGAGAGTTCCGCAAGCACTTCGGCATCTAGGCTTCGTCATCGAATCAGTAGCTTCTGCTATGCGATTGGCGTATGAACACAATAAAGCCTCAAGCACCACAACCTTCAAGAGAAGCTTTCGGACGACCATGGTTCTTCCTTCAACTGTCTTCAAATATGTTGTTTTATGATGAATTAACTCGATGGGTTCGGGGGATTATAAGGAGAAGTAAGATGGGTTTCTTCCTCTTTTGTTTTTTTGTTTTTTGTTTTTTGTATTTGTTTTTTTGTTTTGTTTTTTGTTTTTGTTTTTTTCTGGTCAAGTGCAGTTATTGGTCCGAGCCACATGCGTGAGACGATTGCACGATGTCTCCTTGTGCGGCGAATCTAGTGCAGTGCAGTGCACGTGACAATTTCCAAACGCACGATTTATTTGAGAGTCCATCACTAATAATATACACAAATGTTCTAGAACCGTTTTTTCCCCGAGAAGGCATATTTATAATTTCTTTAATTTGTTTTCAGTAAAAGAATATCCAGATATTCATTTTAATGAATAATTTGTTTCTCAACTTTGTAAAGTTTAATTAGTTATTAGTGATTAATCTTTTTTCCCTCTTAATTTACCATGTTTAATATGTAGACATTCATGCCATAATAGTGGAATATCAACGGCCCCAAACTTTAACATATCTATGCAATTAATCATAACAGTCATTAGTAATTATGCATTTAGTCATATTTATTGATAAAATATGGAAATTGTGTAATGGACAGAAAATACTTTTTTCCTCTATAATCTTTACGTAATTAGGGTTTTTATATTTGCTGAAATTTTAATGTAGTTTTTATATTCATTTATGTTTAAGAACATCATGTCATATGCCTAAGTAACCTCTAATATTATTTATTCAACAAATATGAGCTACGATGTAAAATAGATACACATATTTCTAAAATTTTAAATTGTTAGTAAAAGGCGTAGATTTTTAATATTTAAATAATTTAACACCTCCTTTATGAGAAGGTTTGAATTCATATAAGAGTAAATCCTTGAATTATATATTAGAGAAGACAAATAGAGACGTAAAAGGATCTAAACTCAACTTGTCGTGTTCTAATATCATGGAGGATTTCGTGAAATTGGTGCCAACCATTCAAAAAGTTTAATTTATTTGATGAAAACATGGTTATTAATATTTAAAAACTTTAGTATATATTGCCATATCCCTCGGACAACACTAGGCATAAACACAATGACAACTAGAAAATAAATATAAAAAAAAGTGTCGTACATGTAAAAAAAAATCATTTTTTCTAACCAAAAAGGAGTTCTCAGGTAAGGGATTCCTTTGACAGTTGAAATGATTATCAAAATAGACAAACACATTTCAATTATTTTTCTCTATCCGTCCTATTTGTAGCAGAATTGTACCCAAAAGCAAAGGACTTCTCCCATTAAATCTTATTTGACGGTGCCAATTGCACCCAGTGACTCTATATAAATTCCTACTTTTCGTTGTTTTCTCTTTTTCTTAGCCAAACGATTTAGATCATCACTCCTAGCAGACAAAGAAGTTTTCTTTATCAAAGACAGTAAGGCTAGAACTGGATTCAAATTATCTTGACTGTGGATGAGTTAAGTAGTGATGAGTTGTATATCATGTCATAATGACGAAACTAGCCATATTCTCTATTCAAATTTCCCACAAAAATGTTTGCAAGTCATATTATTGGCTAAGGTAGGACACTTCACATGAATCAATTTCCTGTATATGTTTAGAATTTCACAGACCGCACGAGCTAAAACTTAAAAATAACATAAGTTTGCGAGGGATCATGTTGAATAGAAGCTTGAAATTACAATTTCAGATCACAGAATAATTAAAAAAAATAAAATTGGTTCATCATGCAAATTCATGTTTTTACCTCAGTCAAGATAGTGGGGGAAACCACCCCATTGTGGGCGAGTTGGTTCTGGCGTACATCCCCACCCGCCCCCCCCCCCCCCCGGTTGGACAGGGTTCAATTCCCTAGCTCCTTTTTTTGTACAACTTAAGTGGGACGCCGTGGGAGATGGGTTTCCGTGCTAGTACCCCAGTGGTTTATGTTGAGCGCTATTGGCTGCGAGGCAGTTACACGGTCACCAGAAAAAAAAAATAGTGGGTGAAATTCTCATAAAAGTGTTTTTTTAGTACAAGGACATGCTATAGGGTCTACCTTCGAGAGGCACACCAAAATTGACGCTCTTTCCATGGAATTTTAAATGAGACTGTTTGTAATTTGACAGGCATAAAAACAACTTTTATAAAGTCCCTTTGTCGATAGATGCCTACTTTAATTCTCTGATTAGAGTTGTAGTGTATAATTCAATGATGACAGTACAATTTTTGTCATAGTATATTTGGCGAAAAAATCTTTTAACTATTTTGCTATTTCTATCAAGAAAGTTGAGAAACCAAAATTAATGAAACTATCTTTTTTTTTTTTTTTTTTATCAAGAATCCTACTTTTACTTTTGTCCAGTTAAGTTGGCTTCGTTACACACAAACCAAATTGAATCCTTAGTGCAAGTCTCTTTTCAAGTTTCAAGTCAGCTTGAAAATTCTTCCAATCGACTATAACATCACAACGTGAATTGCGTGCCTAATAAAAGCGAACCTCGGATTCGGGATCGGCCAAATCATTAAAGCTCCTAGCAGACAAAGAAATCTTCTTTATCAAAGACAATAAGGCTAGAATTGAATTCAAATTATCTACTGTGGATGAGTTAAGTAGTGGTGAGTTGTATATCATGTCAAAATGACGAAACTAGCCATATTCTCTATTCAAATTTCCCACAAAAATGTTTGCAAGTCATATTATAGGCTAAGGTAGGACACTTCACATAAATCAATTTCTCGTATATGTTTAGAATTTCACAGACTGCATGAACTAAAACTTAAAAATAACATAAGATTGTGAGGGATCATGTTGAATCGAAGCTTGAAATTACAATTTAAGATCACAGAATAATTAAAAAAAAAAATTGGTTCATCATGCAAATTCATGTTTTTACCTTAGTCAAAATAGTGGGGGAAACCACCCCATTGTGGGCGAGTCCCCCCGCTGGGCAGGGTTCGATTCCCATACTCATTTTGTTGCGCGACTTAAGTGAGATGCCGTGGGAGGTGGGTCCCCGCGTTGGTGCCTCCTGTGGTTTACGCTGAGCGCTATCGGTTATGAAAAAAAAACATAGTGGGTGAAATCCTCATAAAAGTGTTTTTTTTAGTAAAAGGGCATGCTATAGGGTCTACCTTCAAGAGGCACACCAAAATTGACGCCTTTTCCGTGGAATTTTAAACGAGACTGTTTGTAATTTGACAAGCATAAAGACAGCTTTTATAAAGTCCCTTTGTCGATAGATGCCTACTTTAATTCTCTGATAAGAGTTGTAGGGTATAATTCCATGATGACAGTACAATTTTTATCAAGAAAGTTAAGAAACCAAATTTAATGAAACTATCTTTTTTATTTATTTATCAAGAATCCTACTTTTACTTTTGTCTTTTTTTCATTTCCAGTTAAGTTGGCTTCGTTACACACAAACCAAATTGACTCCTTAGTGCAAGTCTCTTTTCAAGTTTCAAGTCAGCTTGAAAATTCTTACAATCGACTATACCATCACAACGTGAATTGCGTGCCTAATAAAAGTGAACCTCGGATTTGGGATCGGCCAAATCATTAAAGCTCACGGGCCTTCAAACTGGGGAGACATCAGTTGGCCCCACGAGAGTTATAGCATTTTTGACCCGACGAAACATTTACTCGCATCTCGTGGTCCTCAACAGAAATGACTAGTATTTCAATATTACCACCTCTTTTATACATGTAAGGTATGGGGGTTCGTAGAGTTGTCACAATCGACAGTAACAGATGGGCGATTGATGTGGCAGTCAAAACTGCTATCCCATGATCCAAAAGGATATGGAATCGAAAGGGTTCCGCAAGCACTTCGGCATCCAGGCTTCGTCATCGAATCAGTTGCTTCTGCTATGCGATTGGGGTATGAACACAATAAAGCCCCAAGCACCACAACCTTCAAGAGAAGCTTTCGGACGACCATGGTTCTTCCTTCAACTGTCTTCAAATATGTTGTTTCTTTGATGAATTAACTCGATGGGTTCGGGGATTATAAGGAGAAGTAAGATGGGTTTCTTCCTCTTTTGTTTTTGGATTTTTTTTTTTATAGTTTTTATAGTTTTTTTTAGGGTTTTTTTTTTAGTTTTTAGTTTTTTTTTTTAATCTGGTCAAGTGCAGTTATTGGTGCGAGCCACATCGTGAGACGATTGCATGATGACTCCTTGTGTGGCGAATCTAGTGCAGTGCAGTGCACGTGACAATTTCCAAACGCACGATTTATTTGAGAGTCCATCACTAATATACACAAATGTTCTAGAATCATTTCTTTCCCAAGAAGGCATATTTATAATTTCTTTATTTTTTTTTCAGTAAAAGAATATCCAGATATTCATTATAATGAATAATTTGTTTCTCAACTTTGTAAAGTTTAATTAGTTATTAGTGATTAATCTTTTTTCCCTTCTTAATTTACCATGTTTAATATGTAGACGTTCATGCCATAATAGTGGAATATCAATGGCCCCAAACTTTAACATATCTATGGATTTAATCATAACAGTCATTAGTAATTATGCATTTAGTCATATTTATTGATAAAATATGGAAATTGTGTAATGGACAGAAAATACTTTTTTCCTCTATAAGCTTTACGTAATTAGGGTTTTTATATTTGCTGAAATTTTAATGTATTTTTAATATTCATTTATGTTTAAGAACATCATGTAATATGCCTAAGTAACCTCTAATATTATTTATTCAACAAATATGAGCTACGATGTTTTTTTTTTTTTGGTCGGTATGAGCTACGATGTTAAGTTGTACTTTATATGTAGAATAGATACACATAATTCTAAAATTTTAAATTGTTAGTAAAAGGTGAGATTTTTAATATTTAAATAATTTAACACTCCCTTTATGAGTAGGTTTGATTTTATATAAGAGTAAATCCATGAATTACATATTAGAAAAGACAAATAGAGACGTAAAAGGATCTAAACTCAACATGTCGTGTTCTAATATCAAAGAGGATTTAGTGAAATTGGTGCCAACTATTCAAAAAGTTTAATTTATTTGATGAAAACATGGTTATTAATATCTAAAAACTTTAGTATATATTGCCATATCCCTCGGACAACACGAGGCATGAACACAAAGACAACTAGAAAATAAATAAAAAAGAAGTGTAGTACATGTCAAAAAAAACTTTTTCTCTAACCCAAAAAGGAGTTCTCACGTAAGGGATTCCTTTGACAGTTGAAATGATCATCAAAATAGACAAGCATATTTCAATTATTTTTCTCTAACCGTCCGATTTGTAGCAGAATTGTACCCAAAAGCAAAGGACTTTTCCCATTAAATCTTATTTGACAGTGCCAATTGCACCCAGTGACTCCATATAAATTCCTATTTTTCGTTGTTTTCTCTTTTTCTTAGCCGAACGATTTAGATCATCCCTCCTAGCAGACAAAGAAGTCTTCTTTATCAAAGACAGTAAGGCTAGAATTGGATTCAAATTATCTTGACTGTGTATGAGTTAAGTAGTGGTGAGTTGTATATCATGTCATAATGACGAAACTAGCCATATTCTCTATTCAAATTTCCCACAAAAATGTTTGCAAGTCATATTATAGGCTAAGGTAGGACACTTCACATGAATCAATTTCTTGTATATGTTTAGAATTTCACAGACTGCATGAACTAAAACTTAAAAATAACATAAGTTTGTGAGGGATCATGTTGAATAGAATCTTGAAATTACAATTTAAGATCACAGAATAATTAAAAAAAATAAAATTGGTTCATCATGCAAATTCATGTTTTTACCTCTGTGAACATAGTGGGTGAAATTCTCATGAAAGAATTTTTAGTAAAAGGACATGCTATAGGGTCTACCTTCGAGAGGCACACCAAAATTGACGCCCTTTCCATGGAATTTTAAACGAGACTGTTTGTAATTTGACAGGCATAAAGACAGCTTTTATAAAGTCCCTTTGTCGATAGATGCCTACTTTAATTCTCCCATAAGAGTTGTAGGGTATAGTTCTATGATGACAGTACAATTTTTGCCATATTCTATTTGGCGAAAAAGACTTTTAGCTATTTTGCTATATCTATCAAGAAAGTTTAGAAACCAAAATTAATGAAACTATCCCCCCCCCTTTTTTTTGTTATATATCAAGAGTCCTACTTTTACTTTTGTCTTTGTTTCATTTCCAGTTAAGTTGGCTTCGTTACACACAAACCAAATTGACTCCTTAGTGTAAGTCTCTTTTCAAGTTTCAAGTCAGCTTGAAAATTCTTAAAATCGACTATAACATCACAACGTGAATTGCGTGCCTAATAACAGCGAACCTCGGATTCGGGATCGGCCAAATCATTAAAGCTCATGGGCCTTCAAACTGGGGAGACATCAGTTGGCCCCACGAGAGTTATAGCATTTTTGACCCGACGAAACATTTACTCGCATCTCGTGGTCCTCAACAGAAATGACTAGTATCTCAATATTACCACCTCTTTTATACATGTAAGGTATGGGGGTTCGTAGAGTTGTCACAATCGACAGTAACAGATGGGTGATTGATGTGGCAGTCAAAACTGCTATCCCATGATCCAAAAGGATATGGAATCGAAAGGGTTCCGCAAGCACTTCGGCATCCAGGCTTCGTCATCGAATCAGTAGCTTCTGCTATGCGATTGGGGTATGAACACAATAAAGCCCCAAGCACCACAACCTTCAAGAGAAGCTTTCGGACGACCATGGTTCTTCCTTCAACTGTCTTCAAATACATGGCTTCCAAAGGCATTAGATCAATCCGTGCCATCATTTTGGACATCCCGGCACCCTAAAAGAAAGCCAGCATTATAAAACAAGAACACAAAGACTCCACAGAGAAAATTCCTCGTTTTTCCTTAGAAAATTCCATTTCGGCCATTTTTTGGCTGAAAAAACACGAGTGTTGGAAATCTGAAGAGATACATGGCTTCCAAAGGCATTAGATCAATCCGTGCCATCATTTTGGACATCCCAGCACCCTGAAAGGCCAGCTAAAACAAGAACACGAAGACTCCACAGAGAAAATTCCCGTTTTTCCTTAGAAAATTCCATTTCGGCCATTTTTTGGCTGAAAAAACACGAGTGTTGGAAATCTGAAGAGATACATGGCTTCCAAAGGCATTAGATCAATCCGTGCCATCATTTTGGACATCCCAGCACCCTGAAAGCCTGCTAAAACAAGAACACGAAGACTCCACAGAGAAAATTATTCGTTTTTCCTAAGAGAATTCCATTTCCGGCCATTTTTTGGCTGAAAAAACACGAGTGTTGGAAATCTGAAGAGATACATGGCTTCAAAAGGCCTTAGATCAATCCGTGCCATCATTTAGGACATCCCAGCACCGTGAAAGCCTGCTAAAACAAGAACACGAAGACTCCACAGAGAAAATTCTTCGTTTTTCCTAAGAAAATTCCATTTCCGGCCATTTTTTGGCTGAAAAAACACGAGTGTTGGAAATCTGAAGAGATACATGGCTTCAAAAGGCATTAGATCAATCCCTGCCATCATTTTGGACATACCAACACCCTGAAAGGCTGCTAAAACAAGAGCACGAAGACTCCACAGAGAAAATTCCTCGTTTTTCCTTAGAAAATTCCATTTCCGGCCATTTTTTGGCTGAAAAAACACGAGTGTTGGAAATCTGAAGAGATACATGGCTTCCAAAGGCATTAGATCAATCCGTGCCATCATTTTGGACATCCCAGCACCCTGAAAGCCTGCTAAAACAAGAACACGAAGACTCCACAGAGAAAATTCCCGTTTTTCCTTAGAAAATTCCATTTTCCGGCCATTTTTTGGCTGAAAAAAACGAGTGTTGGAAATCTGAAGAGATACATGGCTTCCAAAGGCATTAGATCAATCCGTGCCATCATTTTGGACATCCCAGCACCCTGGAAGCCTGCTAAAACAAGAACACGAAGACTCCACAGAGAAAATTCCCCGTTTTTCCTTAGAAAATTCCTTTTCAGGCCATTTTTTGGCTGAAAAAACACGAGTGTTGGAAATCTGAAGAGATACACGGCTTCCAAAGGCATTAGATCAATCCGTGCAATCATTTTGGACAACCCAGCACCCTAAAAGCCTGCTAAAACAAGAACACGAAGACTCCACGGAGAAAATTCCTCGTTTTTCCTTAGAAAGTTCCATTTCCGGCCATGTTTTGGCTGAAAAAACACGAGTGTTGGAAATCTGAAGAGACACATGGCTTCCAAAGGCATTAGATCAATCCGTGCCATCATTTTGGACATCCCAGCACCCTGGAAGCCTGCTAAAACAAGAACACGAAGACTCCACAGAGAAAATTCCCCGTTTTTCCTTAGAAAATTCCATTTCCGGCCATTTTTTGGCTGAAAAAACACGAGTGTTGGAAATCTGAAGAGATACATGGCTTCCAAAGGCATTAGATCAATCCGTGCCATCATTTTGGACATCCCAGCACCCTGGAAGCCTGCTAAAACAAGAACACGAAGACTCCACAGAGAAAATTCCTCGTTTTTCCTTAGAAAATTCCATTTTCGGCCATTTTTTGGCTGAAAAAACACGAGTGTTGGAAATCTGAAGAGATACATGGCTTCCAAAGGCATTAGATCAATCCGTGCCATCATTTTGGACATCCCAGCACCCTGGAAGCCAGCCGAAACAAGAACACAAAGACTCCACAGAGAAAATTCCTCGTTTTTCCTTAGAAAATTCCATTTTCGGCCATTTTTTGGCTGAAAAAACGCGAGTGTTGGAAATCTGAAGAGATACATGGCTTCCAAAGGCATTAGATCAATCCGTGCCATCATTTTGGACATCCCAGCACCCTGGAAGCCAGCCGAAACAAGAACACAAAGACTCCACAGAGAAAATTCCTCGTTTTTCCTTAGAAAGTTCCATTTCCGGCCATTTTTTGGCTGAAAAAACGCGAGTGTTGGAAATCTGAAGAGATACATGGCTTCCAAAGGCATTAGATCAATCCGTGCCATCATTTTGGACATCCCAGCACCCTGGAAGCCTGCTAAAACAAGAACACAAAGACTCCACAGAGAAAATTCCTCGTTTTTCCTTAGAAAATTCCATTTCCGGCCATTTTTTGGCTGAAAAAACACGAGTGTTGGAAATCTGAAGAGATACATGGCTTCCAAAGGCATTAGATCAATCCGTGCCATCATTTTGGACATCCCAGCACCCTGGAAGGCAGCGGAAACAAGAACACGAAGACTCCACAGAGAAAATTTCCCGTTTTTCCTTAGAAAATTCCATTTTCGGCCATTTTTTGGCTGAAAAAACGCGAGTGTTGGAAATCTGAAAAGATACATGGCTTCCAAAGGCATTAGATCAATCCGTGCCATCATTTTGGACATCCCAGCACCCTGGAAGCCAGCCGAAACAAGAACACAAAGACTCCACAGAGAAAATTCCTCGTTTTTCCTTAGAAAAATCCATTTTCGGCCATTTTTTGGCTGAAAAAACGCGAGTGTTGGAAATCTGAAGAGATACATGGCTTCCAAAGGCATTAGATCAATCCGTGCCATCATTTTGGACATCCCAGCACCCTGGAAGCCAGCTAAAACAAGAACACAAAGACTCCACAGAGAAAATTCCTCGTTTTTCCTTAGAAAGTTCCATTTCCGGCCATGTTTTGGCTGAAAAAACACGAGTGTTGGAAATCTGAAGAGACACATGGCTTCCAAAGGCATTAGATCAATCCGTGCCATCATTTTGGACATCCCAGCACCCTGGAAGCCAGCCGAAACAAGAACACAAAGACTCCACATAGAAAATTCCTCGTTTTTCCTTAGAAAATTCCAATTTCGGCCATTTTTTGGCTGAAAAAACGTGAGTGTTGGAAATCTGAAGAGATACATGGCTTCCAAAGGCATTAGATCAATCCGTGCCATCATTTTGGACATCCCAGCACCCTGGAAAGCAGCGGAAACAAGAACACGAAGACTCCACAGAGAAAATTCCTCGTTTTTCCTTAGAAAATTCCATTTTCGGCCATTTTTTGGCTGAAAAAACGCGAGTGTTGGAAATCTGAAGAGATACATGGCTTCCAAAGGCATTAGATCAATCCGTGCCATCATTTTGGACATCCCAGCACCCTAAAAGCCTGCTAAAACAAGAACACGAAGACTCCACGGAGAAAATTCCTCGTTTTTCCTTAGAAAATTCCATTTTCGGCCATTTTTTGGCTGAAAAAACGCGAGTGTTGGAAATCTGAAGAGATACATGGCTTCCAAAGGCATTAGATCAATCCGTGCCATCATTTTGGACATCCCAGCACCCTGGAAGGCAGCGGAAACAAGAACACGAAGACTCCACAGAGAAAATTCCTCGTTTTTCCTTAGAAAATTCCATTTTCGGCCATTTTTTGGCTGAAAAAACGCGAGTGTTGGAAATCTGAAAAGATACATGGCTTCCAAAGGCATTAGATCAATCCGTGCCATCATTTTGGACATCCCAGCACCCTGGAATACAGCCGAAACAAGAACACAAAGACTCCACATAGAAAATTCCTCGTTTTTCCTTAGAAAAATCCATTTTCGGCCATTTTTTGGCTGAAAAAACGCGAGTGTTGGAAATCTGAAGAGATACATGGCTTCCAAAGGCATTAGATCAATCCGTGCCATCATTTTGGACATCCCAGCACCCTGGAAGCCAGCCGAAACAAGAACACAAAGACTCCACAGAGAAAATTCCTCGTTTTTCCTTAGAAAAATCCATTTTCGGCCATTTTTTGGCTGAAAAAACACGAGTGTTGGAAATCTGAAGAGATACATGGCTTCCAAAGGCATTAGATCAATCCGTGCCATCATTTTGGACATCCCAGCACCCTGGAAGCCAGCCGAAACAAGAACACAAAGACTCCACAGAGAAAATTCCCCGTTTTTCCTTAGAAAATTCCATTTCCGGCCATTTTTTGGCTGAAAAAAAACGAGTGTTGGAAATCTGAAGAGATACATGGCTTCCAAAGGCATTAGATCAATCCGTGCCATCATTTTGGACATCCCAGCACCCTGGAAGCCTGCGGAAACAAGAACACGAAGACTCCACAGAGAAAATTCCCGTTTTCCTTAGAAAATTCCATTTTCGGCCATTTTTTGGCTGAAAAAACGCGAGTGTTGGAAATCTGAAGAGATACATGGCTTCCAAAGGCATTAGATCAATCCGTGCCATCATTTTGGACATCCCAGCACCCTGAAAGCCAGCTAAAA
This sequence comes from Eucalyptus polyanthemos subsp. polyanthemos, assembly GCA_017140185.1. NCBI lineage: Eukaryota > Viridiplantae > Streptophyta > Magnoliopsida > Myrtales > Myrtaceae > Eucalyptus > Eucalyptus polyanthemos. The sequence continues at coordinate 54,041,415 of CM029459.1, forward strand.
CAAGAACACGAAGACTCCACAGAGAAAATTCCTCGTTTTTCCTTAGAAAATTCCATTTTCGGCCATTTTTTGGCTGAAAAAACACGAGTGTTGGAAATCTGAAGAGATACATGGCTTCCAAAGGCATTAGATCAATCCGTGCCATCATTTTGGACATCCCAGCACCCCGGAAGCCAGCTAAAACAAGAACACAAAGACTCCACAGAGAAAATTCCTCGTTTTTCCTTAGAAAATTCCATTTTCGGCCATTTTTTGGCTGAAAAAACGAGTGTTGGAAATCTGAAGAGATACATGGCTTCCAAAGGCATTAGATCAATCCGTGCCATCATTTTGGACATCCCAGCACCCGGAAGGCCAGCTAAAACAAGAACACAAAGACTCCACAGAGAAAATTCCTCGTTTTTCCTTAGAAAATTCCATTTTCGGCCATTTTTTGGCTGAAAAAAACGCGAGTGTTGGAAATCTGAAGAGATACATGGCTTCCAAAGGCATTAGATCAATCCGTGCCATCATTTTGGACATCCCAGCACCCGGAAGCCAGCGGAAACAAGAAACAAAGACTCCACAGAGAAAATTCCTCGTTTTTCCTTAGAAAATTCCATTTTCGGCCATTTTTTGGCTGAAAAAACGCGAGTGTTGGAAATCTGAAGAGATACATGGCTTCCAAAGGCATTAGATCAATCCGTGCCATCATTTTGGACATCCCAGCACCCGGAAGCCAGCTAAAACAAGAACACAAAGACTCCACAGAGAAAATTCCTCGTTTTTCCTTAGAAAATTCCATTTTCGGCCATTTTTTGGCTGAAAAAACACGAGTGTTGGAAATCTGAAGAGATACATGGCTTCCAAAGGATTAGATCAATCCGTGCCAATCATTTTGGACATCCCAGCACCCTGGAAGCCAGCTAAAACAAGAACACAAAGACTCCACAGAGAAAATTCCTCGTTTTTCCTTAGAAAATTCCATTTCCGGCCATTTTTTGGCTGAAAAAACACGAGTGTTGGAAATCTGAAGAGATACATGGCTTCCAAAGGCATTAGATCAATCCGTGCCATCATTTTGGACATCCCAGCACCCCGGAAGCCAGCTAAAACAAGAACACAAAGACTCCACAGAGAAAATTCCTCGTTTTTCCTTAGAAAATTCCATTTTCGGCCATTTTTTGGCTGAAAAAACACGAGTGTTGGAAATCTGAAGAGATACATGGCTTCCAAAGGCATTAGATCAATCCGTGCCATCATTTTGGACATCCCAGCACCCTGGAAGCCAGCTAAAACAAGAACACAAAGACTCCACAGAGAAAATTCCTCGTTTTTCCTTAGAAAATTCCATTTTCGGCCATTTTTTGGCTGAAAAAAAACGCGAGTGTTGGAAATCTGAAGAGATACATGGCTTCCAAAGGCATTAGATCAATCCGTGCCATCATTTTGGACATCCCAGCACCCGAAAGCCAGCGAAACAAGAACACAAAGACTCCACAGAGAAAATTCCTCGTTTTTCCTTAGAAAATTCCATTTTCGGCCATTTTTTGGCTGAAAAAAACGAGTGTTGGAAATCTGAAGAGATACATGGCTTCCAAAGGCATTAGATCAATCCGTGCCATCATTTTGGACATCCCAGCACCCCGAAAGCCAGCGGAAACAAGAACACAAAGACTCCACAGAGAAAATTCCTCGTTTTTCCTTAGAAAATTCCATTTTCGGCCATTTTTTGGCTGAAAAAACGCGAGTGTTGGAAATCTGAAGAGATACATGGCTTCCAAAGGCATTAGATCAATCCGTGCCATCATTTTGGACATCCCCAGCACCCTGGAAAGCCTGCTAAAACAAGAACACGAAGACTCCACAGAGAAAATTCCTCGTTTTTCCTTAGAAAATTCCATTTTCGGCCATTTTTTGGCTGAAAAAACACGAGTGTTGGAAATCTGAAGAGATACATGGCTTCCAAAGGCATTAGATCAATCCGTGCCATCATTTTGGACATCCCAGCACCCTGGAAGCCTGCTAAAACAAGAACACAAAGACTCCACAGAGAAAATTCCTCGTTTTTCCTTAGAAAATTCCATTTTCGGCCATTTTTTGGCTGAAAAAACACGAGTGTTGGAAATCTGAAGAGATACATGGCTTCCAAAGGCATTAGATCAATCCGTGCCATCATTTTGGACATCCCAGCACCCGGAAGCCCAGCTAAAACAAGAACACGAAGACTCCACAGAGAAAATTCCTCGTTTTTCCTTAGAAAATTCCATTTTCGGCCATTTTTTGGCTGAAAAAACGCGAGTGTTGGAAATCTGAAGAGATACATGGCTTCCAAAGGCATTAGATCAATCCGTGCCATCATTTTGGACATCCCAGCACCCTGGAAGCCAGCGCTAAAACAAGAACACAAAGACTCCACAGAGAAAATTCCTCGTTTTTCCTTAGAAAATTCCATTTTCGGCCATTTTTTGGCTGAAAAAACGCGAGTGTTGGAAATCTGAAGAGATACATGGCTTCCAAAGGCATTAGATCAATCCGTGCCATCATTTTGGACATCCCAGCACACCCGGAAAGCTGCTAAAACAAGAACACAAAGACTCCACAGAGAAAATTCCTCGTTTTTCCTTAGAAAAATCCATTTTCGGCCATTTTTTGGCTGAAAAAACGCGAGTGTTGGAAATCTGAAGAGATACATGGCTTCCAAAGGCATTAGATCAATCCGTGCCATCATTTTGGACATCCCAGCACCCTGGAAGCCAGCCGAAACAAGAACACAAAGACTCCACAGAGAAAATTCCTCGTTTTTCCTTAGAAAAATCCATTTTCGGCCATTTTTTGGCTGAAAAAACGCGAGTGTTGGAAATCTGAAAAGATACATGGCTTCCAAAGGCATTAGATCAATCCGTGCCATCATTTTGGACATCCCAGCACCCTGGAAGCCAGCCGAAACAAGAACACAAAGACTCCACAGAGAAAATTTCCCGTTTTTCCTTAGAAAATTCCATTTTCGGCCATTTTTTGGCTGAAAAAAACGCGAGTGTTGGAAATCTGAAAAGATACATGGCTTCCAAAGGCATTAGATCAATCCGTGCCATCATTTTGGACATCCCAGCACCCCGGAAAGCCAGCTAAAACAAGAACACAAAGACTCCACAGAGAAAATTCTTCCTTTTTCCTAAGAAAATTCCATTTCCGGCCATTTTTTGGCTGAAAAAACACGAGTGTTGGAAATCTGAAGAGATACATGGCTTCCAAAGGCATTAGATCAATCCGTGCCATCATTTTGGACATCCCAGCACCCTGAAAGCCTGCTAAAACAAGAACACGAAGACTCCACAGAGAAAATTCCTCGTTTTTCCTTAGAAAGTTCCCTTTCCGGCCATTTTTTGGCTGAAAAAACGCGAGTGTTGGAAATCTGAAAAGATACATGGCTTCCAAAGGCATTAGATCAATCCGTGCCATCATTTTGGACATCCCAGCACCCCTGAAAGCCCGCTAAAACAAGAACACAAAGACTCCACAGAGAAAATTCCTCGTTTTTCCTTAGAAAATTCCATTTTCGGCCATTTTTTGGCTGAAAAAACACGAGTGTTGGAAATCTGAAGAGATACATGGCTTCCAAAGGCATTAGATCAATCCGTGCCATCATTTTGGACATCCCAGCACCCTGGAAAGCCAGCTAAAACAAGAACACAAAGACTCCACAGAGAAAATTCCTCGTTTTTCCTTAGAAAATTCCATTTCCGGCCATTTTTTGGCTGAAAAAACACGAGTGTTGGAAATCTGAAGAGATACATGGCTTCCAAAGGCATTAGATCAATCCGTGCCATCATTTTGGACATCCCAGCACCCTGGAAGCCAGCCGAAACAAGAACACAAAGACTCCACAGAGAAAATTCCTCGTTTTTCCTTAGAAAAATCCATTTTCGGCCATTTTTTGGCTGAAAAAACGCGAGTGTTGGAAATCTGAAGAGATACATGGCTTCCAAAGGCATTAGATCAATCCGTGCCATCATTTTGGACATCCCAGCACCCTGGAAGGCAGCGGAAACAAGAACACGAAGACTCCACAGAGAAAATTCCTCGTTTTTCCTTAGAAAATTCCATTTTCGGCCATTTTTTGGCTGAAAAAACGCGAGTGTTGGAAATCTGAAGAGATACATGGCTTCCAAAGGCATTAGATCAATCCGTGCCATCATTTTGGACATCCCAGCACCCTGGAAGCCTGCTAAAACAAGAACACGAAGACTCCACAGAGAAAATTCCTCGTTTTTCCTTAGAAAATTCCATTTTCGGCCATTTTTTGGCTGAAAAAACGCGAGTGTTGGAAATCTGAAGAGATACATGGCTTCCAAAGGCATTAGATCAATCCGTGCCATCATTTTGGACATCCCAGCACCCTGGAAAGCCAGCTAAAACAAGAACACAAAGACTCCACAGAGAAAATTCCTCGTTTTTCCTTAGAAAATTCCATTTTCGGCCATTTTTTGGCTGAAAAAACACGAGTGTTGGAAATCTGAAGAGATACATGGCTTCCAAAGGCATTAGATCAATCCGTGCCATCATTTTGGACATCCCAGCACCCCGGAAGCCTGCTAAAACAAGAACACAAAGACTCCACAGAGAAAATTCTCGTTTTTCCTTAGAAAATTCCATTTCCGGCCATTTTTTGGCTGAAAAAACACGAGTGTTGGAAATCTGAAGAGATACATGGCTTCCAAAGGCATTAGATCAATCCGTGCCATCATTTTGGACATCCCAGCACCCTGGAAGCCAGCGGAAACAAGAACACAAAGACTCCACAGAGAAAATTCCTCGTTTTTCCTTAGAAAATTCCATTTTCGGCCATTTTTTGGCTGAAAAAACGCGAGTGTTGGAAATCTGAAGAGATACATGGCTTCCAAAGGCATTAGATCAATCCGTGCCATCATTTTGGACATCCCAGCACCCTGGAAGCCAGCCGAAACAAGAACACAAAGACTCCACAGAGAAAATTCCTCGTTTTTCCTTAGAAAATTCCATTTTCGGCCATTTTTTGGCTGAAAAAAAAACGAGTGTTGGAAATCTGAAGAGATACATGGCTTCCAAAGGCATTAGATCAATCCGTGCCATCATTTTGGACATCCCAGCACCCTGGAAGCCAGCTAAAACAAGAACACAAAGACTCCACAGAGAAAATTCCTCGTTTTTCCTTAGAAAATTCCATTTTCGGCCATTTTTTGGCTGAAAAAACACGAGTGTTGGAAATCTGAAGAGATACATGGCTTCCAAAGGCATTAGATCAATCCGTGCCATCATTTTGGACATCCCAGCACCCTGGAAAGCCTGCTAAAACAAGAACACAAAGACTCCACAGAGAAAATTCCTCGTTTTTCCTTAGAAAATTCCATTTTCGGCCATTTTTTGGCTGAAAAAACACGAGTGTTGGAAATCTGAAGAGATACATGGCTTCCAAAGGCATTAGATCAATCCGTGCCATCATTTTGGACATCCCAGCACCCGGAAGCCAGCTAAAACAAGAACACGAAGACTCCACAGAGAAAATTCCTCGTTTTTCCTTAGAAAATTCCATTTTCGGCCATTTTTTGGCTGAAAAAACGCGAGTGTTGGAAATCTGAAGAGATACATGGCTTCCAAAGGCATTAGATCAATCCGTGCCATCATTTTGGACATCCCAGCACCCGGAAGAAAGCCAGCTAAAACAAGAACACAAAGACTCCACAGAGAAAATTCCTCGTTTTTCCTTAGAAAATTCCATTTTCGGCCATTTTTTGGCTGAAAAAACGCGAGTGTTGGAAATCTGAAGAGATACATGGCTTCCAAAGGCATTAGATCAATCCGTGCCATCATTTTGGACATCCCAGCACCCTGGAAGCCAGTAAAACAAGAACACAAAGACTCCACAGAGAAAATTCCTCGTTTTTCCTTAGAAAATTCCATTTTCGGCCATTTTTTGGCTGAAAAAACACGAGTGTTGGAAATCTGAAGAGATACATGGCTTCCAAAGGCATTAGATCAATCCGTGCCATCATTTTGGACATCCCAGCACCCCCGGAAGCCAGCTAAAACAAGAACACAAAGACTCCACAGAGAAAATTCCTCGTTTTTCCTTAGAAAATTCCATTTTCGGCCATTTTTTGGCTGAAAAAACACGAGTGTTGGAAATCTGAAGAGATACATGGCTTCCAAAGGCATTAGATCAATCCGTGCCATCATTTTGGACATCCCAGCACCCTGGAAAGCCAGCTAAAACAAGAACACGAAGACTCCACAGAGAAAATTCCTCGTTTTTCCTTAGAAAATTCCATTTTCGGCCATTTTTTGGCTGAAAAAACACGAGTGTTGGAAATCTGAAGAGATACATGGCTTCCAAAGGCATTAGATCAATCCGTGCCATCATTTTGGACATCCCAGCACCCTAAAAGCCTGCTAAAACAAGAACACAAAGACTCCACAGAGAAAATTCCCGTTTTTCCTTAGAAAATTCCATTTTCGGCCATTTTTTGGCTGAAAAAACACGAGTGTTGGAAATCTGAAGAGATACATGGCTTCCAAAGGCATTAGATCAATCCGTGCCATCATTTTGGACATCCCAGCACCACCCGGAAAGCCAGCTAAAACAAGAACACAAAGACTCCACAGAGAAAATTCCTCGTTTTTCCTTAGAAAATTCCATTTTCGGCCATTTTTTGGCTGAAAAAACACGAGTGTTGGAAATCTGAAGAGATACATGGCTTCCAAAGGCATTAGATCAATCCGTGCCATCATTTTGGACATCCCAGCACCCTGGAAGCCAGCCGAAACAAGAACACAAAGACTCCACAGAGAAAATTCCTCGTTTTTCCTTAGAAAATTCCATTTTTGGCCAATTTTTGGCTTAAAAAACGCGAGTGTTGGAAATCTGATGAGATACATGGCTTCCAAAGGCATTAGATCAATCCGTGCCATCATTTTGGACATCCCAGCACCCTGGAAGCCAGCCGAAACAAGAACACAAAGACTCTACAGAGAAAATTTCCCATTTTACCTTAGAAAATTCCATTTCAGGCCATTTTTTGGCTGAAAAAACACGAGTGTTGGAAATCTGATGAGATACATGGCTTCCAAAGGCATTAGATCAATCCGTGCCATCATTTTGGACATCCCAGCACCCTGGAAGCCAGCCGAAACAAGAACACAAAGACTCCACAGAGAAAATTTCCCGTTTTTCCTTAGAAAATTCCATTTTCGGCCATTTTTTGGCTGAAAAAACGCGAGTGTTGGAAATCTGAAGAGATACATGGCTTCCAAAGGCATTAGATCAATCCGTGCCATCATTTTGGACATCCCAGCACCCTGGAAAGCCAGCTAAAACAAGAACACAAAGACTCCACAGAGAAAATTCCTCGTTTTTCCTTAGAAAATTCCATTTCCGGCCATTTTTTGGCTGAAAAAACACGAGTGTTGGAAATCTGAAGAGATACATGGCTTCCAAAGGCATTAGATCAATCCGTGCCATCATTTTGGACATCCCCAGCACCCTGGAAGCCAGCTAAAACAAGAACACAAAGACTCCACAGAGAAAATTCCTCGTTTTTCCTTAGAAAATTCCATTTTCGGCCATTTTTTGGCTGAAAAAACACGAGTGTTGGAAATCTGAAGAGATACATGGCTTCCAAAGGCATTAGATCAATCCGTGCCATCATTTTGGACATCCCAGCACCCGGAAGCCAGCTAAAACAAGAACACGAAGACTCCACAGAGAAAATTCCTCGTTTTTCCTTAGAAAATTCCATTTTCCGGCCATTTTTTGGCTGAAAAAACACGAGTGTTGGAAATCTGAAGAGATACATGGCTTCCAAAGGCATTAGATCAATCCGTGCCATCATTTTGGACATCCCAGCACCCGGAAGCCAGCTAAAACAAGAACACAAAGACTCCACAGAGAAAATTCCTCGTTTTTCCTTAGAAAATTCCATTTTCGGCCATTTTTTGGCTGAAAAAACGCGAGTGTTGGAAATCTGAAGAGATACATGGCTTCCAAAGGCATTAGATCAATCCGTGCCATCATTTTGGACATCCCAGCACCCTGGAAGCCAGCCGAAACAAGAACACAAAGACTCCACAGAGAAAATTTCCCGTTTTTCCTTAGAAAATTCCATTTTCGGCCATTTTTTGGCTGAAAAAACGCGAGTGTTGGAAATCTGAAGAGATACATGGCTTCCAAAGGCATTAGATCAATCCGTGCCATCATTTTGGACATCCCAGCACCCTGGAAGCCAGCCGAAACAAGAACACAAAGACTCCACAGAGAAAATTCCTCGTTTTTCCTTAGAAAATTCCATTTTCGGCCATTTTTTGGCTGAAAAAACACGAGTGTTGGAAATCTGAAGAGATACATGGCTTCCAAAGGCATTAGATCAATCCGTGCCATCATTTTGGACATCCCAGCACCCCGGAAGCCAGCTAAAACAAGAACACAAAGACTCCACAGAGAAAATTCCTCGTTTTTCCTTAGAAAATTCCATTTTCGGCCATTTTTTGGCTGAAAAAAACGAGTGTTGGAAATCTGAAGAGATACATGGCTTCCAAAGGCATTAGATCAATCCGTGCCATCATTTTGGACATCCCAGCACCCTGGAAGCCAGCCGAAACAAGAACACAAAGACTCCACAGAGAAAATTCCTCGTTTTTCCTTAGAAAATTCCATTTCCGGCCATTTTTTGGCTGAAAAAACACGAGTGTTGGAAATCTGAAGAGATACATGGCTTCCAAAGGCATTAGATCAATCCGTGCCATCATTTTGGACATCCCAGCACCCTGAAAAGCCAGCTAAAACAAGAACACAAAGACTCCACAGAGAAAATTCCTCGTTTTTCCTTAGAAAATTCCATTTCGGCCATTTTTTGGCTGAAAAAACACGAGTGTTGGAAATCTGAAGAGATACATGGCTTCCAAAGGCATTAGATCAATCCGTGCCATCATTTTGGACATCCCAGCACCCTGGAAGCCTGCTAAAACAAGAACACAAAGACTCCACAGAGAAAATTTCCCGTTTTTCCTTAGAAAATTCCATTTTCGGCCATTTTTTGGCTGAAAAAACACGAGTGTTGGAAATCTGAAGAGATACATGGCTTCCAAAGGCATTAGATCAATCCGTGCCATCATTTTGGACATCCCAGCACCCGGAAGCCAGCTAAAACAAGAACACAAAGACTCCACAGAGAAAATTCCTCGTTTTTCCTTAGAAAATTCCATTTTCGGCCATTTTTTGGCTGAAAAAACACGAGTGTTGGAAATCTGAAGAGATACATGGCTTCCAAAGGCATTAGATCAATCCGTGCCATCATTTTGGACATCCCAGCACCCGGAAAGCCAGCTAAAACAAGAACACAAAGACTCCACAGAGAAAATTCCTCGTTTTTCCTTAGAAAATTCCATTTTCGGCCATTTTTTGGCTGAAAAAACACGAGTGTTGGAAATCTGAAGAGATACATGGCTTCCAAAGGCATTAGATCAATCCGTGCCATCATTTTGGACATCCCCAGCACCCTGGAAAGCCAGCTAAAACAAGAACACAAAGACTCCACAGAGAAAATTCCTCGTTTTTCCTTAGAAAATTCCATTTTCGGCCATTTTTTGGCTGAAAAAACGCGAGTGTTGGAAATCTGAAGAGATACATGGCTTCCAAAGGCATTAGATCAATCCGTGCCATCATTTTGGACATCCCAGCACCCGGAAGCCAGCTAAAACAAGAACACAAAGACTCCACAGAGAAAATTCCCCGTTTTTCCTTAGAAAATTCCATTTTCGGCCATTTTTTGGCTGAAAAAACACGAGTGTTGGAAATCTGAAGAGATACATGGCTTCCAAAGGCATTAGATCAATCCGTGCCATCATTTTGGACATCCCAGCACCCTGGAAGCCTGCTAAAACTAGAACACGAAGACTCCACGGAGAAAATTTCTCGTTTTTCCTTAGAAAGTTCCATTTCCGGCCATGTTTTGGCAGAAAAAACACGAGTGTTGGAAATCTGAAGAGACACATGGCTTCCAAAGGCATTAGATCAATCCGTGCCATCATTTTGGACATCCCAGCACCCTGGAAGCCAGCTGAAACAAGAACACAAAGACTCCAGAGAAAATTCCTCGTTTTTCCTTAGAAAATTCCATTTTCGGCCATTTTTTGGCTGAAAAAACACGAGTGTTGGAAATCTGAAGAGATACATGGCTTCCAAAGGCATTAGATCAATCCGTGCCATCATTTTGGACATCCCAGCACCCGGAAGCCAGCTAAAACAAGAACACGAAGACTCCACAGAGAAAATTCCTCGTTTTTCCTTAGAAAATTCCATTTTCGGCCATTTTTTGGCTGAAAAAACGCGAGTGTTGGAAATCTGAAGAGATACATGGCTTCCAAAGGCATTAGATCAATCCGTGCCATCATTTTGGACATCCCAGCACCCTGGAAAGCCAGCTAAAACAAGAACACAAAGACTCCACAGAGAAAATTCCTCGTTTTTCCTTAGAAAATTCCATTTTCGGCCATTTTTTGGCTGAAAAAACACGAGTGTTGGAAATCTGAAGAGATACATGGCTTCCAAAGGCATTAGATCAATCCGTGCCATCATTTTGGACATCCCAGCCCCGAAAGCCAGCTAAAACAAGAACACAAAGACTCCACAGAGAAAATTCTCGTTTTTCCTTAGAAAATTCCATTTTCGGCCATTTTTTGGCTGAAAAAACACGAGTGTTGGAAATCTGAAGAGATACATGGCTTCCAAAGGCATTAGATCAATCCGTGCCATCATTTTGGACATCCCAGCACCCGGAAGCCAGCTAAAACAAGAACACAAAGACTCCACAGAGAAAATTTCCGTTTTTCCTTAGAAAATTCCATTTTCGGCCATTTTTTGGCTGAAAAAAAACGAGTGTTGGAAATCTGAAGAGATACATGGCTTCCAAAGGCATTAGATCAATCCGTGCCATCATTTTGGACATCCCAGCACCCCGGAAGCCAGCTAAAACAAGAACACAAAGACTCCACAGAGAAAATTCCTCGTTTTTCCTTAGAAAATTCCATTTTCGGCCATTTTTTGGCTGAAAAAACACGAGTGTTGGAAATCTGAAGAGATACATGGCTTCCAAAGGCATTAGATCAATCCGTGCCATCATTTTGGACATCCCAGCACCCTGGAAGCCAGCCGAAACAAGAACACAAAGACTCCACAGAGAAAATTCCTCGTTTTTCCTTAGAAAATTCCATTTTCGGCCATTTTTTGGCTGAAAAAACGCGAGTGTTGGAAATCTGAAGAGATACACGGCTTCCAAAGGCATTAGATCAATCCGTGCCATCATTTTGGACAACCCAGCACCCTAAAAGCCTGCTAAAACAAGAACACGAAGACTCCACGGAGAAAATTCCTCGTTTTTCCTTAGAAAGTTCCATTTCCGGCCATTTTTTGGCTGAAAAAACGCGAGTGTTGGAAATCTGAAGAGATACATGGCTTCCAAAGGCATTAGATCAATCCGTGCCATCATTTTGGACATCCCAGCACCCTGGAAGCCAGCCGAAACAAGAACACAAAGACTCCACAGAGAAAATTCCTCGTTTTTCCTTAGAAAATTCCATTTCCGGCCATTTTTTGGCTGAAAAAACACGAGTGTTGGAAATCTGAAGAGATACATGGCTTCCAAAGGCATTAGATCAATCCGTGCCATCATTTTGGACATCCCAGCACCCCGGAAGCCAGCTAGCGGAAACAAGAACACAAAGACTCCACAGAGAAAATTCCTCGTTTTTCCTTAGAAAATTCCATTTTCGGCCATTTTTTGGCTGAAAAAACGCGAGTGTTGGAAATCTGAAGAGATACATGGCTTCCAAAGGCATTAGATCAATCCGTGCCATCATTTTGGACATCCCAGCACCCCGGAAGCAGCGGCTAAAACAAGAACACGAAGACTCCACAGAGAAAATTTCCCGTTTTTCCTTAGAAAATTCCATTTTCGGCCATTTTTTGGCTGAAAAAACACGAGTGTTGGAAATCTGAAGAGATACATGGCTTCCAAAGGCATTAGATCAATCCGTGCCATCATTTTGGACATCCCAGCACCCTGAAGCCAGCCTGCTAAAACAAGAACACAAAGACTCCACAGAGAAAATTCCTCGTTTTTCCTTAGAAAATTCCATTTTCGGCCATTTTTTGGCTGAAAAAACACGAGTGTTGGAAATCTGAAGAGATACATGGCTTCCAAAGGCATTAGATCAATCCGTGCCATCATTTTGGACATCCCAGCACCCGGAAGCCAGCTAAAACAAGAACACGAAGACTCCACAGAGAAAATTCTTCGTTTTTCCTAAGAAAATTCCATTTTCGGCCATTTTTTGGCTGAAAAAACACGAGTGTTGGAAATCTGAAGAGATACATGGCTTCCAAAGGCATTAGATCAATCCGTGCCATCATTTTGGACATCCCAGCACCCGGAAGCCAGCTAAAACAAGAGCACGAAGACTCCACAGAGAAAATTCTTCGTTTTTCCTAAGAAAATTCCATTTCCGGCCATTTTTTGGCTGAAAAAACACGAGTGTTGGAAATCTGAAGAGATACATGGCTTCCAAAGGCATTAGATCAATCCGTGCCATCATTTTGGACATCCCAGCACCCGGAAAGCCAGCTAAAACAAGAACACAAAGACTCCACAGAGAAAATTCCTCGTTTTTCCTTAGAAAATTCCATTTCCGGCCATTTTTTGGCTGAAAAAAAACGCGAGTGTTGGAAATCTGAAGAGATACATGGCTTCCAAAGGCATTAGATCAATCCGTGCCATCATTTTGGACATCCCAGCACCCCGGAAGCCAGCTAAAACAAGAACACAAAGACTCCACAGAGAAAATTCCTCGTTTTTCCTTAGAAAATTCCATTTTCGGCCATTTTTTGGCTGAAAAAACACGAGTGTTGGAAATCTGAAGAGATACATGGCTTCCAAAGGCATTAGATCAATCCGTGCCATCATTTTGGACATCCCAGCACCCTGGAAGCCAGCTAAAACAAGAACACAAAGACTCCACAGAGAAAATTCCTCGTTTTTCCTTAGAAAATTCCATTTTCGGCCATTTTTTGGCTGAAAAAACGCGAGTGTTGGAAATCTGAAGAGATACATGGCTTCCAAAGGCATTAGATCAATCCGTGCCATCATTTTGGACATCCCAGCACCCTGGAAGCCTGCTAAAACAAGAACACGAAGACTCCACAGAGAAAATTCCTCGTTTTTCCTTAGAAAATTCCATTTTCGGCCATTTTTTGGCTGAAAAAACGAGTGTTGGAAATCTGAAGAGATACATGGCTTCCAAAGGCATTAGATCAATCCGTGCCATCATTTTGGACATGTCCCAGCACCCGGAAGCCAGCTAAAACAAGAACACAAAGACTCCACAGAGAAAATTCCTCGTTTTTCCTTAGAAAATTCCATTTCCGGCCATTTTTTGGCTGAAAAAACACGAGTGTTGGAAATCTGAAGAGATACATGGCTTCCAAAGGCATTAGATCAATCCGTGCCATCATTTTGGACATCCCATCACCCTGAAAGCTTGCTAAAACAAGAACACGAAGACTCCACAGAGAAAATTCCCCGTTTTTCCTTACAAAATTCTATTTCCGGCCATTTTTTGGCTAAAAAAACCCGAGTGTTGGAAATCTAAAGAGATACATCGCTTCCAAAGGCATTAGATCAATCCGTGCCATCATTTTGGACATCCCAGCACCCTGAAAGCCTGCTAAAACAAGAACACCAAGACTCCAAAGAGAAAATTCCCCGTTTTTCCTTAGAAAAATCCATTTCCGGCCATTTTTTGGCTGAAAAAACGCGAGTGTTGGAAATCTGAAGAGATACATGGCTTCCAAAGGCATTAGATCAATCCGTGCCATCATTTTGGACATCCCAGCACCCTGAAAGCCTGCTAAAACAAGAACACAAAGACTCCACAGAGAAAATTCCTCGTTTTTCCTTAGAAAATTCCATTTTCGGCCATTTTTTGGCTGAAAAAACACGCGAGTGTTGGAAATCTGAAGAGATACATGGCTTCCAAAGGCATTAGATCAATCCGTGCCATCATTTTGGACATCCCAGCACCCGGAAGCCAGCTAAAACAAGAACACAAAGACTCCACAGAGAAAATTCCTCGTTTTTCCTTAGAAAATTCCATTTTCGGCCATTTTTTGGCTGAAAAAACACGAGTGTTGGAAATCTGAAGAGATACATGGCTTCCAAAGGCATTAGATCAATCCGTGCCATCATTTTGGACATCCCAGCACCCCGGAAAGCCTGCTAAAACAAGAACACAAAGACTCCACAGAGAAAATTCCTCGTTTTTCCTTAGAAAATTCCATTTTCGGCCATTTTTTGGCTGAAAAAACACGAGTGTTGGAAATCTGAAGAGATACATGGCTTCCAAAGGCATTAGATCAATCCGTGCCATCATTTTGGACATCCCAGCACCCTGGAAGCCAGCTAAAACAAGAACACGAAGACTCCACAGAGAAAATTCCTCGTTTTTCCTTAGAAAATTCCATTTCCGGCCATTTTTTGGCTGAAAAAACACGAGTGTTGGAAATCTGAAGAGATACATGGCTTCCAAAGGCATTAGATCAATCCGTGCCATCATTTTGGACATCCCAGCACCCCCCGGAAGCCAGCTAAAACAAGAACACAAAGACTCCACAGAGAAAATTCCTCGTTTTTCCTTAGAAAATTCCATTTTCGGCCATTTTTTGGCTGAAAAAACGCGAGTGTTGGAAATCTGAAGAGATACATGGCTTCCAAAGGCATTAGATCAATCCGTGCCATCATTTTGGACATCCCAGCACCCCCGGAAGCCAGCTAAAACAAGAACACAAAGACTCCACAGAGAAAATTCCTCGTTTTTCCTTAGAAAATTCCATTTTCGGCCATTTTTTGGCTGAAAAAACACGAGTGTTGGAAATCTGAAGAGATACATGGCTTCCAAAGGCATTAGATCAATCCGTGCCATCATTTTGGACATCCCAGCACCCTGGAAGCTGCAAAACAAGAACACAAAGACTCCACAGAGAAAATTCCTCGTTTTTCCTTAGAAAATTCCATTTTCGGCCATTTTTTGGCTGAAAAAACACGAGTGTTGGAAATCTGAAGAGATACATGGCTTCCAAAGGCATTAGATCAATCCGTGCCATCATTTTGGACATCCCAGCACCCTGAAAGCCTGCTAAAACAAGAACACAAAGACTCCACAGAGAAAATTCCTCGTTTTTCCTTAGAAAATTCCATTTTCGGCCATTTTTTGGCTGAAAAAACACGAGTGTGGGAAATCTGATGAGATACATGGCTTCCAAAGGCATTATATCAATCCGTGCCATCATTTTTGACATCCCAGCAGCCTGAAAGCTCGCTAAAACAAGAACACGATGACTCTACAGTGAAAATTCCCCGTTTTTCCTTAGAAAATTCTATCTACGGCCATTTTTTGGCTTAAAAAACAAGAGTGTTTGAAATCTGATGAGATACATGGCTTCCAAAGGCATTAGATCAATCCGTGCCATCATTTTGGACATCTAAGCACCCTGAAAGCCCGCTAAAACAAGAACACGAAGACTTCACAGAGAAAATTCCTCGTTTTTCCTTAGAAAATTCCATTTTCGGCCATTTTTTGGCTGAAAAAACACGAGTGTTGGAAATCTGAAGAGATACATGGCTTCCAAAGGCATTAGATCAATCCGTGCCATCATTTTGGACATCCCAGCACCCTGGAAGCCTGCTAAAACAAGAACACGAAGACTCCA
The DNA here is from genome assembly GCA_017140185.1 of Eucalyptus polyanthemos subsp. polyanthemos. NCBI lineage: Eukaryota > Viridiplantae > Streptophyta > Magnoliopsida > Myrtales > Myrtaceae > Eucalyptus > Eucalyptus polyanthemos. The sequence continues at coordinate 54,057,187 of CM029459.1, forward strand.
CAGAGAAAATTCCTCGTTTTTCCTTAGAAAATTCCATTTCCGGCCATTTTTTGGCTGAAAAAACACGAGTGTTGGAAATCTGAAGAGATACATGGCTTCCAAAGGCATTAGATCAATCCGTGCCATCATTTTGGACATCCCAGCACCCTGGAAGCCAGCCGAAACAAGAACACAAAGACTCCACAGAGAAAATTCCTCGTTTTTCCTTAGAAAATTCCATTTTCGGCCATTTTTTGGCTGAAAAAACACGAGTGTTGGAAATCTGAAGAGATACATGGCTTCCAAAGGCATTAGATCAATCCGTGCCATCATTTTGGACATCCCAGCACCCTGGAAGCCTGCTAAAACAAGAACACGAAGACTCCACAGAGAAAATTCCCCGTTTTTCCTTAGAAAATTCCATTTTCGGCCATTTTTTGGCTGAAAAAACGCGAGTGTTGGAAATCTGAAAAGATACATGGCTTCCAAAGGCATTAGATCAATCCGTGCCATCATTTTGGACATCCCAGCACCCTGGAAGCCAGCCGAAACAAGAACACAAAGACTCCACAGAGAAAATTCCTCGTTTTTCCTTAGAAAATTCCATTTTCGGCCATTTTTTGGCTGAAAAAACACGAGTGTTGGAAATCTGAAGAGATACATGGCTTCCAAAGGCATTAGATCAATCCGTGCCATCATTTTGGACATCCCAGCACCCTGGAAGCCTGCTAAAACAAGAACACAAAGACTCCACAGAGAAAATTCCTCGTTTTTCCTTAGAAAATTCCATTTTCGGCCATTTTTTGGCTGAAAAAAAACGCGAGTGTTGGAAATCTGAAGAGATACATGGCTTCCAAAGGCATTAGATCAATCCGTGCCATCATTTTGGACATCCCCACCCTAAAAGCCTGCTAAAACAAGAACACAAAGACTCCACAGAGAAAATTCCTCGTTTTTCCTTAGAAAATTCCATTTTCGGCCATTTTTTGGCTGAAAAAACACGAGTGTTGGAAATCTGAAGAGATACATGGCTTCCAAAGGCATTAGATCAATCCGTGCCATCATTTTGGACATCCCAGCACCCGGAAGCCAGCTAAAACAAAGAACACAAAGACTCCACAGAGAAAATTCCTCGTTTTTCCTTAGAAAATTCCATTTTCGGCCATTTTTTGGCTGAAAAAACACGAGTGTTGGAAATCTGATGAGATACATGGCTTCCAAAGGCATTAGATCAATCCGTGCCATCATTTTGGACATCCCAGCACCCTGGAAGCCAGCAGAAACAAGAACACAAAGACTCCACAGAGAAAATTCCTCGTTTTTCCTTAGAAAATTCCATTTTTGGCCAATTTTTGACTTAAAAAACGCGAGTGTTGGAAATCTGAAGAGATACATGGCTTCCAAAGGCATTAGATCAATCCGTGCAATCATTTTGGACAACCCAGCACCCTAAAAGTCTGCAAAAACAAGAACACAAAGACTCCACAGAGAAAATTCCTCGTTTTTTCTTAGAAAATTCCATTTTCGGCCATTTTTTGGCTGAAAAAACGCGAGTGTTGGAAATCTGATGAGATACATGGCTTCCAAAGGCATTAGATCAATCCGTGCCATCATTTTGGACATCCCAGCACCCTGGAAGCCAGCCGAAACAAGAACACAAAGACTCCACAGAGAAAATTCCTCGTTTTTCCTTAGAAAATTCCATTTTCGGCCATTTTTTGGCTGAAAAAACGCGAGTGTTGGAAATCTGAAGAGATACATGGCTTCCAAAGGCATTAGATCAATCCGTGCCATCATTTTGGACATCCCAGCACCCTGGAAGCCAGCTAAAACAAGAACAAAGACTCCACAGAGAAAATTCCTCGTTTTTCCTTAGAAAATTCCATTTTCGGCCATTTTTTGGCTGAAAAAACACGAGTGTTGGAAATCTGAAGAGATACATGGCTTCCAAAGGCATTAGATCAATCCGTGCCATCATTTTGGACATCCCAGCACCCTGGAAGCCAGCTAAAACAAGAACACAAAGACTCCACAGAGAAAATTCCTCGTTTTTCCTTAGAAAATTCCATTTTCGGCCATTTTTTGGCTGAAAAAACACGAGTGTTGGAAATCTGAAGAGATACATGGCTTCCAAAGGCATTAGATCAATCCGTGCCATCATTTTGGACATCCCAGCACCCTGGAAGCCAGCTAAAACAAGAACACGAAGACTCCACAGAGAAAATTCCTCGTTTTTCCTTAGAAAATTCCATTTTCGGCCATTTTTTGGCTGAAAAAACACGAGTGTTGGAAATCTGAAGAGATACATGGCTTCCAAAGGCATTAGATCAATCCGTGCCATCATTTTGGACATCCCAGCACCCCGAAAGCCAGCTAAAACAAGAACACAAAGACTCCACAGAGAAAATTCCTCGTTTTTCCTTAGAAAATTCCATTTTCCGGCCATTTTTTGGCTGAAAAAACACGAGTGTTGGAAATCTGAAGAGATACATGGCTTCCAAAGGCATTAGATCAATCCGTGCCATCATTTTGGACATCCCAGCACCCGGAAGCCAGCTAAAACAAGAACACGAAGACTCCACAGAGAAAATTCCTCGTTTTTCCTTAGAAAATTCCATTTTCGGCCATTTTTTGGCTGAAAAAACACGAGTGTTGGAAATCTGAAGAGATACATGGCTTCCAAAGGCATTAGATCAATCCGTGCCATCATTTTGGACATCCCAGCACCCTGGAAGCCAGCTAAAACAAGAACACAAAGACTCCACAGAGAAAATTCCTCGTTTTTCCTTAGAAAATTCCATTTTCGGCCATTTTTTGGCTGAAAAAACACGAGTGTTGGAAATCTGAAGAGATACATGGCTTCCAAAGGCATTAGATCAATCCGTGCCATCATTTTGGACATCCCAGCACCCTGGAAGCCAGCTAAAACAAGAACACAAAGACTCCACAGAGAAAATTCCCGTTTTTCCTTAGAAAATTCCATTTTCGGCCATTTTTTGGCTGAAAAAACACGAGTGTTGGAAATCTGAAGAGATACATGGCTTCCAAAGGCATTAGATCAATCCGTGCCATCATTTTGGACATCCCAGCACCCTGGAAGCCAGCTAAAACAAGAACACGAAGACTCCACAGAGAAAATTCCTCGTTTTTCCTTAGAAAATTCCATTTTCGGCCATTTTTTGGCTGAAAAAACACGAGTGTTGGAAATCTGAAGATACATGGCTTCCAAAGGCATTAGATCAATCCGTGCCATCATTTTGGACATCCCAGCACCCTGGAAGCCTGCTAAAACAAGAACACAATGACTCCACAGAGAAAATTCCCCATTTTTCCTTAGAAAATTCCTTTTCAGACCATTTTTTGGCTGAAAAAACACGAGTGTTGGAAATCTGAACAGATACACGGCTTCCAAAGGCATTAGATCAATCCGTGCCATCATTTTGGACATCCCAGCACCCTGGAAGCAAGCCGAAACAAGAACACGAAAACTCCACAGAGAAAATTCCTCGTTTTTCCGTAGAAAATTCCATTTCCGGCCATTTTTTTGGCTGAAAAAAAACGAGTGTCAGAAATCTGATGAGATACATGGATTCCAAAGGCATTAGATCAATCCGTGCAATCAATTTGGACAACCCAGCACCCTAAAAGCTTGCTAAAACAAGCACACGAAGACTCCACGAAGAAAATTCCCCGTTTTACCTAAAGAGTTCCATTTCACGCCATTTTTTGGCTGAAAAAACACGAGTGTTGGAAATCCAATGAGATACATGGCTTCCAAAGGCATTAGATCAATCCGTGCCATCATTTTGGACATCCCAGCACCCTGGAAGCCAGCCGAAACAAGAACACGAAGACTCCACAGAGAAAATTCCTCGTTTTTCCTTAGAAAGTTCCCTTTCCGGCCATTTTTTGGCTGAAAAAACGCGAGTGTTGGAAATCTGAAGAGATACATGGCTTCCAAAGGCATTAGATCAATCCGTGCCATCATTTTGGACATCCCAGCACCCTGGAAGCCAGCCGAAACAAGAACACGAAGACTCCACAGAGAAAATTCCTCGTTTTTCCTTAGAAAATTCCATTTTCGGCCATTTTTTGGCTGAAAAAAACACGAGTGTTGGAAATCTGAAGAGATACATGGCTTCCAAAGGCATTAGATCAATCCGTGCCATCATTTTGGACATCCCAGCACCCTGGAAGCCAGCCTGCTAAAACAAGAACACAAAGACTCCACAGAGAAAATTCCTCGTTTTTCCTTAGAAAATTCCATTTTCGGCCATTTTTTGGCTGAAAAAACGCGAGTGTTGGAAATCTGAAGAGATACATGGCTTCCAAAGGCATTAGATCAATCCGTGCCATCATTTTGGACATCCCAGCACCCCGGAAAGCAGCTGCTAAAACAAGAACACGAAGACTCCACAGAGAAAATTCCCCGTTTTTCCTTAGAAAATTCCATTTTCGGCCATTTTTTGGCTGAAAAAACACGAGTGTTGGAAATCTGAAGAGATACATGGCTTCCAAAGGCATTAGATCAATCCGTGCCATCATTTTGGACATCCCAGCACCCCTGAAAGCCAGCTAAAACAAGAACACAAAGACTCCACAGAGAAAATTCCGTTTTTCCTTAGAAAATTCCATTTTCGGCCATTTTTGGCTGAAAAGACACGAGTGTTGGAAATCTGAAGAGATACATGGCTTCCAAAGGCATTAGATCAATCCGTGCCATCATTTTGGACATCCCAGCACCCCGGAAGCCAGCTAAAACAAGAACACAAAGACTCCACAGAGAAAATTCCTCGTTTTTCCTTAGAAAATTCCATTTCCGGCCATTTTTTGGCTGAAAAAACACGAGTGTTGGAAATCTGAAGAGATACATGGCTTCCAAAGGCATTAGATCAATCCGTGCCATCATTTTGGACATCCCAGCACCGGAAGCCAGCTAAAACAAGAACACGAAGACTCCACAGAGAAAATTCTTCGTTTTTCCTAAGAAAATTCCATTTTCGGCCATTTTTTGGCTGAAAAAACACGAGTGTTGGAAATCTGAAGAGATACATGGCTTCCAAAGGCATTAGATCAATCCGTGCCATCATTTTGGACATCCCAGCACCCTGGAAGCAGCTAAAACAAGAACACAAAGACTCCACAGAGAAAATTCCTCGTTTTTCCTTAGAAAATTCCATTTTCCGGCCATTTTTTGGCTGAAAAAACACGAGTGTTGGAAATCTGAAGAGATACATGGCTTCCAAAGGCATTAGATCAATCCGTGCCATCATTTTGGACATCCCAGCACCACCCGGAAGCCTGCTAAAACAAGAACACGAAGACTCCACAGAGAAAATTCCCCGTTTTTCCTTAGAAAATTCCATTTCAGGCCATTTTTTGGCTGAAAAAACACGAGTGTTGGAAATCTGAAGAGATACATGGCTTCCAAAGGCATTAGATCAATCCGTGCCATCATTTTGGACATCCCAGCACCCTAAAAGCCTGCTAAAACAAGAACACGAAGACTCCACGGAGAAAATTCCTCGTTTTTCCTTAGAAAGTTCCATTTCCGGCCATTTTTTGGCTGAAAAAACACGAGTGTTGGAAATCTGAAGAGATACATGGCTTCCAAAGGCATTAGATCAATCCGTGCCATCATTTTGGACAACCCAGCACCCTAAAAGCCTGCTAAAACTAGAACACGAAGACTCCACGGAGAAAATTCCTCGTTTTTCCTTAGAAAATTCCATTTTCGGCCATTTTTTGGCTGAAAAAACGCGAGTGTTGGAAATCTGAAGAGATACATGGCTTCCAAAGGCATTAGATCAATCCGTGCCATCATTTTGGACATCCCAGCACCCTGGAAGCCTGCTAAAAAAAGAACACGAAGACTCCACAGAGAAAATTCCTCGTTTTTCCTTAGAAAATTCCATTTCGGCCATTTTTTGGCTGAAAAAACACGAGTGTTGGAAATCTGAAGAGATACATGGCTTCCAAAGGCATTAGATCAATCCGTGCCATCATTTTGGACATCCCAGCACCCCTGAAAGCCTGCGAAACAAGAACACAAAGACTCCACAGAGAAAATTCCTCGTTTTTCCTTAGAAAATTCCATTTTCGGCCATTTTTTGGCTGAAAAAACGCGAGTGTTGGAAATCTGAAGAGATACATGGCTTCCAAAGGCATTAGATCAATCCGTGCCATCATTTTGGACATCCCAGCACCCGAAAGCCAGCTAAAACAAGAACACACGAAGACTCCACAGAGAAAATTCCTCGTTTTTCCTTAGAAAATTCCATTTCCGGCCATTTTTTGGCTGAAAAAACGCGAGTGTTGGAAATCTGAAGAGATACATGGCTTCCAAAGGCATTAGATCAATCCGTGCCATCATTTTGGACATCCCAGCACCCTGAAAGCCTGCTAAAACAAGAACACAAAGACTCCACAGAGAAAATTCCTCGTTTTTCCTTAGAAAATTCCATTTCGGCCATTTTTTGGCTGAAAAAACACGAGTGTTGGAAATCTGAAGAGATACATGGCTTCCAAAGGCATTAGATCAATCCGTGCCATCATTTTGGACATCCCAGCACCCCGGAAGCCAGCTAAAACAAAAACGAAGACTCCACAGAGAAAATTCCTCGTTTTTCCTTAGAAAATTCCATTTTCGGCCATTTTTTGGCTGAAAAAACACGAGTGTTGGAAATCTGAAGAGATACATGGCTTCCAAAGGCATTAGATCAATCCGTGCCATCATTTTGGACATCCCAGCACCCGGAAGCCAGCTAAAACAAGAACACAAAGACTCCACAGAGAAAATTCCTCGTTTTTCCTTAGAAAATTCCATTTTCGGCCATTTTTTGGCTGAAAAAACACGAGTGTTGGAAATCTGAAGAGATACATGGCTTCCAAAGGCATTAGATCAATCCGTGCCATCATTTTGGACATCCCAGCACCCTGGAAGCCAGCTAAAACAAGAACACAAAGACTCCACAGAGAAAATTCCCGTTTTTCCTTAGAAAATTCCATTTTCGGCCATTTTTTGGCTGAAAAAACACGAGTGTTGGAAATCTGAAGAGATACATGGCTTCCAAAGGCATTAGATCAATCCGTGCCATCATTTTGGACATCCCAGCACCCGGAAAAGCCTGCTAAAACAAGAACACGAAGACTCCACAGAGAAAATTCCCGTTTTTCCTTAGAAAATTCCATTTTCGGCCATTTTTTGGCTGAAAAAACACGAGTGTTGGAAATCTGAAGAGATACATGGCTTCCAAAGGCATTAGATCAATCCGTGCCATCATTTTGGACATCCCAGCACCCGGAAGCCAGCTAAAACAAGAACACAAAGACTCCACAGAGAAAATTCCTCGTTTTTCCTTAGAAAATTCCATTTCCGGCCATTTTTTGGCTGAAAAAAACGAGTGTTGGAAATCTGAAGAGATACATGGCTTCCAAAGGCATTAGATCAATCCGTGCCATCATTTTGGACATCCCAGCACCCTGGAAGCCAGCTAAAACAAGAACACAAAGACTCCACAGAGAAAATTCCTCGTTTTTCCTTAGAAAATTCCATTTCCGGCCATTTTTTGGCTGAAAAAACACGAGTGTTGGAAATCTGAAGAGAGATACATGGCTTCCAAAGGCATTAGATCAATCCGTGCCATCATTTTGGACATCCCAGCACCCTGGAAGCCCGCTAAAACAAGAACACGAAGACTCCACAGAGAAAATTCCCCGTTTTTCCTTAGAAAATTCCATTTTCGGCCATTTTTTGGCTGAAAAAACACGAGTGTTGGAAATCTGAAGAGATACATGGCTTCCAAAGGCATTAGATCAATCCGTGCCATCATTTTGGACATCCCAGCACCCTGAAAGCCCGCTAAAACAAGAACACGAAGACTCCACAGAGAAAATTCCTCGTTTTTCCTTAGAAAATTCCATTTCCGGCCATTTTTTGGCTGAAAAAACACGAGTGTTGGAAATCTGAAGAGATACATGGCTTCCAAAGGCATTAGATCAATCCGTGCCATCATTTTGGACATCCCAGCACCCTGGAAGCCAGCGGAAACAAGAACACAAAGACTCCACAGAGAAAATTTCCCGTTTTTCCTTAGAAAAATTATTTTCGGCCATTTTTTGGCTGAAAAAACACGAGTGTTGGAAATCTGAAGAGATACATGGCTTCCAAAGGCATTAGATCAATCCGTGCCATCATTTTGGACATCCCAGCACCCTGGAAGCCAGCTAAAACAAGAACACGAAGACTCCACAGAGAAAATTCCTCGTTTTTCCTTAGAAAATTCCATTTTCGGCCATTTTTTGGCTGAAAAAACACGAGTGTTGGAAATCTGAAGAGATACATGGCTTCCAAAGGCATTAGATCAATCCGTGCCATCATTTTGGACATCCCAGCACCCTGAAAGCCAGCTAAAACAAGAACACAAAGACTCCACAGAGAAAATTCCTCGTTTTTCCTTAGAAAATTCCATTTCGGCCATTTTTTGGCTGAAAAAACACGAGTGTTGGAAATCTGAAGAGATACATGGCTTCCAAAGGCATTAGATCAATCCGTGCCATCATTTTGGACATCCCAGCACCCTGAAAGCCTGCTAAAACAAACACGAAGACTCCACAGAGAAAATTCCTCGTTTTTCCTTAGAAAATTCCATTTCCGGCCATTTTTTGGCTGAAAAAACACGAGTGTTGGAAATCTGAAGAGATACATGGCTTCCAAAGGCATTAGATCAATCCGTGCCATCATTTTGGACATCCCAGCACCCTGGAAGCCAGCTAAAACAAGAACACGAAGACTCCACAGAGAAAATTCCTCGTTTTTCCTTAGAAAATTCCATTTCCGGCCATTTTTTGGCTGAAAAAACACGAGTGTTGGAAATCTGAAGAGATACATGGCTTCCAAAGGCATTAGATCAATCCGTGCCATCATTTTGGACATCCCAGCACCCTGAAAGCCTGCTAAAACAAGAACACGAAGACTCCACAGAGAAAATTCCTCGTTTTTCCTTAGAAAATTCCATTTCCGGCCATTTTTTGGCTGAAAAAACACGAGTGTTGGAAATCTGAAGAGACACATGGCTTCCAAAGGCATTAGATCAATCCGTGCCATCATTTTGGACATCCCAGCACCCTGGAAGCCAGCTAAAACAAGAACACGAAGACTCCACAGAGAAAATTTCCCGTTTTTCCTTAGAAAATTCCATTTTCGGCCATTTTTTGGCTGAAAAAACACGAGTGTTGGAAATCTGAAGAGATACATGGCTTCCAAAGGCATTAGATCAATCCGTGCCATCATTTTGGACATCCCAGCACCGTGAAAGCCTGCTAAAACAAGAACACGAAGACTCCACAGAGAAAATTCTTCGTTTTTCCTAAGAAAATTCCATTTCCGGCCATTTTTTGGCTGAAAAAACACGAGTGTTGGAAATCTGATGAGATACATGGCTTCCAAAGGCATTAGATCAATTCGTGCCATCATTTCAGACATCCCAGCACCCTGGAAAGCCAGCTAAAACAAGAACACGAAGACTCCACAGAGAAAATTCCTCGTTTTTCCTTAGAAAATTCCATTTCGGCCATTTTTTGGCTAAAAAAACACGAGTGTTGGAAATCTGAAGAGATACATGGCTTCCAAAGGCATTAGATCAATCCGTGCCATCATTTTGGACATCCCAGCACCCTGAAAGCCTGCTAAAACAAGAACACGAAGACTCCACAGAGAAAATTCCTCGTTTTTCCTTAGAAAATTCCATTTTCGGCCATTTTTTGGCTGAAAAAAACGAGTGTTGGAAATCTGAAGAGATACATGGCTTCCAAAGGCATTAGATCAATCCGTGCCATCATTTTGGACATCCCAGCACCCGGAAAAGCCTGCTAAAAACAAGAACACGAAGACTCCACAGAGAAAATTCCTCGTTTTTCCTTAGAAAATTCCATTTTCGGCCATTTTTTGGCTGAAAAAACACGAGTGTTGGAAATCTGAAGAGATACATGGCTTCCAAAGGCATTAGATCAATCCGTGCCATCATTTTGGACATCCCAGCACCCTGGAAGCCAGCTAAAACAAGAACACAAAGACTCCACAGAGAAAATTCCTCGTTTTTCCTAGAAAATTCCATTTTCGGCCATTTTTTGGCTGAAAAAACACGAGTGTTGGAAATCTGAAGAGATACATGGCTTCCAAAGGCATTAGATCAATCCGTGCCATCATTTTGGACATCCTAGCACCCTGGAAGCCCGCTAAAACAAGAACACGAAGACTCCACAGAGAAAATTCCCCGTTTTTCCTTAGAAAATTCCTTTTTAGGCCATTTTTTGGCTGAAAAAACACGAGTGTTGGAAATCTGAAGAGATACATGGCTTCCAAAGGCATTAGATCAATCCGTGCCATCATTTTGGACATCCCAGCACCCTGGAAGCCTGCTAAAACAAGAACACGAAGACTCCACAGAGAAAATTCCCCGTTTTTCCTTAGAAAATTCCATTTTCGGCCATTTTTTGGCTGAAAAAACGCGAGTGTTGGAAATCTGAAGAGATACATGGCTTCCAAAGGCATTAGATCAATCCGTGCCATCATTTTGGACATCCCAGCACCCTGAAAGCCCGCTAAAACAAGAACACGAAGACTCCACAGAGAAAATTCCCCTTTTTCCTTAGAAAATTCCCTTTCCGGCCATTTTTTTACTGAAAAAACACGAGTGTTGGAAATCTATTAGGAAACATGGCTTCCAAATGCATTAGATCAATCTGTCCCATCATTTTGGACATCCTAGCACCCTGAAAGCCCGCTAAAACAAGAACACAAAGACTCCACAGAGAAAATTCCCCATTTTTCCTTAGAAAATTCCCTTTTCGGCCATTTTTTGGCTAAAAAAGCTCGAGAGTTGGAAATCTGTTGGGAATCATGGTTTCCAAAGGCATTAGATCAATCCGTCCCATCATTTTGGACATCCCAGCACCCTGAAAGCCCGCTAAAACAAGAACACGAAGACTCCACAGAGAAAATTCCCGTTTTTCCTTAGAAAATTCCATTTCCGGCCATTTTTTTGCTGAAAAAACACGAGTGTGCGAAATCTGAAGAGATACATGGCTTCCAAAGGCGTTAGATCAATCCGTGATATCATTTCGGACATCCCAGCACCCTGAAAGCCTGCTAAAACAAGAACACGAAGACTCCACAGAGAAAATTCTTCGTTTTTCCTAGGAAAATTCCATTTTCGGCTATTTTTTTGCGGAAAAAACACGAGTGTTGGAAATCTGAAGAGATACATGGCTTGCAAAGGCATTAGATCAATCCGTGCCATCATTTTGGACATCCCAGCACCCTGAAAGCCTGCTAAAACAAGAACACGAAGACTCCACAGAGAAAATTCCTCGTTTTTCCTTAGCAAATTCCATTTCCGGCCATTTTTTGGCTGAAAAAACACGAGTGTTGGAAATCTGAAGAGTTACGTGGCTTCCAAGGGCAATAGATCAATCCGTGCCATCATTTGGGACATCCCAGCACCCTGAAAGCCTGCTAAAACAAGAACACGAAGACTCCACAGAGAAAATTCCTCGTTTTTCCTTAGCAAATTCCATTTCCGGCCATTTTTTGGCTGAAAAAACACGAGTGTTGGAAATCTGAAGAGATACTTGGCTTCCAAAGACATTAGATCAATCCGTGCCATCCTTTCGGACATCCCAGCATGAAGAAAGCCTGCTAAAACAAGAACACGAAGACTCCACAGAGAAAATTCCCCGTTTTTCCGTTGAAAATTCCATTTCCGGCCATTTTTTGGCTGAAAAAACATCAGTGTTGGAAATCCGAAGAGTTACGTGGCTTCCAAAGGCATTAGATCAATCCGTGCCATCATTTCGGACATCCCAGCACCCTGAAAGCCTGCTAAAACAAGAACACGAAGACTCCACAGAGAAAATTCCTCGTTTTTCCTTAGAAAATTCCATTTCGGCCATTTTTTGGCTGAAAAAACGCGAGTGTTGGAAATCTGAAGAGATACATGGCTTCCAAAGGCATTAGATCAATCCGTGCCATCATTTTGGACATCCCAGCACCCCTGAAAAGCCTGCTAAAACAAGAACACGAAGACTCCACAGAGAAAATTCCTCCCGTTTTTCCTTAGAAAATTCCATTTTCGGCCATTTTTTGGCTGAAAAACACGAGTGTTGGAAATCTGAAGAGATACATGGCTTCCAAAGGCATTAGATCAATCCGTGCCATCATTTTGGACATCCCAGCACCCGGAAGCAGCTGCTAAAACAAGAACACGAAGACTCCACAGAGAAAATTCCCGTTTTTCCTTAGAAAATTCCATTTCCGGCCATTTTTTGGCTGAAAAAACACGAGTGTTGGAAATCTGAAGAGATACATGGCTTCCAAAGGCATTAGATCAATCCGTGCCATCATTTTGGACATCCCAGCACCCTGAAAGCCTGCTAAAACAAGAACACGAAGACTCCACAGAGAAAATTCCCCGTTTTTCCTTAGAAAATTCCATTTGCAGCAATTTTTTGGCTGAAAAAACACGAGTGTTGGAAATCTGAAGAGATACATGGCTTCCAAAGGCATTAGATCAATCCGTGCCATCATTTTGGACATCCCAGCACCCTGAAAGCCTGCTAAAACAAGAACACGAAGACTCCACAGAGAAAATTCCCGTTTTTCCTTAGAAAATTCCATTTTCGGCCATTTTTTGGCTGAAAAAACACGAGTGTTGGAAATCTGAAGAGATACATGGCTTCCAAAGGCATTAGATCAATCCGTGCCATCATTTTGGACATCCCAGCACCCCTGAAGCCAGCTAAAACAAGAACACGAAGACTCCACAGAGAAAATTCCTCGTTTTTCCTTAGAAAATTCCATTTCCGGCCATTTTTTGGCTGAAAAAACACGAGTGTTGGAAATCTGAAGAGATACATGGCTTCCAAAGGCATTAGATCAATCCGTGCCATCATTTTGGACATCCCAGCACCCGGAAAGCCAGCTAAAACAAGAACACGAAGACTCCACAGAGAAAATTCCCGTTTTTCCTTAGAAAATTCCATTTTCGGCCATTTTTTGGCTGAAAAAACACGAGTGTTGGAAATCTGAAGAGATACATGGCTTCCAAAGGCATTAGATCAATCCGTGCCATCATTTCGGACATCCCAGCACCCTGAAAGCAGCTAAAACAAGAACACGAAGACTCCACAGAGAAAATTCTTCGTTTTTCCTAAGAAAATTCCATTTTCGGCCATTTTTTGGCTGAAAAAACACGAGTGTTGGAAATCTGAAGAGATACATGGCTTCCAAAGGCATTAGATCAATCCGTGCCATCATTTTGGACATCCCAGCACCCTGAAAGGCTGCTAAAACAAGAAACACGAAGACTCCACAGAGAAAATTCCCGTTTTTCCTTAGAAAATTCCATTTTCGGCCATTTTTTGGCTGAAAAAACACGAGTGTTGGAAATCTGAAGAGATACATGGCTTCCAAAGGCATTAGATCAATCCGTGCCATCATTTTGGACATCCCAGCACCATGGAAGACAGCTAAAACAAGAACACGAAGACTCCACAGAGAAAATTCCCGTTTTTCCTTAGAAAATTCCATTTCGGCCATTTTTTGGCTGAAAAAACACGAGTGTTGGAAATCTGAAGAGATACATGGCTTCCAAAGGCATTAGATCAATCCGTGCCATCATTTTGGACATCCCAGCACCCTGAAAGCCTGCTAAAACAAGAACACGAAGACTCCACAGAGAAAATTCCCCGTTTTTCCTTAGAAAATTCCATTTCCGGCCATTTTTTGGCTGAAAAAACACGAGTGTTGGAAATCTGAAGAGATACATGGCTTCCAAAGGCATTAGATCAATCCGTGCCATCATTTTGGACATCCCATCACCCTGAAAGCTTGCTAAAACAAGAACACGAAGACTCCACAGAGAAAATTCCCCGTTTTTCCTTAGAAAATTCCATTTCCGGCCATTTTTTGGCTGAAAAAACACGAGTGTTGGAAATCTGAAGAGATACATGGCTTCCAAAGGCATTAGATCAATCCGTGCCATCATTTTGGACATCCCAGCACCCTGAAAGCCTGCTAAAACAAAAACACGGAGTCTCCACAGAGAGAAAATTTCCCGTTTTTCCTTAGAAAATTCCATTTCCGGCCATTTTTTGGCTGAAAAAACACGAGTGTTGGAAATCTGATGAGATACATGGCTTCCAAAGGCATTAGATCAATCCGTGCCATCATTTTGGACATCCCAGCAGCCGGAAGCCTGCTAAAACAAGAACACGAAGACTCCACAGAGAAAATTCCCCGTTTTTCCTTAGAAAATTCCATTTCCGGCCATTTTTTGGCTGAAAAAACACGAGTGTTGGAAATCTGAAGAGATACATGGCTTCCAAAGGCATTAGATCAATCCGTGCCATCATTTTGGACATCCCAGCACCCTGAAAGCCTGCTAAAACAAGAACACGAAGACTCCACAGAGAAAATTCCCGTTTTTCCTTAGAAAATTCCATTTTCGGCCATTTTTTGGCTGAAAAAACACGAGTGTTGGAAATCTGAAGAGATACATGGCTTCCAAAGGCATTAGATCAATCCGTGCCATCATTTTGGACATCCCAGCACCCTGAAAGCCTGCTAAAACAAGAACACGAAGACTCTACAGAGAAAATTCTTCCTTTTTCCTAAGAAAATTCCATTTTCGGCAATTTTTTGGCTGAAAAAACACGAGTGTTGGAAATCTGATGAGATACATGGCTTCCAAAGGCATTAGATCAATTCGTGCCATCATTTCAGACATCCCAGCACCCTGAAAGTCTGCTAAAACAAGAACACGAAGACTCCACAGAGAAAATTCCTCGTTTTTCATTAGAAAAATCCATTTCCGACCATTTTTTTGCTGAAAAAACACGAGTGTTGGAAATCTGAAGAGATACATGGCTTCCAAAGGCATTAGATCAATCCGTGCCATCATTTTGGACATCCCAGCACCCGGAAGCCAGCTAAAACAAGAACACAAAGACTCCACATAGAGAAAATTCCCCGTTTTTCCTTAGAAAATTCCATTTTCGGCCATTTTTTGGCTGAAAAAAACGAGTGTTGGAAATCTGAAGAGACACATGGCTTCCAAAGGCATTAGATCAATCCGTGCCATCATTTTGGACATCCCAGCACCCTGAAAGCCTGCTAAAACAAGAACACGAAGACTCCACAGAGAAAATTCCTCGTTTTTCCTTAGAAAATTCCATTTCCGGCCATTTTTTGGCTGAAAAAACACGAGTGTTGGAAATCTGAAGAGATACATGGCTTCCAAAGGCATTAGATCAATCCGTGCCATCATTTTGGACATCCCAGCACCCTGAAAGCCCGCTAAAACAAGAACACAAAGACTCCACAGAGAAAATTCCCGTTTTTCCTTAGAAAATTCCCTTTCCGGCCATTTTTTGGCTGAAAAAACACGAGTGTTGGAAATCTGATGAGATACATGGCTTCCAAAGGCATTAGATCAATCCGTGCCATCATTTTGGACATCCCAGCACCCGGAAGCCAGCTAAAAAAACAAGAACACGAAGACTCCACAGAGAAAATTCCCGTTTTTCCTTAGAAAATTCCATTTTCGGCCATTTTTTGGCTGAAAAACACGAGTGTTGGAAATCTGAAGAGATACATGGCTTCCAAAAGCATTCGATCAATCCATCCCATCATTTTGGACATCACAGCACCCTGAAGCCTGCTAAAACAAGCACACGAAGACTCCACAGATAAAATTCCTCGTTTTTCCTTTGAAAATTCCTTTTCGACCATTTTTTGGCGGAAAAAACACGAATGTGGGAAATCTGTTGAGAAACATGGCTTCCAAAAACATTCGATCAATCCGTCCCATCATTTTGGACATCACAGCACCCTGAAGGCCCGCTAAAACAAGAACACGAAGACTCCACAGAGAAAATTCCCGTTTTTCCTTAGAAAATTCCATTTTCGGCCATTTTTTGGCTGAAAAAACGCGAGTGTTGGAAATCTGAAGAGATACATGGCTTCCAAAGGCATTAGATCAATCCGTGCCATCATTTTGGACATCCCAGCACCCTGGAAGCCTGCTAAAACAAGAACACGAAGACTCCACAGAGAAAATTCCCCGTTTTTCCTTAGAAAATTCCTTTTCAGGCCATTTTTTCGCTGAAAAAACACGAGTGTTGGAAATCTGAAGAGATACATGGCTTCCAAAGGCATTAGATCAATCCGTGCAATCATTTTGGACAACCCAGCACCCTAAAAGCCTGCTAAAACAAGAACACGAAGACTCCACATAGAAAATTCCCCGTTTTTCCATAGAAAATTCTATCTCCTGCCATTTTTTGGCTAAAAAAACACGAGTGTTGGAAATCTGATGAGATACATGGCTTCCAAAGGCATTAGATCAATCCGTGCCATCATTTTGGACATCCCAGCACCCTGAAAGCCCGCTAAAACAAGAACACGAAGACTCCACAGAGAAAATTCCCCGTTTTTCCTTAGAAAATTCTATCTCCGGCCATTTTTTGGCTTAAAAAACACGAGTGTTGGAAATCTGATGAGATACATGGCTTCCAAAGGCATTAGATCAATCCGTGCCATCATTTTGGACACCTCAGCACCCTGAAAGCCCGCTAAAACAAGAACACGAAGACTCCACATAGAAAATTCCCCGTTTTTCCATAGAAAATTCTATCTCCTGCCATTTTTTGGCTAAAAAAACACGAGTGTTGGAAATCTGATGAGATACATGGCTTCCAAAGGCATTAGATCAATCCGTGCCATCATTTTGGACATCCCAGCAGCCTGAAGGCTCGCTAAAACAAGAACACGACGACTCCACAGAGAAAATTCCCCGTTGTTCCTTAGAAAATTCTATCTCCGGCCATTTTTTGGCTTAAAAAACACGAGTGTTGGAAATCTGATGAGATACATGGCTTCCAAAGGCATTAGATCAATCCGTGCCATCATTTTGGACATCCCAGCACCCTGGAAGCAGCGGCTAAAACAAGAACACGAAGACTCCACAGAGAAAATTCCCCGTTTTTCCTTAGAAAATTCCATTTCGGCCATTTTTTGGCTGAAAAAAGCGAGTGTTGGAAATCTGAAGAGATACATGGCTTCCAAAGGCATTAGATCAATCCGTGCCATCATTTTGGACATCCCAGCACCCTGAAAGCCTGCTAAAACAAGAACACGAAGACTCCACAGAGAAAATTCCCGTTTTTCCTTAGAAAATTCCATTTTCCGGCCATTTTTTGGCTGAAAAAACACGAGTGTTGGAAATCTGAAGAGATACATGGCTTCCAAAGGCATTAGATCAATCCGTGCCATCATTTTGGACATCCCAGCACCCTGAAAAGCCTGCTAAAACAAGAACATGAAGACTCCACAGAGAAAATTCCCGTTTTTCCTTAGAAAATTCCATTTCCGGCCATTTTTTGGCTGAAAAAACACGAGTGTTGGAAATCTGAAGAGATACATGGCTTCCAAAGGCATTAGATCAATCCGTGCCATCATTTTGGACATCCCAGCACCCCTGGAAAGCCTGCTAAAACAAGAACACGAAGACTCCACAGAGAAAATTCCCTTTTTCCTTAGAAAATTCCATTTCGGCCATTTTTTGGCTGAAAAAACACGAGTGTTGGAAATCTGAAGAGATACATGGCTTCCAAAGGCATTAGATCAATCCGTGCCATCATTTTGGACATCCCAGCACCTGAAAGCCTGCTAAAACAAGAACACGAAGACTCCACAGAGAAAATTCCCGTTTTTCCTTAGAAAATTCCATTTTCGGCCATTTTTTGGCTGAAAAAACACGAGTGTTGGAAATCTGAAGAGATACATGGCTTCCAAAGGCATTAGATCAATCCGTGCCATCATTTTGGACATCCCAGCACCCTGAAGCCTGCGAAAAAACAAGAACACGAAGACTCCACAGAGAAAATTCCCCGTTTTTCCTTAGAAAATTCTATTTCGGCCATTTTTTGGCTGAAAAAAACACGAGTGTTGGAAATCTGAAGAGATACATGGCTTCCAAAGGCATTAGATCAATCCGTGCCATCATTTTGGACATCCCAGCACCCTGGAAAGCCTGCTAAAACAAGAACACGAAGACTCTACAGAGAAAATTCCGTTTTTCCTTAGAAAATTCCATTTTCGGCCATTTTTTGGCTTAAAAAACACGAGTGTTGGAAATCTGAAGAGATACATGGCTTCCAAAGGCATTAGATCAATCCGTGCCATCATTTTGGACATCCCAGCACCCTGAAAGCCTGCTAAAACAAGAACACGAAGACTCCACAGAGAAAATTCCCCGTTTTTCCTTACAAAATTCTATTTCCGGCCATTTTTTGGCTGAAAAAACGCGAGTGTTGTAAATCTGAAGAGATACATGGCTTCCAAAGGCATTAGATCAATCCGTGCCATCATTTTGGACATCCCAGCACCCTGGAAGCCTGCTAAAACAAGAACACGAAGACTCCACAGAGAAAATTTCCCGTTTTACCTTAGAAAATTCCATTTCACGCCATTTTTTGGCTGAAAAAACACGAGTGTTGGAAATCTGAAGAGACACAAGGCTTCCAAAGGCATTAGATCAATCCGTGCCATCATTTTGGACATCCCAGCACCCTGGAAGGCAGCGGAAACAAGAACACGAAGACTCCACACAGAAAATTTCCCGTTTTTCCTTAGAAAATTCCATTTTCGGCCATTTTTTCGCTGAAAAAACACGAGTGTTGGAAATCTGAAGAGATACAAGGCTTCCAAAGGCATTAGATCAATCCGTGCAATCATTTTGGACAACCCAGCACCCTAAAAGCCTGCTAAAACAAGAACACGAAGACTCCACGGAGAAAATTCCTCGTTTTTCCTTAGAAAATTCCATTTCCGGCCATTTTTTGGCTGAAAAAACACGAGTGTTGGAAATCTGAAGAGATACATGGCTTCCAAAGGCATTAGATCAATCCGTGCCATCATTTTGGACATCCAGCACCCCTGAAGCAGCTGCTAAAACAAGAACACGAAGACTCCACAGAGAAAATTCCCGTTTTTCCTTAGAAAATTCCATTTCGGCCATTTTTTGGCTGAAAAAACACGAGTGTTGGAAATCTGAAGAGATACATGGCTTCCAAAGGCATTAGATCAATCCGTGCCATCATTTTGGACATCCCAGCACCTGAAAGCCAGCTAAAACAAGAACACGAAGACTCCACAGAGAAAATTCCCGTTTTTCCTTAGAAAATTCCATTTCGGCCATTTTTTGGCTTAAAAAACAAGAGTGTTTGAAATCTGATCAGATACATGGCTTCCAAAGGCATTAGATCAATCCGTGCCATCATTTTGGACATCTCAGCACCCTGAAAGCCCGCTAAAACAAGAACACGAAGACTCCACAGAGAAAATTCCCCGTTTTTCCTTAGAAAATTCTATCTCCTGCCATTTTTTGGCTAAAAAAACACGAGTGTTGGAAATCTGATGAGATACATGGCTTCCAAAGGCATTAGATCAATCCGTGCCATCATTTTGGACATCCCAGCAGCCTGAAAGCTCGCTAAAACAAGAACACGACGACTCCACAGAGAAAATTCCCCGTTTTTCCTTAGAAAATTCTATCTCCGGCCATTTTTGGGCTAAAAAAACACGAGTGTGGGAAATCTGATGAGATACATGGCTTCCAAAGGCATTAGATCAATCCGTGCCATCATTTTGGACATCCAGCATGCTGAAGCCTGCTAAAACAAGAACACGAAGACTCCACATAGAAAATTCCCGTTTTTCCTTAGAAAATTCCATTTTCGGCCATTTTTTGGCTGAAAAACACGAGTGTTGGAAATCTGAAGAGATACATGGCTTCCAAAGGCATTAGATCAATCCGTGCCATCATTTTGGACATCCCAGCACCCCTGAAGCCAGCGGCTAAAACAAGAACATGAAGACTCCAGAGAAAATTCCCGTTTTTCCTTAGAAAATTCCATTTCGGCCATTTTTTGGCTGAAAAAACACGAGTGTTGGAAATCTGAAGAGATACATGGCTTCCAAAGGCATTAGATCAATCCGTGCCATCATTTTGGACATCCCAGCACCTGAAAGCGCTGCTAAAACAAGAACATGAAGACTCCACATAAAAATTTCCGTTTTTCCTTAGAAAATTCCATTTCGGCCATTTTTTGCTGAAAAAAACACGAGTGTTGGAAATCTGAAGAGATACATGGCTTCCAAAGGCATTAGATCAATCCGTGCCATCATTTTGGACATCCCAGCACCTGAAGCCAGCTAAAACAAGAACGTGAAGACTCCACAGAGAAAATTCCTCGTTTTTCCTTAGAAAATTCCATTTCCGGCCATTTTTTGGCTGAAAAAACACGAGTGTTGGAAATCTGAAGAGATACATGGCTTCCAAAGGCATTAGATCAATCCGTGCCATCATTTTGGACATCCCAGCACCCTGAAAGCTCGCTAAAACAAGAACATGAAGACTCCACATAGAAAATTCCTCGTTTTTCCTTAGAAAATTCCATTTTCGGCCATTTTTTGGCTGAAAAACACGAGTGTTGGAAATCTGAAGAGATACATGGCTTCCAAAGGCATTAGATCAATCCGTGCCATCATTTTGGACATCCCAGCACCTGAAGCCTGCTAAAACAAGAACACATGAAGACTCCAGAGAAAAATTCCCGTTTTTCCTTAGAAAATTCATTTTCGGCCATTTTTTGGCTGAAAAAACACGAGTGTTGGAAATCTGAAGAGATACATGGCTTCCAAAGGCATTAGATCAATCCGTGCCATCATTTTGGACATCCCAGCACCCTGAAAGCCGGCTAAAACAAGAACACGAAGACTCCATAGAGAAAATTCCCGTTTTTCCTTAGAAAATTCCATTTCCGGCCATTTTTTGGCTGAAAAAAACACGAGTGTTGGAAATCTGAAGAGATACATGGCTTCCAAAGGCATTAGATCAATCCGTGCCATCATTTTGGACATCCCAGCACGCTGAAAGCCTGCTAAAACAAGAACATGAAGACTCCACAGAGAAAATTCCCGTTTTTCCTTAGAAAATTCCATTTCGGCCATTTTTTGGCTGAAAACACGAGTGTTGTAAATCTGAAGAGATACATGGCTTCCAAAGGCATTAGATCAATCCGTGCCATCATTTCGGACATCCCAGCACCATGAAAGCCTGCTAAAACAAAAACATGAAGTCTACACAGAGAAAATTCCCCGTTTTTCCATAGAAAATTCCATTTCCGGACATTTTTTGGCTGAAAAAACACGAGTGTTGGAAATCTGAAGAGATACATGGCTTCCAAAGGCATTAGATCAATCCGTGCCATCATTTTGGACATCCCAGCATGCTGAAGCCAGCGCTAAAACAAGAACATGAAGACTCCACATAGAAAATTCCCGTTTTTCCTTAGAAAATTCCATTTCGGCCATTTTTTGGCTGAAAAAACACGAGTGTTGGAAATCTGAAGAGATACATGGCTTCCAAAGGCATTAGATCAATCCGTGCCATCATTTTGGACATCCCAGCACCTGGAAGCCCGCTAAAACAAGAACATGAAGACTCCACAGAAAAAATTCCTGTTTTTCCTTAGAAAATTCCATTTTCGGCCATTTTTTGGCTGAAAAAACACGAGTGTTGGAAATCTGAAGAGATACATGGCTTCCAAAGGCATTAGATCAATCCGTGCCATCATTTTGGACATCCCAGCACCTGAAAGCCGCTAAAACAAGAACATGAAGACTCCACAGAGAAAATTCCCGTTTTTCCTTAGAAAATTCCATTTTCCGGCCATTTTTTGGCTGAAAAAACACGAGTGTTGGAAATCTGAAGAGATACATGGCTTCCAAAGGCATTAGATCAATCCGTGCCATCATTTTGGACATCCCAGCACCCTGAAAGCCTGCTAAAACAAGAACACATGAAGACTCCACAGAGAAAATTCCCGTTTTTCCTTAGAAAATTCCATTTCGGCCATTTTTTGGCTGAAAAAACACGAGTGTTGGAAATCTGAAGAGATACATGGCTTCCAAAGGCATTAGATCAATCCGTGCCATCATTTTGGACATCCCAGCACCCTGAAGCCAGCTAAAACAAGAACACGAAGACTCCACATAGAAAATTCCCGTTTTTCCTTAGAAAATTCCATTTCGGCCATTTTTTGGCTGAAAAAACACGAGTGTTGGAAATCTGAAGAGATACATGGCTTCCAAAGGCATTAGATCAATCCGTGCCATCATTTTGGACATCCCAGCACGCGGAAGCCTGCTAAAACAAGAACATGAAGACTCCACAGAGAAAATTCCCGTTTTTCCTTAGAAAATTCCATTTCGGCCATTTTTTGGCTGAAAAAGCTCGAGTGTTGGAAATCTGTTGGGAAACATGGCTTCCAAAGGCATTAGATCAATCCGTCCCATCATTTTGGACATCCCAACACCCTGAAAGCCCACTAAAACAAGAACCCGAAGACTCCACAGAAAATTCCCCTTGTTTCCTTAGAAAATTCCATTTCCGGCCATTTTTTGGCTGAAAAACACGAGTCTTGGAAATCTGTTGCGAAACATGGCTTCCGAAAGCATTAGATCAATCCGTCCCATCATTTTGGACATGCCAACACCCTGAAAGCCCGCTAAAACAAGAACACGAAGACTCCACAGAGAAAATTCCCATTTTTCCTTAGAAAATTCCCTTTTCGGCCATTTTTTGGCTGAAAAAACACGAGTGTTGGAAATCTATTAGGAAACATGGCTTCCAAAGGCATTAGATCAATCCGTCCCATCATTTTGGACATCAGCAGCACCTGAAAGCCTGCTAAAACAAGAACACGAAGACTCCACAGAGAAAATTCCCTGTTTTTCCTTAGAAAATTCCATTTCCGGCCATTTTTTGGCTGAAAAAACACGAGTGTTGGAAATCTGAAGAGATACATGGCTTCCAAAGGCATTAGATCAATCCGTGCCATCATTTTGGACATCCCAGCAGCCTGAAAGCCTGCTAAAACAAGAACACGAAGACTCCACAGAAAATTCCCCGTTTTTCCTTAGAAAATTCCATTTTCGGCCATTTTTTTGAAAAAACACGAGTGTTGGAAATCTGAAGAGATACATGGCTTCCAAAGGCATTAGATCAATCCGTGCCATCATTTTGGACATCCCAGCACCTGAAAGCCTGCTAAAACAAGAACACGAAGACTCCACAGAGAAAATTCCGTTTTTCCTTAGAAAATTCCATTTCCGGCCATTTTTTGGCTGAAAAAACACGAGTGTTGGAAATCTGATGAGATACATGGCTTCCAAAGGCATTAGATCAATCCGTGCCATCATTTTGGACATCCCAGCACCCTGAAAGCTCGCTAAAACAAGAACACGACGACTCCACAGAGAAAATTCCCCGTTTTTCCTTAGAAAATTCTATCTCTGGCCAATTTTGGGCTAAAAAAACATGAGTGTGGGAAATCTGATGAGATACATGGCTTCCAAAGGCATTAGATCAATCCGTGCCATCATTTTGGACATCCCAGCACCCTGAAAGCTCGCTAAAACAAGAACACGATGACTCCACAGAGAGAAAATTCCCCGTTTTTCCTTAGAAAATTCCATTTCCGGCCATTTTTTGGCTGAAAAAACACGAGTGTTGGAAATCTGAAGAGATACATGGCTTCCAAAGGCATTAGATCAATCCGTGCCATCATTTTGGACATCCAGCACCCTGAAAGCCAGCTAAAACAAGAACACAAAGACTCCACAGAGAAAATTCCCGTTTTTCCTTAGAAAATTCCATTTCGGCCATTTTTTGGCTGAAAAAACACGAGTGTTGGAAATCTGAAGAGATACATGGCTTCCAAAGGCATTAGATCAATCCGTGCCATCATTTTGGACATCCCAGCACCCCTGAAAGCCTGCTAAAACAAGAACACGAAGACTCCACAGAGAAAATTCCCCGTTTTTCCTTAGAAAATTCCATTTTCGGCCATTTTTTGGCTGAAAAAACACGAGTGTTGGAAATCTGAAGAGATACATGGCTTCCAAAGGCATTAGATCAATCCGTGCCATCATTTTGGACATC